>CM050165.1:56078465-56530965 GCA_027410445.1 Discoglossus pictus | reverse complement strand
TGACTTTTGGGCAAAGGAGTCCTGCGTGACGTAATGCGCGCGCCGTAATTGCCTGACAAATGCACGCACCCACAGGCGCGCGCATTCACCCTCTATCCAGCTCTGTCACCCTCTAACTTTCCCCCTGTACCAGGTCTTTCTCCCGCAGTGCCAATCCTCTAACCCCAGGTCTCTCTCCCCCTGTGCCCACCCTCTAACCCCAGGTCTCTGTCCGCCCGTGCCCACCCTATAACCCCAGGTCTCTCGCTTTAAGGTCTCTTTCCTCTAAGTACTCACTGCCCACTGCACTGGTGTGTACTTGGAGGCGGCCGGTGAGTACTTGGAGGTGAGAGACCTTAAAGAGAGAGACCTGGTGTTAGAGGGTGGGCACAGGGGGAGAGAGACCTGGGGTTAGAGGGTGGGCTCAGCAGGAGAAAGACCTAGTACGGGGGGCAAGTTAGAGGGTTGCAGAGATGGATAAAGGGTGAATGTGTGTGGGTGCACGCATTTGTGGGCGCGCACATGACGTCACGCAGGGCTCTGTCGCCCAAAAGTCAGTGTGCCAACATGGACATATGTTCAAAATAACAAGGGGGGAAAGGGGTGGATGAATATAGTCATTAACAGTCTTATGTCTCATCGTGGGGACCTTCTATCTGTAGGGCTATGGTGTGCCCCACAAGCTGACTATTGCCTAAAATAAAGTATATACATGCAATCCGATTAAAGGCAAGAAAATCCTAAAAGTTAAAGAACCTGCAGTGAGACAAGGTTAAAACTAAAAACCATACACAGAGCTAAAACAATGTCTATTTAGCCTAATAAGAGATCACCACTGTAGGGGCAGTGAAAAGAATTAAAGCACTGCTAGCAACATCGTATAAAATGAAAAAACTTAAATACATACATAATAATGCAAACAATCCCAACAATGATAACATAACAATGGGTTAGACAGTGCCTATTATAATACATCTGACAGTCTAGACGAACTGTTTCGCCGTTACCGCTTTATCAAAAGCTATAATTTATAGATAAATTCCCCTTTACCATTTTCCAGTGTTTACTTGTCTTTTCCTACCTTTCTTTGTTTGTTCCTGACTTAAGGACCTATCTATGACCATTAGCATAGACATTTCAGATGATTGGTTGGTTATTTGCAAATTCACATCAAATATCAGACATCTAACTATTCTAAGGGGGATAAAAGCAGGTAGGCGTACTAGGGAAGCACATGAGCTAGGTAATCAAACACTGCCGTATTTAAATTTTTTGTATAAACAATAGTTTTCATGTTTTTACACCTTGAGTGTCCCTTTCAGGCAATAGGCCAAGTTCACTAATCTACAGCTCCAAAAAGTCACTGGTGGAAAATTACATAGAACATCGTCATTACGACACAACCTCAGAGGACTGTAATGAATTAGACCCAATGTATTAAAAAAAAAAAAAAAAAACAACAACTAAACAATGAAAACAGTCAGGTTACAGCTTTTAAATTAAGTATTTTACATTTTGTAGATGGAAACAATCCCCTGTCAAATCCAATTTATTAATGTAATACAGTCTCATGATAAAGGATCATTTTTAGCAGAGTGTTTTTCATAAAAGCTGTTATAGTGCATATATGCTTACTTTTAATTAATTCTGAAAATACAATAAATAGCCTATTAAACATATGGTACTTCAATAGTACTTGCATACTGCTCTATTTCTTCCAGAATGCTATAAAAAGTTAAATGCATTTTTTTTAAAAAATATATCCCCAGTTTAAACGTAGTTCCTAACTATGGAAGCTTTAGAAGAATTATGATTTTTTTAAACAATACTTACCATATATACACTGGTTTGCAAATTAAAATATTATCAATTGTTTAAAAAAATAATAATATTAGTTAAAATACTATTGTATAAACAAAAAAAAAAAGTTAGAGGTGCTCAATCAGAGAACGAACTAACCGTAGTAGGTTAGTTCTATGGACATGATAACCCACTCTGAGAGTAGCCTCTTTTAGCTCACTTGTGCCCTTCACAGGGAGAAATATCCTGTAGTATATCAGTCTGGTCCCACTCACTAGAGTGACCCAGCCCCAAAATACCAGGCAATTCTACCTGGAACAGGACCATCCCCAAGTGTATGTCTCAGCCTTCATTGGGCCTAGTCAGTGAGGTGCAGCTGAACTCCCTAAAGCACAGTGAGCAAGGGGTCCACGTCGGGAGTACCCCATCACCCTTAGGGAGACTAATCCCTAAGGGTCAATAGCAAAATATTATTATAGTTTAAGAAAAAACACATATTTGTGAACTGTGTAAGAAACCAATATCATTATCAATTTCACCAGCTATAAGCATTTTAGAGAAAATCTCACAGTCAATAGTTGGCAGCTTGGTCCTACGAGGGCCACCAACAGTCCAAGAGTTGAGTATCTCTTTTCCATTTCTTTCTTCAACAACACACCAGTTTCATTCTGGTGGTTCCAATTAGTTTCATGCAGAGACAGATTGAAATCCTGGACTATTGGCGGCCCACATAGGAACAAGATTGCCCACTACTGGTCTAGATGCTAAATACTTCCTGGACAGGGAACGAGCGGAGAAGATGCAGAGAAAGGATTGTGGGATGCTATAGTACAACTGTCTGCTTCCAAGCATACGCAAGGGTGGGGGAAGTGTCAAATGCTGAAGGTTGAAATCACCTCTCAATGAGACCACAGATTCCTCTCCCCCATTACATCACTGAATAAAAAATTAAATTGGCAGAGTATGCCCTCTTATGCTCCAGGCAAATAAGTAGTGCTCTGGAGGTCCAAAAAGGAAGCCTCTAAGAAGTCTTCTAAAATTAAGACTTTATTTAAAAATACATTTATGCTTGCATAGCTGCAAATGTTATTACTTTGATAGAGACTTAAGAAATATTGGCAATGTGTCCCCAAACTACAGCGGCCCTTTAAATATATTGTGCAAGACGTAGAATCCCAATACATTTCCATTGGTAGACCTCTTGAACAAAAGATACATCTATGTTTGAGTTGCTGAAACTGAATCATACACTGTAATGGATGTACCTTTCTTTTCATGTTTATATGTATAAGTCTCCCTTATCATACCTACCTACCTAAACAGGCCATAAAAATGAAGGTGTGGATAAATAGTTTTGCTGATACATTTGACTCGGAAGGTCATGATTTTGTGGAAAATCAAGTTTCTTATTGACTTTTCATGATAAAGATGGTATATTAGAGCACAAGCTATAATTATGGATTTTTTCCATAGGCAAGCCTTAGGCATGATACTATCAATGGTAGATTTTCTGTACACCTGCAGAAAAAAAGTAAACCTTAGGGATCTAGACAAAAATTACACCAATATCATGTATTTTTTAAATACAAAATTAGGCCATGGATAATGCTTACATAAACATCAGCACTAAACTATATTACATTTAAAAATGGTTTCATATTATTCAGAACATGCAATGTGCATTATGAGACACTAGAGAAAAATATTGCATCATTATGGTAATATATTTTAACTAGAACAGCAATTAAAACCATTACAAAAATATAGTCACAACATATTCTTAGTAGTTCCGATGTTTATTTTTATGCCATATGGTATGCAGTGAATTGTCAACATGCATTACATATACAGTAAATGGTAACCATTTGTATTCTTAATATAGTCTCATGGATATATCCTAAAGCCATTGCTACTCTTAAACTTATATTATTAGAATTACTAAGTTCCACAATGGATGGCAAGTGCTTCAATGAAGGCTGTGCTATTTTCTTTTTAAGAAAATTGTCTTTGTAGCTCTCTATGGTCCTTCACAGCCGCTGTGAAGCTAAGGAAATCTACCCCACAAAATGATCCTAGATCTTATATTTATATAATTCCTGTTTTTCCATTTAACTGTTTTCTTATATGAGAATAGAGACATTGCAGTCTACCAAAGGGTCATGACCAACAACAATGCATGAAATCATAGTTTGTAGTTAAAAAAAGTATTATGTTCTTATACATCCAGGCCCTCATTCAATTGTGATTTGGCCAATTGAATAGTGCAATTTTGGATAGATGTTTACTAAGTAAAAACTTCTTAAAAAAATATGTTATGTGCTTATTTAGACCCCTATTTAATTGGCCAAATTGCAATTGAATGAGGGCCCCAGAGACTAGATGGATTCTTACTGGACATTATTAAGTCTGCCGGACTCATTGGCATTTTGAAACTGATTATTTATAAAGTGGCAATACGTTCAACACATTACTCAAGTTAGGATAATATACAGATGTGCAGGTCCAAGAATTTTTGGGCCCAGTTGGAACACAATTTTAATAGAATGAATTGTAGATGAAACACACAGGAGCTCTGGAATAAAGTTGGGATTTATTGCTTTTGGTGAAGTATGAGAACATTACATGTGAAAAATTGGAACATGTAGAGGAATTGGCACAGAACACAAGAGGTTAAACAGTAGTAGAAGAAGTAGAAAGTTGGTGGAGCACTACAAGGGACTAAATCAAAGCTATGTGAGGAATCTGTGTAATCCCTGGTCGTTTAAGAGCAAAAATAAAGTTGGATAAATGGAGGTTTGACTGTTTCTGTCTCCTCCTAGCAGACAGATGGGAGTTGGTTGATCACCAAGCATGGGCAAGTAGTTGGCAACAGCAAAAAGGAAATGGTGTATATTTTGTAGCAGAGACAGCTGAGGTCTAAATGCGCACGTTATTTATTTTTATGTAAATATGCAGTAGAAATAACTCAGGCTAAAGATACTGCCTAGTTTATACAACATACGAATTTCCCAGTGTGCGTCAGATACAAACAATGAAGTGCAAACAAAGCTCTAGAATGAGAAGCCAATGTTTCAATCCAAAGAGCTTGGCAACTTTGTTAACAGATGATAGTGGCTGTGCTTTTTCCTTATCTTGTGGTTTATCTGCTATGTCTATCGATAGATTGATCCATCTATCTATCCATCTATCTATCCATCTATCTATCTATCTATCTATCTATCTATCTATCTATCTATCTATCTATCTATCTATCTATCCATCTATCTATCTATCCATCTATCTATCCATCTATCTATCCATTTATCTATCCATCCATCTATCCATCCATTTAACCATCCATCTATCCATCCATCCATCTATCCATCCATCCATCCATCCATCTATCTATCTATCTATCTATCTATCTATCTATCTATCTATCTATCTATCTATCTATCTATCTATCTATCTATTTATTTGTCTATCTGTCTGTCTATCCGTCTGTCCATCCGTCTGTCCGTCCGTCCATCCGTCCATCTATCTATCTATCTATCTATCTATCTATCTATCTATCTATCTATCTATCTATCTATCTATCTATCTATCTATCTATCTATCTATCTATCCTATATATACACAGCTGTATTTAAAATATCCATTAAACATGCCACAACAAATAATTTTTCAGAAGATTCCTACATTTTGCTATCAAACTAGGTACTAGAATATTTACACATGGCCCCTCAAGCTTATTTTAGAAACACCCTATGACGCATTGCCAACATTTTACTGAACATGTGGTCCTGCGCTTTGCTGATGAAAGTGCTGATGTTGCAGATTACTGTATAAACCTTTTATCTTTAAAACATTTTAATTAGCTAGCCAACATGTTTGATTTCAAAGCGATGCTTTTAACTTCACGCTTCACAAAGTATATGTTAATCTTTGATTAGAATTGTTTTTTTCACTAATCCCTCATGTTTTTAACACAATGCAGTATGTTCATGTGAAACAACATAATGAGCAATGCATTGAAACGAAAAAAAAATATTATATTAATAATATATCTACTTTTCTTTTTTTATTAAAAATTAGCTCAATAAGAAATGTCACTAAAGTTTGTTTCTGAAATAAAAGTACGGTTCACTAAGCCTTTGCAATGGTCCCAAATGTCTACGAAGGGCTGTGATTGCAAAATAGACCACCGTAAAGCTTAGTAAATATGGGGAATATCAGTTGTTTTGAGTTGTATGTCTTTAATTAATCCTATACACATTAATAGTCATTAAACCAGTGAAATAATGACAGAATTAACACTCGTTTTATGTAATATAAAAGTTGCCCTGTTTTATATGGTATAACCCTTAAAAATAGTTTGCTTCTAAAATCTCTGAAGTTAAGTTTAAACAACTTTCTTTGGAGAAAAACCTTTTTTGTCATTGTGCTTAATTTTTTTTACTGCAATATTAAAACAATAAAACAGCAGTTCACTTATTAATGCCAAAACTCCTTTTTGATACCTTGACATGTTTTTTTCTTTGATACTGGTTTTAAACTTCAGATTGTGCATATTAAATCATTTTTATACAATGTGCTTTATGAGAATTCCTATTCTCACTTGTTATAAATTCAAGACGCAAAGTCTAATTTAGGTGATAGGTTATAAAATGTTATTAAAAATATATTGGATGGATATTTGCTTTTTTTACTACCACTGCTATTTCCTCAAGTCAGTAAGTAGACTATGCATCATAATTAAACAGTAGGGCTAATCACCTATACTGACCAGTTTGTATGAAGTAAATACTAGTAACATGGTCAGAACTGTTACAGGGTGTCTCACTCATAGGGGCGCCTGCCTGGCTGATCATGTGATGCGGCTATGCTTTCTACTCCTTCTTATTCAACATTCTGTGTACTGCAAGGTGATAATTAAAGGCATATTTAAGTTTCATGGGTTATGAGTGCATCTGATAGAGAAGAATATGTAGTGTATGAAAATGTTTTTTTTGCATGCAAAAATGACAAAATAAACATTATTAAACTTACCCTAAAGTTTGCTAAAGCTCTTGAATTTGCTAGCAGTTGATTTTGAGAGTTAACACCACTGAAAATCCCTGGTAAAATTAGCATAAAATTAATAATTTGTTTTGACCAATCACAGGCAGTTATAACATTGTTTCAATCTGTGATGGCAGTTTGTGCAGCACGGCATCATGGAATGTGTAGTCTTGTTTTTGCCTTGCACAAGGAAGCAAGGAGAAGCCCAGACATTGCTATGTGGATCTCTGCATTGTGCTGCTGTTGGCTTGACGGTTATTATAGGGTTAAAAACCATACCCAAATGCAGTGTTTCTATTAGTAGGTACACTGTGCCTATGTAAGCAGCTCTGGGGGTGTGGAAAACAAATTTTATTTTTAAACAAAATAAATCTGTATGTGTATAGAATGACTCAGTGTAATGTTTGTGTCTGATATAAGCAGATTGTGTTAGATTAGAAAAAAAGTAAAAACAGGGAAACTTAGATATACTTTTGAGTTGGGTCATATAGAAAATAACAGTGGGTGTCTAGAAAATAATTAGGTTTGTGAACGTATGATAAAATATTGTGTTGGGCAGAGAGATTTGTGGTGTAACAACTGTAAATACAGCAGTTCTGCAAGTTGTGAGAAAACCTAAAGTACAAGTGAGTTAATTAACACAGCTATTATTTTTATGTAGTATATTGACATTAAAAACATTTATTTTTTCTTTAAATATAAATGTAAAAATATATGCAAGTAGGCAAAATTTGAAAAATGTTTTGTTAATGTTTAATTCATTAGACATTACCATATTGCTACTAAAATAGAAACTACATTCTCAAAAATTGTCATGTCGCACAATTTTATATAAGGTGATTGAGCAGGACAGGAAACTTGAAAAAAAAAATGTAGAGCAAAAAAACAACACGACATAACACGACAGGTATATATGATCATTTGTGGAGTTTTATTGGTGGTGCAAACGGGATAATACATGCAGTTTTCTTGATCTATAACTCAGGATTTAAGATTCATGGATAATGTCATTCCAGTTCTACCTGTCAACTTTTTTTCCAACTGACATCTTGCTACCGTATAAACAGTGGTATTTATCATTCAAGAAAGGCAAATGCTTATTTTTTTTTATAGCAGTAGCTACATTTTTTGTTCTATAGTAAGCAGAGATTGTTACCTTAACTTTCACTTGCTTTAACTGAAATACTTCATTACTGCTTTAAGGCATGATGGAAAAGCTATGAGAACATTTACAAATGGCACCGCTATTTGCCCATTCTTATATCACCACTATTACTCGTTATAATGTACCACCCACACAGTAATACTTCTGTTCATTGCGTGTAGAATGGAAGACAGCCATATTATCCTATAATCGTAAAAAGGAAATTAGTGAGATTTTGAGAGATGAAGATTGTGGAGGAAGACACTTGCAGATTTTTTTTTCTTCAACTGTCTGAGTGCCTCTCTTAGAATATCTATGGGGAATTCACACACTTCATTTCAAACTACTGCTAAAATGTGTTTGTCACTGCTAGCAATAATTAGACAGAAAGGAAGGCATCCTTTCCATTTTCATTATGGAAGAATAACTCGGCTCATTAGTATTCAGTTGGCAAAGCCCAGTGGATTTCGGAGTATGAAAGTGCTCTATATTGCATAAATTCACAACAGGAAGTGCCAGGGCAGGAAAAAATACTCAAATTTTTCCATCATATTGTCACTTCTTTACAAAAGAAACATGTTTGCAAATGTCATGGAATAAAAAAAACAATAAAAAAAACGACATTACATTATATTAGCAGGTATTGAAAAAATAATTACACCTTTAATTGCCTATGGATCAGTCTCCATGTGTGGAAATAGTAAATACAGGTTTAGTATACAGATTTTACAAAACAACAGCTACAATGTCAATTACAATGGAGGAAAGGGACCCGAGGGTGGTTATTAATGCTGTCATCTCCAGAAGATATAAATAATAAAATGTACATAGAAGGGCTGCTAAAATTATGCAGGGAAGACTGGAGAAAATCCACTTTTGGGCAGAGATAGGAGGGAGCAGTATGGTAAAAACATATATAAAATACAAAGACATAAGGAACGTGAAAAACCTTCACAGAATGAAATTTATAAATACCACTTGGGAAGATATACTATATATTAATCACTTTTTGCACTATTTACATGTGATACTTTTTGTAATAACCACCCAAGGGTGGTTATTAATGCTGTCATCTCCAGAAGATATAAATAATAAAATGTACATAGAAGGGCTGCTAAAACTATGCAAGAAAGACTGGAGAACATGCACTTTAAGGCAGAGCTAGGAGGAAGAAATATGGTAAAAAAAACATATAAAAATACGAAGACGTCAGGAACATGAAAAACCTTCACAGAATGAGAATTATCAATACCGTTTGGGAAGTTATACTATATATTAATCACTTTTTGCAGTATTTGCATGTGATACTTGTGATAGTTTTTGGGTGGTTATTAATGCTGTCATCTCCAGAAGATATAAATAATAAAATGTACTTAGAACTATGCAGGAAAGACTGGAGAACATCCACTTTTGGGACAGGGATAGGAGGGAGCAATATGGTAAAATACAGACGTCAGGGACGTTAAAAACCTTCACTGAATTATAATTACCACTTCTATATATTAATCACTTTTTGCACTACTTATGTGTGATTGTTTTTGCCCTACTACAATTAAAATTCATCTTTTAGTCTTTCAAAATCCTTGTAACTCTTCTGTGATTTCATATTGAGAGAAAGTAAATACACGCATCAACATTTCTTGTTCCCTGTTCCCATATTATTTATTTATTAAATTAGCATAATTAAGCCCTACATTGAGCAGGATCACTTTGTGTTAGTGTTTTGATGACCCTATTTCACATCTAATATCTGGTTAACAGAATAGATATGCTATTTTCGAGTGTGCTTCTCTATTACCTGCTTATTAGAGGGGACAATATATATATATATATATATATATATATATATATATATATATATATATATATATATATATATAAGGGTATAATGTAATTATCCATTTTAACTTACAAATAATGCATAATTCAAATAAATTATATTATTTATAATAATATTTTAGTCTCACTTTGGGTTTTGGCTAGAATGAAACAGAAATTCTATTAGATATTTGTTGAGAATCTGCCAAGTATGGCCTGAAATTTAGCAAAATAAGTTGCGGCTACATATTAATCATCTCATAAAAAAGTGTGTAAGTTTTATATAAATAATCCAAATTGCCACCACTATGGCGTCAAAGTCTAACTTGCATATTGTATACACTGAAAACAATTCCAAATAAATAAACTGTGCACCTACTTTATGAAGTCTCCTAATGAGATGGTAAAGTGATGTGTTCACAAATACCCCAGTACTTAAGGTAATTGATTAAACCCTGGTGAAATTAGTCTTAAATCCCCTGATATGTTATTTTTATTTGGTTTTCATGGCAGATTAATAACTATGTGATTTCAGTAACAATGACACTCTAAACCCACAGTAAGATCACATAATATCCCATCTGTCATGACAGAAATAGCTATACATGAAACTTTGCATGTAATGAAATTAATTGCTTTATATCTTTGGAATTAATTGTGAAGTCCACTGTTTTTCACACCTATTTTAAAATATTTAATTGATATATTTATTTCAGAAATTCTAATTCTATTTTATATTCTATTTAATACAACAACCTGATGGTAAAAATGTGGGTTGTTGATATTTTCAAATTATTGATGTTTAAGTTACATTCTTTCCTATGATTTGCATTTTCAAAATTGTTAGTCAATATAGTATAATACTAAGTATGTACACATGTTATAATGTAATAGCTAGAAGTGCAGTAGTGACTCAGGATAAAAGGGTGTTCCAATTCTTTTTCTTAGAGTTTGTGTGCTAAAATTCTTACAAGACCATACGCCAAGTAATTACTACATGTGGCCCTTTTGATGCACTAGTTACCAGTCAATTGCAAATGACTTCTTTCAGGAGACAAGGTCAATGTAAAAAATGTATAGTCTATAAATAAACTACAACATATTTAACATTTGTAGATATAAATATTGACCTACTATTGTAATTAAAGTTCTTAGTTCATGAAGACTAGATGGTCACTTGTAGATAATATGTTCTTAAAATCTATTACATGTCAGTTTCATATTAAAATTGAAGTTAAGTCCAATTATCATCACGTGTAGTGTAATAAAAAGGTGATCTGACTATTTTTCAGTTTATGTATATATATATATATATATATATATATATATATATATGTATATATATATATATATATATATATATATATATATATATATATAGTGGTACCTTGGTTTTCGACCTTAATCCATTGCAGATGGCAGGTCGAGTACCAAAAAGGTTGAGTACCAAACTCCCATAAGGAGTAATGTAAATTGGTTTTTGCAAATGCGATGAGTACCAAGGTAGCCAACGAGCATCAAGGATTTTTGCTCATCCGGACAGGTTGAGTATCGACAATGTTGAGTTCAGAGGAGATTGAGAATGATGGTACCACTGTATATATATATATATATATATATATATATATATATATATATATATATATATATAAAAGAGTATATTTGAAATATAGGACTACAGTGCCCCTTTAAATAGGACATCAGTGTGGGACATAGCTTTGTACAAAATCTGGGAGTATATGCATTTTGTTTTTATTATGACTGTATTTCACATAATTATGATTATATTCAAATTGTTCTTTTGACTCTCTTGATTGCACACATTTTCCTTAAACAAATTTCTTAATCGTGATTAGTACTATGCGGTTAATTGCAAACACAGTTTTTTTTATGTTTATTTATTACATATTTCTTGGATGTGCTGTTATATCTTTTCTTTTTCATGTTTTAATATAAAAATATATATTGTTAATGTCTATAATAAAATTACACAGTTATAGGCAGCAATAAAGCACTTTGTTTATACCACATAATGAATATTTAAATGATCTTAGTTGCAGAGAATGTTTTGCATATATTATGTTTGTAAAATTCAGGGTAACATCAACATCACATAAGGTTATGTGCAGAATACATTTTATCCAAGTAATCCATCTTGACCTGCCCAAAGTTAGGGGAAAACTGCCATTTTAGTGATGCACCAATGCATAGATCAACTAGGTCCAGACCAATGGAAGAAATGCTTAGGGTGCAACAGGCAAACGGATACGACTTGGCATTTTCAGTATCTACATAAAAAAGCAGGATATGAACAAAAAAGGCATATCTAAGTTTCATGGATTATGAATGCATCTGATAGAGGAAAATCAGTAGTGCATGCAAACATTTTTTACATGAAAAAAATAACCAAATAAACATTTATAAACACCCTGATGTTTGCTAAATCTTTTCAATTTGCAAGCTGATACTTTTGTCAGTTGACTCCCCTGAAAAGCATAATTAGTTTTGGCCAATCATGAGAAAACAGATACATTTGTATCTTACTCTGGGTTTGCTGTGTTGCAAAGAAGCCTGGGATATGTAGTCTCTTTCTCTCTAAATCCTTGTGCTCTGATTTAGTTGTGAACTCAGACCCCACCCAACCATGTGATTCCATCCAGCAGCAAGTACTTAATTTGAAAGGTCAAACTGCATACCTAGCTGCATTTCCTCTGCATACTTGGTAATGTCAGTTTTCTCTGGGTGTGCTAAGCTGATATTTACTCTCCTGCCTATAACTTTGCAAGTAAAATTAACTTTTCTATATAACACATATTTTTCTGATAAATACTGCCTGTTTCTTACCAAACATTTGACTCCAAGGAAACTTATATATCCTTTAAAAGAGTTACAAAAGAGTAGAGAAAAGAGAACGAAGAATGGGCAACAATTATTTAGACAGTGTGAAGGTGGGGGCAAATCTGCATTGAGTCCAGCATAGCATAAACTTGAATACATCTCTATAGTCATTAATTATCATTTATAAGATGATTACCAAAAACATTTTAATAGAAAGAGCCAATATTATTTTAAAAGCATAGAAACTACTGTTTTAAATAAAGATACACCTTTATCCTCAACATTTTCTCCCCTGACCGATTTGTATGATATATAGTCACTGCAAAAGAGAAAATAAAATCAACAATTAATTATTATGAGTAATTTATTTTTCGGAATTGTTTTATTATAAATTGACACTTAAACTCATTTTTTAAGCTTACTTATTTCAAGGATTAGGGAATATGATGCTTCATTATTTACATTTCACACATGTTAAAATATATCCCACATGTAATTTTAAATTCTCATAGGAAGTCACTGAGATACAGACAGTCTGCTATAGTCATTTTAGTGAAAAAGTAGAAAATGTACCAATGGATAATGATAGCTGTGTTTGAGAGAGAAAAGTTACCATTCTCGTTATTACTTCCTGCAATGTACCAGCAGTCTCTAATGAGTTAGACCTAGAAGGAGTCACAGATAAATGTCTCTCAATGGCATAATGAAGAGAAATGCAGAGGTAGCGTTCACTTGGCTAATTTTCTGGCCAGCAGCCATTGCAGAACTCCTTCTGGCCTTCCTGAGTAAGCTTCAAGCAAACAATACATAAATTCTAAATGTGAGGCATTCGGAATTGTTAATATTATTACGGTGCCGACCATTCACAAAAAATAAAATATAATGTATACAGATTTAATCACTTGAAAGACTGCTTTATTAGCAAATGTTTGAAGCAGCATCAATGGTCCATTCTAAATGATTTTTATAGCATACACTTGTTTAGATATATGTACAAGTTGTCTGTGGATAATTTAACTATTCTCTGTTTAAATAGGAGTAAGAGTTACCAAGAAAAATATTAAGTGATTTTTACTTTATAGAGGATTTTTGACAACAAATAATATCATCCCTTTTATTTTGAGGAAATTGATATCTTTAGAACATAGGTTCCATGCATATGGTATACGCCCCAACTGGTGGTTCCCAAGCAACATGCTGATAGGATTCAATAAGATTATCTCTGATAGGATTCAATAAGATTATCTCTTCATAATGTGAAGTTCTGTGAGAGTAGGCTATAGGTTATGTTCTGTATATATGCTGTAGTGTGGAATTGTTTATTGGTTATGATAGAAAGAGTGTTGGCAACTGCCACCTCTAACTTTAAGAGTTATCTATCTATGAACACACTGTAGTTATAATATCATAGACTTTAGAAAATAGAGGCGTTCCAAATATAATTTGAGTTTTGAATTATTTATTTTTACTACCTCAATTTTTATTAGCTCCATGTTTACAAAGGGACATTGAGATCTCTGAAGCTATCTCAAAGGGCCATTTTGGATTTAAAAAAATCTTCACGTTTGCAAACAAACAACATTAGAAGTTATGCTATTGGTATAAAAAAATGTTTTGAGAAAAATGTAGGCAGACTACTGCCTAGCAGCCTTATTAAATTGTGATTCGGCCAATTGAATAGGGCTCTATATAAGCACAGAGCATATTTATTTTTTTACAGAAGTTTTTAGTTAGTGAAGACCTTGCTTTTGGATAGAAGATCACTTAACTAAAAACTTCTGTAAAAAAAATATGCTCTGTGCTTATATTCAATTGGCCACATCACAATTTAATAAGGCTGTAGGTTTGCAAGAATACTTGCAAGATGTCTCTACTGAGCTTATGGGACTGAAGAGGGAGGAGCACTGTGTTGAAATCTTATTTGCATCTACATATGAATCATAAAATCCCCCTCCTTTCCCCCTGACTCTCCTTCCACTCTTGAAGAAATAATAAATATTAGTAAAACGCTACCACTAAGTCTTCAAGCCATCCGGAAGTGTGGGAGACAAAAACATGGCATCATAATTTGTTACAACTGTCACGAACATATGAAGTTTTTCCAAATCTACAGTGGTCCTTTTAAGAACACTTTCTAAAATGTAACTTTTAATGTCCATATTTAATCCGACAGTGTAACATTTTTACTTCATTTAATTATTTAGAAGTAGCGATTTTCCACAGCATATGGAAAAGATGAAACATAATTCAATGTATGTTAATGGGTTCTATAGAGCAGCTTAATAGACAGCATTCTTATTATATAGTGCACTGAACATAGGGATTACCATTGGCCTTTACTGATTGAGTTGAGATTACCGCAGTTCTGGTGTGATTAGCTTTATGGATAGCCAGAGTGTTTTGAACTTTTCTTAATGGCTCAAAGAATCCTACTTTTATTATTCAAAACCCATTTGGTGTTAAAGGGAACATGACGTAATTGTAGTCTTCATAGGGGTTACAATACATAATTATTCTGCTAAAAAATCTAAGAGCTATTGTAGTTAAGGGTTATTCTTTATTTCAAAAAGAGGTAAATTAGGTAATATTTGCTTATATATGTATTTTGGAGAACTTTTGTAGAATCTAACCAGCTCCATGTTAACTCATGGTGCAGGTTTGCAAAAATGCAAAGTTTCCAAGTGTTTTCCAAGCTTTACATCTTGCGTCTAAAACATTGCAGTATCATTACATTTCAAAATAATTGTAAATATTTTTAATGCCAATAAATATTAATGGATGCGGACATCTTTAAAGTGGTAACACTGTTTAAGTATGACTTCGTGTGACATAATTGAAATCTAATCTTATATGAACGTCATGATAAAAAGTATCTACCTTACTAATCTCTTGATCATTCACTCTTGTCAAGTGACCCTCTCAGTTGTTCCTTAAATAGGCTCCTCATATCCTCCAGAAGAACATTTAAAATCCATCTCCTAATATACTAATTATATTTTGTACAAATAAGAATGGAAGTTTTTATGTCTGCATCATAATTCTCCATTATGTAGCACTGCAGAATATGCTGGTGCTTTATAAAGAAAGGACATTTTATAGTAATTAGGACTTAATTATCATTTAATGCGGGCCTAACATGTAATTATCGTTTATGTGCTGTTCAACATATTGTTCCACAGCAGTTTAACATAATTAAACGTTGAATCACCTGAAATGTTATATTTATATATCCTTAACCAGTTTTGCAAAAGAAAAACATTTGGTATGATGTGGATTAATTTCTGAATATTAAAATATATGTTTATTGTGAACTTAATTATAATGTGATAGAAATGATTTTGGTGTATTTTGCTAATTTCAAATGGTGCGAATAAATATCTTAACTGTAAGTGCACATTAAGGTTTATAAAAAATAGGCAGTTTTTTATTGTGGTATATACATATATATATATATATATATATATATATATATTTAAATATTTAAAATAAATATATATTTGTGGGCACATTTGCATGTCCGAGCTAGGCTTCCCAGAATGCAGTGTAATAACTGTTTTTTTTTGGAATTCTGAGCTGGAAGCAGGTTTTTTAACTTGTTTTAGACATTCAAATGTGAACACAGATGTACTTTTTATTTACTGTACTACTGTATGGTGGAGGGCTTCTATCGCTCTTTTGCCCACCATATTATAAATGATTGTTGTGGTGAACTACCTACTCATAAAGTCCACAACACAAGCTGAGATCCTGCTCCATGCTGATCATAGCCAGTAAGCTTGAAACAGCTGTACATGGATAGGACACTCAGCTTGTGTTTAATCCAACCTTGGCTTTGCATTAAATCTGTGTAATACAGCATGCATATGCTTAAAGGAAGCCATGTTTGATAATGGCTATGGATTGAAAAGGGAGGCATTTGTGTGCAGATTTGCATGTCCCAGCTTGGCTTCCCAAAATGCAGTGTAATAACTGTTTTTCTCGGAATTCTGAGCTGTAAGCAGATTTGTTTAACTTCTTTTAGACATTCAAGTGTGAACACAGATTTACTATTTATTTACTATATATATATATATATATATATATGTATATATATGTGTGTGTGAGTGTTAATTGTTCTAGTAGCACTTGTTGCATCTATATACACTTAATTATGTTTCTGCCTTAACACAATATTACCATTCAAAAAGAAATACTGCTTCCTAATCATTGGCCTTCAATGTTTCCATTTTCTTCATGAATAAACAAATGAATTTATTGTTATATTCAGTTTGTTTGGCACCTGCCTTGGTATCAGTACTTGGTATATAATAGCATTGTACACCAGGCAGCATATTTTTATAGCTTTGTATATCATGAATCAAAAAAAAAAACCAAACATAAATATTCCAAAAACAGAGCTCAAGAGATTAGGAACAGCAGTTTCAAAGAAATGAAAAAAAAAAGTGTTTGAGTCGAGCAGCATGGCTTTCTGCTTTGACGTCTTTGAACTTCAGACTTAATGAAGTTACATTTGGTAAGTATGAAATTGAAAAGCATTGCAGTGCATGGTGTAAATAAATATGTTTCACAGCAGCACATACATTTATAAAACTTTTCTCCAGTTTTAACTGCTATATTTAAGAAAGCACTGCCCATGTGCAACAGGGCATGGTCCATTGGCTACATTTACATTCCCCCGCCTCTATTTTACTTTTACTACTCTTGTGTCTTTAGCTGTAATTGCTTCTGTCCAATAAAACAAGAGGGGTAGTTCCTAGTAAACTTACTTGTACATATAACTAATATATAAATTACACAATTATAGTGATATGGTAACCAAAACAAGGCACGTTTCAGGTTGGTAAGCTATCAATGCAATTCATTTGAAATGGCACCTTTGAACATATTGTTGCGAGGCATGAACACATAACTAAGCTAGTGGAATATATTCTCTTCTATGTGCCAGGAATTCTATTCAGTAAATTCACTAAGCCTCCAAAAGGACCTTGAATGGTGGCAAAGGTCTATGATAGCATTTTGTTCCATAGAAAACCATAGAGCAAAAAGCTTTGAAGCCCCTGAAAAGCTTAGAGAATCCCGGGAAATAACTAAACTTGTCTGTGCATCTTCACAATTTAATTGATTAATTTATATTTGTAGTCAACTGATTTTTCAAAACGAATGCTAGTTTCCAAGACCTTTAAGTGGATAATGCCTAAACATAAAAAAATACTAAATTACAAATGATACAAGAGAAGATATTTGTTTAATTCTACAGAAAGGGTGATATACGTCTTTAAAATTGTGAGCGGAAATTAATTTAAAAATGGAATATATTGTTTTTTTTATTTTGTTGATAGTGCAGAATTTTAATTTCAATCCATGATATTTTTCTTACTTTGTAATTATGTTAATGTAACACTTGAACAAAGCAGAACAAGAAAAATGAAGGGTACATTAATTAAATATTCTGCCACATCATTACTGTGTCACTGGAGGAAGTTTATATTGAGGAACTTGATTATGTCGGCTGGATATCTCTTTGGTGTGATTAGCTAAATATATCAATATAGTTATGGATGTTGTTTGATCCGAATGCAACATTTGTGCTCTTGGAATGATTATGAACCCGATTATCATGTGGATTACTATGTGCTGTAATTTCTTACTATGCTTCCATATATCATTTTGCAAAGTACCAGTTGTCAATTTAAAACTTGCTGTAAAAAAACTGTACATCTCTGTTATGACATAATGCAAACTATAAAACATTATTGCTGTTGCAATGGACATGCCAAGAGACACTAGTTAGGCATTTTTCCATATCAAATGCCTTACACAACATAGGTTATGGAAAAGTAAAATAAGTTGAATGTATTTTTCCACATCAGTTATAATGTACAGTGCAATTTTACCAAAAAGTTAAAATACAATTAAGATGTAGTCTTCTTAAGATTTTTCTTAGTATTGTTATGCTAATGTGGAGAAAGCATGGCACATAGACATCATTGACTCTTTTGTTCAATGTTTCTTCGAATCATATATTTGATGGCAGTTAAAAACCAACTGGCCTATTCATTCTAACTATCTAAAAATGTTGGTTTAATAAATCATCAGAATACCTTTATATGTAACTCAAGAATGTTTGTGTTTGTCTCTACTCCTTCCACTGGAAAAGAACCAACACATATAGTGAAAAACGGAACTTAAAATCAAACGTACACAGTGCTTTCCCTAAAGCACTTAGCAAGATTGGAAACACGAACTCGCAAACTTATGGGTGAAGTATAGAGCGATGATACATGTGTTGTGCATATTAAGGTTTAAGGTGATAAGCTTATTTAAACATATTTTTTTTAGGTTTTTAGGCAGGAGAATAGTCTAGAGGAGCGAGGCAAGGAGTTCCAAAGAATAGGGGCAGCAAGATAAATTTTTTGAAGGTGGGAGTGAGAGGAGGTGATAAGAGAAGAGGAAAGAAGGCCGTTAGCAGAGCCAAGATGGTGGAGGGCGGCATTGTAATAATTTAAGGAGGATGCTAATACCCAGATAATTTAGATCTGATGTTGAGCTTTAAGAATGCTAAAATCATTGCATAGTTTAGCACAACATTAACAGGTCATAGCAAGCATAATGACATTCCATTATACACAACTGGCATCATATGCACTAGTGGCTAGCTGTTCTTGATTGGTATTTTTAATTAAAGCCTACAGAGACTATAAATCCTACATCTAGATTGTAATCTTCTTGAAACAAGATTACATTTTTATATTTGATTTCTAACATATCAAAAATCAACTCCGTCCTCTTGAGGGTGAAGCCAGTGGGAATCTCTGTGCTCTTAACTGTCGTTTAGATCTGGTGTTGAGGTTTAATACTGTCCTGACAACTTGATTGGCATCTTCATTGACAGCAACCACAAATCAAATTCTAGTGGATCTGTCAACTTTAGCTCAGAATGCTTCATCTGTTTGAGAATAGACTAGCACAGACATTTTCCCTCCTAATTTTATCTGATTATTTTCTCCCATAATTGGTTTTATAGTTAATTTATTTTTCTGTCTCTCAATATAGTTTTTAAAGTATTTGTTGTGGGCTGGATCTTCATTTTACATTTTTATTCATAATATGTTATGAATTACCACCAATATCTTCTGCTATATGATATCCTTTTTTTAACATCCACATAGTAAATAACTAGAAACAGTTAGTCATGAATGAAGGTTTAAATTGTCTCATCTGCATCTGTTTTTATTATTAGAAAAAGTTTCCTCTATGAAAAGCATGATACAGCGTAATATATTTCAGGTGTTGTGGTATAACTTTTGTTTTATAAATTGCAAAACATTTTAATTCAGATATTAATAACACTGTAATTTTAAACTCATGCTACTTCATAATCCTTGTATGAATGAAAGTTAATTAATAATAATTGCTGATTAACATTATTTATTTTCTTTTGCATATATAGTTGAATAAGGGCCCATGTAATCCTTGAAAAATTTACTACAAATGCCCTAACTGCAGAGTAAACCCTAACTAGCTATGTTAATCCCCCTCTCCTAAAACATTGCGAGCAAACTGCTACGGGTCACTGCTAAAAGGGAACTTCACGACACAGCCGAAAAGCAAAGCAAAAATCTCAGTTGAGTTTTTCCCTGACAATAAATTATGAGTTACTCCATCCTTAAAGGACGCCCCTTTGCTCCTACAATTAATCCCCCTGCTGAAACGGGTCCCAATTGGGACCCACTGCCACCTATTAACCCCCATAAGCCAGGAAGTCTCTATCCGGGCTCCCTGTCACCTAACATTAACCACCTTCGTCGGGGCGAGTACTTAAAGGACCCGCGCCATGAAATAACCCCATTGAAAGCATTACTTGTCTTTGTTGCATCTGAGACTATTTGATAATGTATCACTATGTGTTTTATTTATTCAAATGATGCTCTCAAACTGATTCAAATTTTTAACTGATGTGGGGTCTTACCCATGTCAGGCATTGAGCAGTAATATAGATATACGAGTCATACTTGTCTAACAATGACATTTACAGATGTACGTATGCTGTGTGCATTTCCTGGTAGTTTAAATGAAGTTTAATATTTTTTTCATGCAAAACAGATCTTTGGTAATTTTAAAACAATGCTTTTTTTTTAAATTAATTAAAAAAGATCTGTGTTTCATGTCGTTTTAAGTCACATAGATCAAATGTTTATTTGATAAATTGAAGATTGATAATATGGAATTACTCTTATATAATAGGACATGGGATGTCCCAACTTTAGGTTTAGCTGAATGTAATAGACTTTGCTAAAGTGCAATTGACAAGAGGAACATTAATACATTCATATGCTTATAATATAGACAAGCAGTGATTACAAAGATAAGTGCTCAGATTTGCTAGGCTGTGCAAGCAGTTTTGGCCGCACTATTGCTGTTTATTAGCACAAACAACTGTGCTTGCCAGTGGTGAGATAACCATTCCATACCTGCTGTGTCAGCAAAACTGTATTATGGGGCTGTTTTCTCATCTGAGATGCTGCATTTTTTACTTTAATCCAGAAGGAAGTGAATCATGTCTAGACTTAATGTGCCTAGTATTCACTATGCTAATAAAATGCTTTAACACCTTTATTTCCAGAAGCACACATCTGCATCTGTACATTGCATGAAAGTGAAAGTTGTATATTAATCATCAGAAATGTTCAAGTATGCTAAAAAAATCTCTATCATCTCAAGTGTGTTATTATGTATATTTATACTTATTACGTATATTTATACCTTTGTTTTCACTAAAAGCTATAATCAATATAAAACTATACAGTCCAGAAATGTATTAGTCTGTAAGACTGGGACGAATATGATGAGGTTTCACAGAGAAACATATCAATTATTTACAGTATATTTTAAATGGTGATGTTGCATACAAATTTTTTATTTTTGCTTTTTCAGAAGTTTATATAGATAACCATAAAATTATGTGAAGATCTGGTTTAAATAACATGCTGTAAATGCAACATGATCTAAATTACTATGGTATCTGTTGGATTATGAAGTGTTTACTCTTTGGATATAGAATGTTATAAAAAAAAAGAAATTTCTTGACGAGAGTCATGCTTATCTACAAGGAAAACAATTGCAAAATTACAAACATTTACGTATCAAGCAAAATTAGGTTTACCATTAAAGTTTATGTCAGGTTTAGATTTTGGGTAAAAATAGGAATAAATGAAATAGAAACATTTAAAACATTTGAAAAATGTGTCTACTGTGGATGTAATAATTGAGACAGAATATACACTTAATTTGGTGATATATTGAGGTTCATGGCCCTGATGCTTAGTGGGACTCCTCAGGCAAAACAGTTTAGTATTATTCTAATATTTTAACTAGGTTAACTAATTAACTTTATTCTTGTCCACATAATTATGATATCAAATTTGCACTTCACTTACTTTTAAGAAGTCCCTATAGTAAAAAAGATCTCACATTTTACAGCTGCCCCCTGTCCTGTTCTCTCTCATGAGAGCTGAGATGAACTGTTGTGACTTAAAACCACACCCACTGGGAAGGGCTTCACACTACTAGTGCATCAGACTGCTAAGAAGCGGATAGTGACATGCTGTGTACGTCCAAACAGTAGTGATGCACGTGGCTTTAATCCATAACTGTTTAGCATGTCAGTTCTCAAAAGAGAGAGAGAGGGCAAAAAAGGGTAGCTAAGAATATGATAAGATGCCACTCTGGGGACTTCTTAAAAGTAAGCAGCAAAAATGTACATTTTATGCCATAATTACATTGAGGAAGATAACATTAAGTAATCTACTTAAAATATATCAAACTAAAAATGTTTGCCTGTAGATTCCCTTTAATTATATATATATATATATATATATATATCTTTAAAAATACCAAGAACTGTTAATCAAGTAAAATAGAATAATATTCAGTTTCATAAACACAATCCAAGGCGATGTGTACTTTTATATGAAATAACACTAAAGCTATACTAACAATTCTATATACTTATGTGCACAGTGACATTTTAGCATATCCTAAACGATTATGTTATGATTCATTGAGAGTACTGCTACCTACACAGCCTCAACAGAGTTTTTCTGTGCATGCCTTTATTTGTGTATATATAAAATGTTATGCTATTATGGTTTAATGGTATGCTAGCATCAATTTATATTGGATAATGCATATTCTTACAAGTTCTCTCCAAAGATATTTGACTAATCTTTACACTAGAGCTATATTAAATTGGATAATGAATAGTCTTTTCGAAAACTCACCTTAGGATAGTATGAAAGCATATAGTTTCTTTTAGATTCTGACAGAGACATTTGAAATTGTTATGTTTTTTATAGCTGCGGGCTGATTGACATTGGCAATTCTCACAAGCCAATCTACTGTACAATAAGAGTTTTAATACTACGGCAGATACTGTGGTGGAGACAGAGCTGCTGCTGTGTTCTCTCAAACTTTCCCCATCTCTGGACGAAGCCTTTCTTCCCTAGAGTATATTCCTTCCAAGTGCTGTTATAGTTTTATTAAATTTTAATGACAGAGAAATAGGGAAAAATCTATAGGTCATTGTGCTATATAAAAGTACAATGGCTTGGAATGAAGTCCTAACTCACAGAGAGTGACACTTTGTCATAACCGCAGTTTAATCTTTCTTAACCTAATAAGGGAATACCTACAATACTTGTCATACTGCAGATTTTTTCCCCCAGCTGAGCTGTTTTACATCTCGAAGTTAGCAAATAGATCCATAAATATGCCTTTTACAACAGACTCATAAGCATTGTACTAAAGTAATAATGTTTTATAAAATAAAGGACCATTTAGTGCCACATCTATAGTATTTTACAGGGACTTGGAACACAACTGTTTTGTAAAGTATTTAAATGAGCACATATTAATCATAAGATGACAGCAGATATGACAAACATGGATTACAAACACGAGAGTAATGGAAACCTTGGATTATTATATCATCTCTATTAATTTAACAAAATCTTGTCAGTTTCACCTAAAAAACATCTCCAAAATTGGTCATTATCTTACATAAGACACAGCTAAAATTGGAATCCACTCTCTGATCATATCTCAACTCGACTACTGCAATTCACTCCTTGCTGGCCTCCCCATCTCTTGTCTGTCTCCCCTCTAATCCATAATGAACGCCTCCACTAGACTCATCTTCCATACTAAAAACGCTCAGTGTCAGCAGCTCCTCTCTGTCAATCACTCCACTGGCTTCCCTTAGCGTCCCAAATCACATTTAAAATCATGACCCCCAAAATACTCCCAACCGCCCCCTTCGTTCTGCTAACGACCTTCTTCTTTCCTCCTCTCTCATCACCTCCTCTCACTCCCGTCTTCAAGACTTTTCTCGTGCTGCCCCTACTATTTGGAACTCCTTGCCACGCTCCATTAGATTATCTTCCTGCCTCAAAACCTTAAAAAAATTATTAAAAACACACCTGTTTAAAAAAATCTTATCACCTTCAGCCTTTATAATTACAACGGCACACTCCACAGCTTAATAACACTCCCACCCACAATCTACAGTACAACACACAGACCCCTCCAATTGACTAAACAAAGTGCATTCACGTTGCCATTTTGCATTTGTCACCCTCTTGTATCACACCTGAACCCTTAGATTGTAAGTTTGCGAGTTTTCAATCGTGTGTCCGTGGCTTGGAAACAAGCACTTTGTACATTTGATTATAAGCTCAAAAACAGGGCCCTCCATTCTTTATAAGGTGTTAAGTTTTTTTTTTTTTGCCATGTACTAAACCCCTGTACAGCGCTACGGAATATGTTGGCGCGATATAAACAAAGATAATAATAATAAATCATTTCCATTGAAAGATTGCCAAATGACAATAGACTTAAATAGTGGAGCAGCTCCATACAGAATTATCCTTCCCATCAAGAAACCCAAGATTAAAGCTCCCATTACACATTTTGGCTAATACTGTTAGTTTGTTACATATTTCACAACATTGTGATGTTTTTCCCAAACTACAATGGTCTTTTAACATGCTATAGAAATATTAAAGCATTTTTCTTCTCTGTGTTCTGTTATTTAATGCAAACCGGATATTATATTCCTACCAATATCTTGTGAATGGCCATGAAGAACTGCAGTGGCCCTATACCCCTTACAAAATAGTCTTTGCAGATCTAGGGGATTATCATTACTGTAAATAGTATATTTAGATTTATATTACCAATTTTTTATCCACTACAGTATAATTTTCAGTATCTTGTTATATTATCTGTATATAAAATGTTTTATCTACTCATCTGATTTATGCTCAAAGCATATGAATTAATTATGTTGTTGTGTTTATATATGCCTCTTTTTCCCATAGTTAGGCATTTAATTAGGTTCTTTAAAGATATTTCACTTACCATTCATGTCATAAAACAAAATAAGCTTCAGAACTTCAATGGAATAGATTCATTCTCACAGTTTAAATATATAGACAAAAACATTTGTTGTTAAACACGAGCAACTATAATAGATTTTTCATTGTCCAGATTTTATGAATTGGAATTGTCATGCCTTGTCTTATAAAATAAAATAGGAATGCAATAAAAAGTAGAAAGTAAGTACATTATCGTAATGATGTGTTAATGCTTAACTGCTAGGTATAGTATTATAAAACAAGGAATAATGCTAATGTTATCTATTATTAAGTTAATCTAATAATAATTATTTTTAAATACACTTGATTTGTAAGTGGATACATGTCATAATTAAATACATAGGGCCTCATTCTATTACCGGCCGTAAATCGTCCGTAAGGCTGCGATTCCTTGCGGGGGTTCTGTTAACTCGCGATTCTATTATACGGCCCCGCAAGGATCTCCGCTTACAGCCGGCCGCATATCTTGAAACCGGCCGTAAGCTCAGAAATATAAAAACTAGAAAATAAATTCAAGCCTGCACTGTACAGCTCTGTAAATGCTAGGGATCATATTGGGGGACATGAAGATTAAAAGTAACCCACTCTCAAGCTTGCACATCAGCCCAAACCCGAGTTCGAATTAACTGTTTATTTTCCGGCTGCGGCGTGGGCGGGTCTGAGGTGCTCCAAGCACTCTGGACTTTTTACATGGATATTTTACGTATATTAAAAAAAATATATTTTACGGATTTGAGTATAGGGTAATTATGTGCTATTTTTGCTAACATCGAATATCACTTTATAGACTCCGCAAAGTGCAGGATGGCTTTATTTGAGCTATTTTATGTGCTTAATTGGTGCTAGCGGGACCTGTTTGCTGCAAGTAAGCTGCGGCTCGCTTTTAGCCTTGCAGACAGGGTTCCCGGAGCAATAGAATGGCAACCAGGCTTTTCTTACAGCCGATTTCCTTGCGGCCGTTTTAGATCAAAGGCTTTCCTCCGGCGCGATCGGCCGCAAGAGATAGCAAGGCGCCGGCCGCAAGCCTGCCGGAACCCCCGGCCGGAGGGGAATAGAATAGCCGGAAAGCTTGTGGCCGGTCCTTGCGGCCCCGCAGTGGCTGCGGCCGATAATAGAATGAGGCCCTTAAGGTGTATAAGTTGCCCCTTTCTGGATTGCTACATTTTGGTGGTGAAGGGCCTTTGTGATCTATACCATGCAGGGTCACCCAAGATGGGCAGGTCATAGCGGAGAGGTCAGATAAATGGCTGTCAACTGTAGAAGCAACAATATATTTGCCAAGAGAACCTTATAGATAAGCACAACAAGACACAAGATGCGATCCATAGGGTCACGGAGGGTCAGAAGCAACTGAACGACTAAACAAATAACTTCTGCTAGTGCAAAAGGTGCAGAGCTACTACTGAGGCAGCAGGTGCAAAGCACCACTGCTCACAACATAGGGCCTCGTTCAATTGCAATTTGGCCAATTTAATAGGGCTCTAAATAAGCACATAGCATACTTTAAAAAAAAAAGGTTTTAGTAAAGATCTTGCTTTTGGATAGAAGTTCACTTACTAAAAACTTCTTTAAAAAAAAAATGCTATGTGCTTGTTTAGAGCCCTATTCAATTGGCCAAATCCCATAGTAGGGGACCTCTGCTACTAATAGCGATATGGAGTAAAGGTGAACTCTTAATTTATTAGTGGAGAGGGACAGATAATTATTTTCATAGAAAGGTATTTGTTAACCCCTGAGGTGTTCTGGCCACCTTCATCTATGTTTTCACTTTTTGTATTGACTCCTACTGGCATCTAGCTTGTATAAGGTGGGCCCACAATCAGCTGGCACCAGGGCCCTCCATTTAGTCGCTCTGCCTCTAACCCCTTAATTCACAAATTAATTACTTCACAGGCCTGGTCACATCTCAAAATAATGTATATACAGTTGCACAGAATATGCTTCATGCAACAGTCTCTCACACCTTAGAATTGGGAGTTTCTAGAAAACCTCTTTGGGAGCAGAAATATCATTAAATGTTATGTATTTTGGAGTTTCATTCTACTGGCTCACTTACAAAGAGAATCATCCATAGCCAACAACATGGTTTCACGCATGGACTTCACAATTGTACCCTTATGGCATATAAGAAGGTATTTTACATCTGATAAGGAGGGCGCAGAGCTTACAGTAGGCTGTTCCATGGATCGGCATTAAGTTAGCCTTCTTAAGAAGATAGGCTGGGCTTCTTAGCAGACTGCACAATAGTTCTTATGCGCCAGATCTATTCATTTGGAATAGAACCAGGATCCAAAAAGACAGCGACACACAGTATATGAGCCTTTGTTACACGGTTATGATAATTTATCTCACTTTCACTGTGCTTGTCAATCGTCAATGTAGCGAAGAGATACAAGACCTGCAGTACTGTGATGAGATATATTAACCTTGCGTTTATATTGGCACTGTTTACTTTTTTGTTCCTCTAATTAAGTTTGAGATGACATTAGCCTCAAGAGATCGGCATCAAATTCAAGAAACTAAGATTTCATACATTTGATGCCAATACAAATTTACATAAAAATATTTATGCACCAGCATGGAGCTGATTATGACACCTTGAAATAAATCCCAAATGCTTGGTAAAAATAGTTTTGTGCTGCAGACTCTGCTTTGTTTCTGAAATACTTGCTAGTTATATTTACTCCAACTGGTAGCCTGAATTGTTTAAGGTGCAGATTTATTTTCCACATTTTGTACAGCCAAACCATGTAAAAATTCATTTTAAATAAAAATGATGGCAACAAAAATGTAAGACATTGTTATGGATGCCCTTTTGTTAAGTATAAACCATAAAAAACTCTTAGCATTGTTAAATTTACATTAATTAGTAAAAATGCCATAAAACTTATTTGATTTATTGATACAATGCACAAAGGTTATTCTGGATATATTTCTTATGCCTAGATTGCAAAACATCTAGTTAATAAATTGCAAGGAAACCACTAAATGAAAAAAAACTTCATATGCTTGTGAAATATGGAACAAAGGGAGCAATATGGTCATATTAAATAGGTATTGCAGCCTTCAGCAAACTGCATCATTTGCCAGTGGTGGAGCTATTGAATGGAGGAATTTGGATTGTGAATTTTTTTGTGTTGGGCCCCCCACCTCTGGGTCACCCTTCAATGCCAAATCAATATACATATAATTTATATTCATATTATATTATTATTTATAATATATATATATATATATATATATATTTATATATATATATATATATATATATTTATTTATATATATATATATATATATATATATATATATATATATATCATTCATCTATCTATCTATATTCTTTTTTTATTTAATTATTTCTTTTTTTAATGGCCCCACCCCATCCCTACTCCTCCTGGCTACCCCAACCGAAATCTGCACCCTGCTCACCCTTCCCACCTTGCACCCTGGTCCACATCAGTTTCCATGAGTCTCTGCCTCCCTGTCCGTGTGTCTTATGGCTAGGGCAGGGAATCTTGAAAGGCGTCTCATGATCCCCTGCCCCGGCCATAAGACGTGCTGGAAGCAGAGAAGCATGGACGCTGGTGAGGCCGATGTTGCCGAGGTGAGTTCCAGGAGGGACAAGGGAGAGAAGGGCCCCGGTGCATTGCAGTGCCCAGTGCACCGGCGGTAGTTCTGCCCCTGTCATATGCCCTGTGATACATAGTGAATACAAGAGTAAAAGATCTTCAAGGACCCTCACTTTGGTAAATATAACCCAGTAGCTCCTGTTCCAATTTTATGAATAATCCATATCATGTGAACATCGATGTGAAAGAACAAATAGTAACCATCCTATTTGCCCTCTGTGTCCTTCTTAGCTTCTAGAATATTTTTTTCCAGTTTACAGAACAGAAAACAATAATAAAAAAATCAAACATTTAATTTACCGTACTTACCTCTGCTTAAACACATAACCTCTCATAATCTCTCAAAATTAAGGCCACTTCACAAGGATATATGAAAATATAGAGAGTATCTCTACAATCATATGTCATTTAAGACATAATGTTTGGCAATAGGGATATTGTTGTTATTATACATGAAAAATGGCCATAAATTGTTTCAAACTGGGAAACTCATGCCAAGTTGTTATTTCTAAAGCAATCATTTTGGGGCCTTTCCATCTGCCTTTGAATATTCAATAACATGAGTTAATCACTGGGCATGTGTATTTAGTTTAATTATCTATCAATTTAATAATTTTTTCTACCAGTCACAGATTATAAAGTCCTATCAAGGCAAAATAACCAGAGAAGGGTCATCCAAGTAGAGCACATTGAAATGGGAGTATCATGGATACTAATGACTGAAATTACAGTTTTATCAGGTGGAAAATGTTACATGCATTTGCTCTTTTGATGTCATACAGCTTTTTGATTGCATTTTCCACAGGGGAACATAATAAGCTTTGTGAGTTGTCTGATAATTCTTTCTCTGTTCATTTACTTGCAGACCACTGATGACATCTTGGTTGCTTCTGCTGAGTGTCCAAGCGATGATGATGAGGACATTGATCCATGTGAGGCGAGCTCAGGTGGGTTAGGTTAGTCAATTTTTTATTCCTTTTTTCTTTAAATCCGTTTCATCAGCTTCTCTGCATGTATGCAACAGAAAATTCAGTACTAGAGCATTGAAGCAGGAAAATGCATTGGCATGGAGTGATGCAGTTGAGAAGAAGACAACACGATGCACAGAAGATTTTTTTATGGTGTTAATCAAAGTCTCCTGAATATAAGTGCATTGTCAATATTTTAAACATTCATGCTGTGTGTTTGATCAGACTTATCTTGAGAGAAACTTGAGTGAAAAGTAAACAGGGACTCACTGTGAACTTTTAGGTCTACGTTACGAAAAAATGAAGATAAAAACCTCAATGTAACCTACCATGGGCACCTATCTATATCTATCTATCTATCTATCTATCTATCTATCTATCTATCTATCTATCTATCTATCTATCTATCTATCTATCTATATATATGTGTACACACATATATAAATATATATCTATATATATGTATCTATATTTATATATCTACATATACATGAGTGAGGGCCACTCATTCTTTCATTATTTCCATTGGCATCCCTTATTCGCTGGCTGCAACACTAAGACTGAAAGGAACATCTGTCTTTATTGTATGTAATGTGCATAGATCTTTCTTCAGCAAACATACCTCTCATAGTTTCCCAATGTTGTTATCTTGCAGCAGAGAATTATAATCTGTATTGTGAAAGAAAGCACGGAAAGCACTTCAACTGCCAACAGTTTTCCAACTTTGTAAAACCGAATCTTCAATTATTGGAGAAGGTTATGTTCCTTGCAACTGAAACACACTGATAGTGTTCAAAATAAGTAAATTCTAGCACACTGATCTCCTGTTTTATGAAACTGAATGGTAAAAGTACTTATGCCAACTAAAAAAAAAATTAAATTATATGCATTTATTTTTACTGATTTTTAAATATGGATATTAAAAGTTAAGTTTTACTGGACATACTCTGTTAGTGCCAATTTGTTTTTTTTTGGTGGGCAACAACATTCTAAGGGGCCAGCTTTTTCTGTCTCAGTATTTAAATATTATATATTTTATGGTAGCACCCATCGTGTATTATAGTACCCAGTATACCTTGAACCACCTCTATCTATGATTTCTCATATTTATATATATATATATATATATATATATATATATATATATATATATATATATATATATATTATTTTTTTAGTTGGCATAACCCTTATGTCTTTAACATGTATTGCAGTAGAAACATCAATTAAAAGAAAAATTCTGAAAATATCTCACCAACCTAAATTTAAATAGTCTATGCAGTTTGAGTGCATAAATCATGTTAAATATAGCTGGCCAAGGCAGTAGACTGCATACCGCCTGCAGGAATTCTACCCTGATCTCTGATCTGGAGAGTGCTTAAGTGTCAAATTCAATTATAACAATCAAATTTGATTATCAGAATTAATTTATTTCAACACTCACCCTCTGGTTGTAAAAAAAAACACAGGTTATAGAAATGTAGACCCTAGACAAGTTGCTATATAATATCTATAAGAAATTATCATTTGCAAAGTTTAAGTCCCTTTCTTTAATTCTCCAAGCATTTCTTTTTATGTTCCTTATATTTGAGTTAAACAGTCTGTATATATATATATATATATATATATATATATATATATATATATATTTATATAAATATTTATTTATATATTTATTTATATATATTTTTTAAATACAAAGATAAAGATACATATCCTATATTTTATACAAATGTTAGAGAAATGAGTGATAGGGAATTCTTTTTTTGGCGTCCATGAAGGAGAAAATCCCCCTAAATTAGGCTTCACAAAGTTGTATACCAAAATAATAACAAACCCACTACTGTTAGATAAAAAAAAAAAAATGCATGTAAGTTTTGAATTTATGTCTAACACAATGGGCGAGATTCACTAAACACTGCGAGAAATGTTATGTGCTTCATACAAGTCAAAAATTTCCTATGGGGAAAAAGCCCTTGCAGTTTTTCGTATCCCTTTGTTGTCCTTATGATAACTTAGGGAATCTAGCCCCGGTCACTAATAGGAGCCACCTTTACATGTAGTATGGGGTGGAGAAAAGTAGCTCTGCTAGTCCCCGAACACTAAAGTACCAATAATATTTCTAAAAGTAGTACTAAATATATTTCTTCAAATATGGGGAGAAATTTACTAAGCATCTCAGGTGCATCTTATGTTGTTTCCTGATTTACTATGAGGTAACAAAATAGCCATTTTCATCTGCTCTCAGCTCTTGTCGCCTCATCTCAGGTGGGACAGTGATTAGTAACCCCCCCCCCCCCCCACTGATCGTATTACTTGTTGTTTTTGTTTAGGCATTTAGTCATGTCCGACTCTCTGTGACCCTATGGACCGCAGCATACCAGGCACATCTTGTGTCTGGTCATGCTCATCCATAAGGTTTTCATGTCAAAGATACTGGAGTAGGTTTCCAGTTTCTTCTCCAGTGGGCCGCAATTTGTTTGACCTTTCTGCTATGCTTGGGTGACCCTACTGGTATAGCAAACACAATCCCCTTCATCACGACAAGGTAGTGAATCAGATGGGTGTTGTATTATTAGTCACCGTATTTCATGGCCACAACTTTAGCCCTTTAAAGCGCACAAGGTTTTTGTCATTTGAAAGGTAAAAGAAGCTAGGAGCCATTGTTTAAAAAGTTTACCCACAAAGGTTTATTTATCATATAGGTGTAAATAATAGTAAATAACACAAGTTGAATGTATTTACAATGTGGAGTAGCATTTTGCTTGTCCCATCTCTAAATTTACTAAGCGTCACAGGGGCTGCTTTGAGACTGTGATGGACATTTCCTATGGGGAAAATTGCATTGCAGCTCTTCACAGACCCCGTGACAGCTAACAATCTATTCCATAAACTCCCAAGAAAAATAAGAACTGAACATTTATTTCATCCCACTTTTACCCAGTTTGATAAAGATACCATGCTGTGTATTTCAAATTCTACAAAGCTTCACCACAGAGGTAGGACATCTGTGTCTTCTTTATGTTAGCGACATCGCCGCCATTGTTTAGCTCAAGAGAGAAGCAGGAGCCTTTATATGTATATATACTGTTGTTTTTTTTTTTTAATGGAACTATACAAACTGTTTTGATAATGTAGATCTCATTATTCTAGTCAACTCTATTTTTAAACTAGCTCTGCATACCAATGAGAGCAAAGTCTAGCAACATCTGGATGTCATGCAAATTTTGGAAGTTAAAGTCTGAGGTGAAAAAGTTTGATTTACAGCGTAATTTGAAGCTGCGAACTTATAATGGGCATGAATCAGTGTGGCACAAATTAATTAAGTAATTACACATTTTTTTTTTTTATCTACAGCTTATGATGTTTTTCTCTTCGCTCCTATGTTTGTTATCCCAATGGCCACTATAACAGTTCAGCTTTCATAACGTTTAAAGGACCACTGTAATTTCCTAATAACAGGAGTGAGATGTTTGAATTGGACATTAATTGTAAAAACATCATATTTAATTCATTTTATGCTTGCGGCATTAGCTTCACAAAAGCCTTGCCTGAGCTTTGCCCAAAGCTGTGTAATATAGCAGGCATATGCTTAAGGAAAGCCATGTTTAAAATGGTAATGTATTACTAGAGAGGAGCCTTGTAAACTAATTTGCATTTCTTGGAGTTCTGGGCATGTTTTAGACATTCAAATATGAACACAAATGTACTACTTATTTGCTGTACTACTATACGGTGGAGGGCTTCTATTGCTCTTTTGCCTACCATAAATTAAATTATTGTTGTGGTTTACTACCTACTCATAAAATCTACTACACAAGCGAGGAACCAGCCCCAAGGATACTGTCTGGTAGTAACCTTGAAACAGCTGTACATATGCTTAAAGAAAGCCATGTTTAAAATGATAATGGATTACAAGATCAAAACCTTTGTGGGAACATTTGTATGTCCCCACCAAGGCTCCCAGAATGCAGTGTAAAAAAATGTATTTCTTGGAATTCTGAACAGGAAACAGGTTTTTTAACTTGTTTTAGACATGGATAGGATTTCTTGGAATTCTGAGCTGGAAACAGGTTTTTTTAACTTTCTTTAGACATTTAAATGTGAACACAGATGTACTATTTATTTACTATATATATATATATATATATATATATATATATATATATATATATATATTTGCTAGCAGCCTTATTAAATTGCGATTTGGCCAATTGAATAGGGCTCTATATAAGCACAGAGCATACCTTTTTTTTACAGAAGTTTTTTGTTAGAGCCCAATTCAACTGGCCAAATCGCAATTTAATAAGGCTGTAAATAAATATATATATATATATATATATATATATATATATATATATATATATATATATATATAGTAAATAAATAGTACATCTGTGTTCACATTTGAATGTCTAAAGCAAGTTAAAAAACCTGCTTCCAGCTCAAAATTCAGAGAAAATCAGTTATTACACTGCATTCTGGGAAGCCTATCTGGGACATGCAAATGTGCCCACAAATGCCTTGATCTTCAATCCATAGCCATTTGCAAACATGGCTTCCTTTAAGCTTATGCCTGCTTTATTACACAGCTTTAATGCAAAGCCAAGGTTGGATTAAACACGGGCTGAGAATCCTATCCATGTACAGCTGTTTCAAGCTTACTGGCTATCATCAGTGTGGATGATATTTATACATATATATATATTGTATATACACATACTCACAAACACATATATAGTTTTATACTGCTTAACATGTCTACTTGAGAGTTCATATACACAATAAATGGAAACCAAAGCTTTTGTTACTTATTCCTCCTGAAATAACACTGATTCCACCTAAAATAAGAAAATAACACTGAAACAACCATATTATTTGGCTAGAAATATTAGCAGTGTTTTTCAGTCACTCCGAACAATATAAAACAGCTTTGTCGAAATAGTTTTGCTTTCCGTTGACAGATTTCTGAAAGTGGTCCAGAACGGCAGATTTAAAAGTTGCAGTTTTTTACAGTACTACAAAGAAACACTATACAAATCTGCACACAATGCCCATACATAAAAATGGAGGACTAGCATTTTCTTCAAAGCAGCTTTTCAGAAGGTCAGAATAAAAAGGTGAAGTTGAGCAGTTAAATCAATTTGTAGTCGGTTCTTTACAGTATAAGAAATGTCATTGCCTCATTGAGGTGAAAAAGCAGAATTATAGTATTTTGGCAGCTGTTTGCTGTGTTATGTACTGTATTGCAGCTATGAGTATCAGAACAGGAGTGACTATGGAAGCGAGCGAGGCACCGGGAACAAAAGGAACTGATTGACTCGGATGAGATAAATGCTATTAGAATAGGTCTATTAATCTAAAACTATTAGTAATTGTAACATTTCACGATTCATTTATATATATCCTATCTTGAATTGTACTGCAATTCAAAACCTTTTTAGTTTAAAATTGATTCATTGACTTCAATACTTTCCTGTCTCTACATTATACTATAAGTCATTAGTGACTCAATAGCAAACTCACTTAAATACACATATTGCCCTAAATGAACTTTTAAAAAGAGCTCAGATCATGTAGCCACATTCTTGTTATATCATACCACAAAGGAATTATCAGCAACAGAGATGATAACCACCAGCTAGGTATTTCAACCATTTTTATTCCTAAACATTATATTATAGTTAGAGGACCACTGTGGTACCCAGGAGCAAGGTGTTTTAATTAGCCATCAATTCACTCATATTTAATGTACTACTAAACATTATTTTCTCAACTTCTAGCCAGGCTGTTGTACTTTACTACATATAAGGTTATCAATAGATTTGGAGTGGCTCTGGCAGGGAGGCAGCACTTTCTGAATAGTCTGAATAAGACAGCTTTTCTGCCTGCCAGATCTGTTTTTAAATTATTAAACAGGAAATGTATTAATGACAAATGCCTAATTTAAACATCTACAGCCTTATTAAATTGCGATTCGACCAATTGAATAGGGCTCTATATAAGCACATACCATATTTATTTTACAGAAGTTTTTTAGTTAGTGAAAGTTCACTAACTAAAAACTTCTGTAAAAAAATATACTCTGTGCTTGTATAGAGCCCTTTTCAATTGGCCGAATCACAATTTAATAAGGCTGTTAGTTCCCATTGTGATATCATCAAAAAGGGGCCCTTTAAAGGACCACTGTCCTCATATAAGAAAATTACACTATTTTGAAGAACGGCACTTGAAAATAGGGAAATTGCTTTTAGAACTGAAAATAAAATAATACTCCTCATGTATTACCTTTTATGTGCATTTTTGATGCTATGGGAACTACCATTTTGTTTTCTTCTGTACTGCTTCCTGAGGTGGGATAAGATCTTGAATACACAAATAAGTATCTGTGTAGGCATATGATTGCTGAATTAGCTTCTCGAAAACTATATAAGGAAAACACCTGACCTCCTACTGGCAGATATATCATCTCAACACTAGGGGTTAGCCAACATACTAGTCTTTCACCTCAGATCCCTCTCCCTCTAAAATAAAACTCTTTCTATCTTTTACTTTCTTCCTGACCCTTGCTATTCCTTATTTGTTACTCTTGCCCAGTTCTCTGCCCTTTAATCCCCTTTAGATTGTAAGTAGCGAGTTTCCAGTCTTGTAGGGTGCTTTGGGATAAAGCACTTTCTGCTAAGTTTCTAAGCTCAAAACAGGGCCCTTCAACATTTGAATTTGATAAACTTGTATTTCCCCTGTACTTATCCCCTGTACAGCGCTGCGGAATATGTTGGTGAAATACAAATACAAGATAATAATAACAATATATATATATATATATATATATATATATATATATATATATATATACTGTATACACAAACATTATCAAGTGCAGTTATTCAAAAGACCATATAGACAAATCTGATCACTGTGGTGCTTCTCATTTTTTTTATTCCCCTTACATTTACATTTATTGATTCACATTTACCACCTTCCTTGGGAGACTCTTTCATGAATTGGGCGCCCATCCTCTAAAGTATGTGTTTGTTATACCTGGAAACTCCCTATCTCCAGATCATGCCCTCTTGTTCTTCTACCTAATTTTCTTTCTTTAAGATACATTTTTCTCTTACAGTTTATATTTGACATTCACTTTCATACCTCCATTCTCCTCCCCTCTAAGCAGTGATCACTATGGTCCTCTAGACTTTAAATCAGCAGAATTCTGCATTTAAACAGAATATATTGTACTGTCTGCGGAGAGAATGAAGCGTGCTATGTCTGTCATTTATTTTAATTTATGGTTTTATTTCTTCTGCTGAAGCTTTTTTTTCAGTATTTGACCAGATATTAATTTTTTCAGATCATTGATGAATGTGTTCAACAGCACAATTCCCAGTACAGTACTGCTAATTAGTTTACTAAATATAACACTCATGCTCTGATTTCATTTTACTCTTTAAAACCCTGCTAGAAAGCGGATTAGAAGCTTTTATATTTTATAGTAATTTGAGCACAAATTAAATATGGTATTGAAATATTACAATTACTGTATTACATAGTTTATGTAAGGTCTAGCCACAGAATGAAAGCTTTGTTTGCTCTTCCAAATTTGTTTGCTCAAGGAAAGAAACAAAAGATCATTCTGACTACATCTATATGTCTCACACAGGCCAAGATATTTCTCCTTGAACAGTATTTCCACTGTAGGTAGGGATTCTGGGTAGTGGCATGCAAATTAGGGTCCAAACATATCATTCCAGGCCAACAAAGCAGAGATGCATCACGACTTAGAAAGCAGGATGGGATTCTCTGCCCACAACCTTTTTCAGGAAATAATCTCAAGTGCCTCTAATAAAATAGACAAGAATGTCTGTATATTAGAAAATATAAATCGTTGTATGTCTACAGACTGTAGAGACACTTGAGATGTTTTTCCTTTCAAATAGTTAAGTGTAAAAAACTAATTAAACTACGTGTAAATACAAGTTGAGCATATGTTTAATGTTTTTAATTCACACTTTTAAAAAGATTTAAATTAATATATAAAGATTTTATATCTTCATATGCCTTAAAAAGGGCAAGATACACTTACATTTAGGTTTATTTTATATTAAACAAACTGTTTTTTTTCAACATTTATGGAATCTACCAAGGTCTCTTGGTCAATGTTTGTGGCAGTTTATGTCCATAACAGAATGCTGAGCTTATTCGGTCAGAAGCTCAGGAGCCAGACAAGTTATACTTGCAGTTCTAGAGTACTTGGTCTGAAGTACAGGAGCCAGTCAAGCTATACTTGCAGTTCTAGAGTACTTGGTCTAAAGTTCAGGAGCCAGCCAAGCTATACTTGCAGTTCTAGAGTACTTGATCCGAAGTTCAGGAGCCAGCCAAGCTATACTTGCAGTTCTAGAGTACTTGATCCGAAGTTCAGGAGCCAGTCAAGCTATACTTGCAGTTCTAGAGTACTTGGTCTGAAGTTCAGGAGCCAGTCAAGCTATACTTGAAGTTCATGAGTACTTGGTCTGAAGTTCAAGAGCCAGTCAAGCTATACTTGCAGTTCTAGAGTACTTGGTCTGAAGTTCAGGAGCCAGTCAAGCTATACTTGAAGTTCATGAGTACTTGGTCTGAAGTTCAAGAGACAGTCAAGCTATAGTCGCAGTTCTAGAGTACTTGTTCTGAAGTTCAGGAGCTAGTTAAGCTATACTTGCAGTTCTAGAGTACTTGGTCTGAAGTTCAGGAGCCAGCCAAGCTATACTTGCAGTTCTAGAGTACTTGATCTGAAGTTCAGGAGCCAGTCAAGCTATACTTGCAGTTCTAGAGTACTTGGTCTGAAGTTCAGGAGCCAGTCAAGCTATACTTGAAGTTCATGAGTACTTGGTCTGAAGTTCAAGAGCCAGTCAAGCTATACTTGCAGTTCTAGAGTACTTGGTCTGAAGTTCAGGAGCTAGTCAAAATATACTTGCAGTTCTAGAGTACTTGGTCAGAAGTTCAGGAGCTAGTCAAGCTATGCTTGCAGTTCTAGAGTACCTGGTCTGAAGTTCAGAAGCCAGTCAAGCTATTCTTGCAGTCCTAGAATGCTTGGTCTGAAGTTCCTGAAGTTCAAGAGACAGTCAAGCTATAGTCGCAGTTCTAGAGTACTTGTTCTGAAGTTCAGGAGCTAGTTAAGCTATACTTGCAGTTCTAGAGTACTTGATCTGAAGTTCAGGAGCTAGTTAAGCTATACTTGCAGTTCTAGAGTACTTGGTCTGAAGTTCAGGAGCCAGTCAAGCTATACTTGCACTTCTAGAGTATGTGGAGAAATGACAAAGAATTACAAATGGCAGAAATTGCATCCTTGTATTCACTATGCACTATTTCCAAAAAATGCATCTACAACCCTTCTCAGCTTTTCTCAGACACTTGCGATGGTTGGTAAATTCCCTCTATGGCACTTACATTCATGTTTCAGGGTTCTCCGGGCACTTCACATCTCCTAGGTCTTGTAGCAATAAAGACAAGATATATTACTTTTACACATATTTCATTTTCTTTATCATATAAGAAACTTCCCATTTATGTTCACATTTGCTTTAGTAAATATGCTTCTGTACTGGGATTAATGGCTATTTCAGGTTTTATCTGTTTTGCACGGTGCTGGAACCTTGATATTTACTAGCATTTTGCAACATAGCAGACTTATATTCTCAACCCATTTATTTACTGACTTTCCTTTGTTCTGTGGTGAATATATTTTACAATCATTAAATGCATTATTCTGTTGCCTCGACTAGTAGATTTCCCTTTGTTCTATTGTTATAAGTTTATTGTTTTTGTGTTTAAGCAGCACTTTTCTCCGAACACATTAGTTTCCTGCTTCCTATTCCCCTAAACGTCAGTTTTAGTCTTTACAAAAATTCAGTCAGTTCTTCAGATAGAAACAGACGTGTAATCTGTAAGTTTTTCTGGTTTCAATCACCGACCCAGAATCCTTTTCTCTGAATAGTGCTGTGCACATTGACCAGTGCATTGTCAATTATGGACTAACCCCATACAAAGACACCACACAATAAGGCCTCAACACAGTTAGGGTTTAGTAGATAAAGTTACATATTCTTTATTTACAATAATTTGATTAACTACATAGCCAACAGTTTTGAAGAAACAATGAGTGGTGCTTGCCCACCCACACACTGGATCTCTAGGGGACCCCATGAGCATGGGTGTAGGAGCCATAGAAAATCTGCGGGGGGGGGGGGGGGGGTATACCGCATATAGTAAAGATACCACACAACTGCTTCTCTACACATAAACACACACATTTGTTTGTCCCCCAGTTTCTACACCCACAATAAGCATTATCTTGCTGCTCATATACATATGTGGGCAACCATCCCACCACAAGCCACCACCCCAACACAGTCCCAACTGGGAGAGAGAACAATCCTATTTATAAATTTGCTATATTATATATTAGCTCCTCCTACCATCCAAGCTTTTCACATTTTATTAAACCACCTAATTTTTAATAACTTACTTCCTTATTCTAAGATTGGTCACCCCCCTACTCTCCTTAATTTAAAAATTACATAAAATGTTATGCAACAGAGTTTAAATATGTAATTTTTAAATGTAGAACAATAAAAGTAAATTTTTAGGTAGTAGAAAACTTGTGAAGAAATAATAAGAAATAATTATTGAGGTAGTCTTGGTTTTTCATGGTTTTGAGTAATTGTTCAGTTGTGTCTGACTCTCTGTGACTGTATGAACCTCAGCATGCCAGGCACAATTGTTGTGTCTCTGGTTGTGCTTATCCATAAGGTTATCTTGGCAAAGATACTGGAGTGGTTGTCTGTACCTTCGCCCATCTTGGGTGACCTTACATGGTATAGCCAACAGCATCATTGGAGTACACAAGCCCCTTAACCATGACAAGGTAGAGACCCTGAAGGGGGTTCTAATTATAGTCCATCTATAAATATGCTCTATTTTTAAAAAGAACGACAGAACAGAACTGATACATTTTATACTCACATACTCTTTTGAAGAACTAGACTTGATAATGTGCAAAATGCTTTTTCATTTTTTAGTATTATATGAAATTATGCTGTTGTTGGTGCTGCCATTTTGTTTTGTTTGACGTGCTTTGCCTAATGTGAGGATATTTTGATTACAGAGGAAGCCTTGAGCTATTAAAATGGAATTTTGTAAGTGGAAAATACTAGGGGCCTCATTCTATTAGCGGCCGCAGCCGTTGCGGGGCCGCAAGGACCGGCCGCAAGCTATTCGGCTATTCTATTCCCTTACGGCCGGAGGCTCCGGCAGGCTTGCGGCCGGTGCCTTGCTATCTCTTGCGGCCGCTCGCGCCAGAGGAAAGCCTTTGATCTAAAACGGCCGCAAGAGTTTTGCAATTCAATTCCTCCGGGAAACCTCTCTGCAAGGCTAAAAGCGAGCCGCAGCTTACTTGCAGGAAAGAGGTCTCGCTAGCACCAATTAAGCACATAAAATAGCTCAAATAAAGCCATCCTGCACTTTGAGAAGACTATAAAGGGATTTTAGGTGTTAGAAAAAATAGCACATAATTATCCTGTACTCAAATCCGTAAAATATTTTATTTTTAATATCCGTAAAATATCCATGTAAAAAGTCCAGAGTGCTTGGAGCACCTCAGACACACCCACGCCGCAGCCGGAAAATAAACAGTTAATTTGAACTCGGGTTTGGGCAGATGTGCAAGCTTGAGAGTGGGTTACTTTTAATCCTCATGTCCCCCAATATGATCCCTAGCATTTACAGAGCTGTACAGTGCAGGCTTGAATTTTTTTTTCAGTTTTTATATTTCTGAGATTACGGCCGGTTCCAAGATATGCGGCCGGCCGTAAAAGGAGATCCTTGCGGGGCCGTATAATAGAATCGCGAGTTAACTGAACCCCCGCAAGGAATCGCAGCCTTACGGCCGATTTACGGCCGCTAATAGAATGAGGCCCTAGGACTTTTAGTAATGGAAATTGCTGTTGTTTCATGGGCAGACTCTGCAAGGAAAGCAGTTCAAATGAACAGCTAAACAAGATTATGGCTACCCACAGTAAGAAATAATTACATATAAAAATCAGTAAATTAAATATTTTGATATTTACGAACATATTGAACTCTTTAAGTATAAAATAGAGGTTATTTTTCCCTCTAAAAGGCAAACATATTTAAACAACAACTATTGTACCAATTACAATGCTGTTCTTTTTTCAGCATAAGAGCAAATTCTAGACCTGACATTAAAATGACTATTGAGAGAACATGTATCTAATTATAAAATAAATGTTTAATATCAGGTAAGCCATGCATATGATGACTACTGCTGTATTATAATAGCAAAATGACATTGCTGTGCCAATTAAAATCTGCTATGTTTTAAGGACATTCTGGGAGTGATTTAAAACTAATTTAGGCGAGAAGCTACACAAAAAAAGTCAATTACTAAATATTTTGAAAATAACCTATCACAGGGTCATTGCAAATATTGATGCAATTTTATAAAATACAAAGTGTTCTAGATATAAATAGCTTTATTTCACTTTGATAAATTGAACTGGGATCTTTGCTGGAACTTAGATATAATACAATGTCTCATTCCATTGACAAAAAAAGCTTTTTGTGGATGGTAAGACCTCCGTATAAAATAATAAGATACTAATAAAATAATATAAATAATAAAGGAAAGGGTACTAAATCCAATATTAATCAATCTGACAATAAAACATATACAACATAATTTGTTAAAATGATCAAGCATAAAAGTAAATCTAAATATTTATTAGTCTTAGTAAATATATCTATACATCATACTAATTTAAGATTGTGTAGATAACTCCATAAAACCATCTAGAAACTAACTGGCAGTTTTTAAATTGGCATCTGCATTAAAATATATTCAGTTCATGTAAATGCACTCTTTTTTGCACTCTTCTTAATGGGTTAAATGATTAACTTTTATCCTATCCATTCAAGTCAGTTACATTGCCTATCACACTGTTGCCTACATCTGTCAGTTATGTTCCATATGGAAAAAGGCTATCTCTAGGAAACACAAAAGCTCAAAATATGTGTCAGATGTCCATGAAAATGTAATTGAGAATTTATGACCAGTCAGTACTGAGTCTGCCTCAGCCTCTGATGAACGTTTTCTGCCTAAATATGTATTTTTGGACATGATGTGCTATTTTATCTGATTCCAAGGACCCCATTGAATGGGTAAGAGTCATAAAGATGAGTTGTATTGAAGAACTCTTGGCCACCTTTAATAGAGAGCGAAATCTACCTATTATTCTGAATACTAACATGTTGTTGTCAGTTGATATTTTTAATAATTATTATTTTGAGGGCATGGCAAATTATTGAGAATGTTTAAAATAGTTATGATATCAAGAGAACCTGATCTGACGAGGCCCACAGAGGCCAAAACATATGTCTGGGGTTTGCTGTTTCTCCTGTTCAGGGTAGCATTGCCTGGTATTTTAGGGCTGGGTCACTCTTTTGAGTGAGACCAGACTGATATACTACAGGATATTTCTCCCTGTGAAGGGCACAAGTAGCTAAAAGAGATTGCTCTCCGAGTAGGTAACCAGGTCTATAGAACAAACCTATTTAGGTGTTACTTGCTCTACTCTTTTTGCTGGGATTAATTAACTAGACCAAATACATGATTTGTTGTATTTTTAGATGTGATAATAAAATATTGCAAGTTATATTTTATGAATATTAATATTAGATATTAATATTATCTCTTATTGTTCCTTTCTTTTTCCTTTTTTTTTTTTAACTGTTGGCGTCTCCAGCTTTCCTAGTCAATAATATTTTGCTTTTATTAAGTTGTTTCTCCATTTCTTTATTACAAGCAGTACAAGACTTCGTTCAACCTTCTGTTTGGTGGAATGCTTTAAAACCTTGTTTTTTCAGAATTCAGAATTCCATAAATATATACAACATTGTGCTACTAATAAGACAACCAACCACAGTAACAATTGAGTTTATCGAAGGGTATTTCCATAAATGTAGCCAAGTAATCTCTACATTTCAGCTGGGAACATTAGTAGTAAAAATATGCTTGTCTGAAGGTAACACTATAAACCCAGGAATGGGTAAATGATCTCTTGAATTCCATAAACTGGAAAACAAACTATGGACGATAGATACTGTATTCTGAACACTAAAAACATCATCATCCAACAAAAGATTTTTAGTGTTTTCTTCTGTTTTATGAAAACCCAGGGAAATATGGGCATAAAAAGAGTATATAAAAATGAAACAGAAGCTTAAATATAGCAGTGACATCAGACTGAAGCCCAGATAAACCCAGAGTGACACTTTTTATACAGCGTTTAAATAATGGGCAAACAATAATAAAACTGAAGATAAAAGAAATGTTATTCACTTAAAGTATGAGAAACTGAAAAGTTCGATCCATAAAAAGATAGTATTGTTATCTACAGAGAAACAGCTACAAGTCTTGTAGAGAGCATGTCAATTATTGAATAAAGCCAGGCATCGATTTTAAAGTGAATTTTCAGTACAACCGTAGATAGTAAGTTCGCTGTCACTCCGAAAGAACAAAGCAAATACGTAGGCACATTTATCTATCCAATCAAGCTAAAATAGGGCAATTATAGGTTTATCTCTCAATGCAAACAGTTCAACAAGAAACTGTAAGCCAAATAAATAAATTAGTTGTTCTTAGATAATGCTTGAAATGCTAAACACAATATTTTCTTTTCATATGTATTATGTTTTCCATTTGTGCTCTCACAAATTAGACTTTTAATTCGCAACCAATAAAACATAGTAGATTACAACATAAGAAAAGGCTCATATGTTATGCAAACGAGATATAGCACACATAGAAAGGTGTATCACAAGTGTCAACACCAGTGGAAATTGGTATAGAATCTGGTCATAGCTAACATCACACCAGATAATTGGATTCCTATATTTTCATGCAGTATGTCGGTATCTTTATATTACCCAGTTTTAGTGCCTGATTTATCTATCCTTCTGGCCAACCTTATAGCACTTATCCAGTAGTGCATTAACTGCACATCATTGTACATTATGTCTCAAGTAAAGTTCAGATTTGTTCAACTGCATCTTCAGGTTATCCTAAGGGCATTGATTTTGGCAATGAGAATCTATCTGAATGAAATAAAGAGATGTCAGGTAAAATAGTTCCTTGGCTCACAGAAAATAAACTCAAACGTCTGATCCTGGTCATTGTTTTTATGATAACCATTTATGGACAGCTAAGTGTATGGTAAGAAAAAATGTATAGGAATTTCTATTGAGATCATAGGACATAGATTGATAGATAAATAGGGAAATAGAATGGTAAAATGGGTGAGCAAGGGGATGAAACAAGGAATGAGATGTAGAGGGTGCTTTGAGGAAAGGCAGCAAATGTAGGAAAGAGGAAAGAGTGGAAGAATATTTCAAAAAGAGAAACTGAACAACAGAATGAGAAGGTTGGGAGGGGGGTATAGAAAATAGTTAATTTTCTGATTGCCACCTCCGAAACTCCTACTGCCCCAAACCATGGAATTGTTTGCCTTTTTGGGAAATCCAGTCTTAAATACATTGGTTTCACCCATTTTGAAATTTCTAATTTCCTTTAAACAGTGTTATGTTTAGAAATAAAATAATTCCACCTTATGAATATTATAATGAAAACATACATAAGTGTGGATAATTCAGAAGAATACACAAATTCATGACTAGAATCTTAAATTATGACTTTGTAAAGATACAGTATTTACAATAATAATTCAGTGTAACCCACGAGTTCAATAATTTTACCCTATTTTTGTAATCATGAGACGGTGGAACCAAAATGACTGCTTCAGAAGATTTTTCTTAAAAGTAATCAGACAAATGCTTTGTACAAATCTCATTTTTAAGATATCAGTGAACAAGTAAGAAAAATAATCCCTTCATTTAAAGTAATGCCACTACATTAATTTCTATTCACTAGGGGAGTCCAAACTTTTCTTAAATACTAATGAAAAGTAGAGATAGAAGTGGACAATCTTTTTTTGTGAAATTAAGACTGATTTTGTAAAAGGAAACCTATTTTAGCTTTCAAATGCATTAAAGCACCATGTGAATGTGCTTTACAATATTGTCATATTATAAATATATTAAGCTAATATCAAATTGTTATATAAATATTTATTTAATCATATCCCTAAACAGTCTAATTAAATTACAATTATATCTGGCTTCTAAAATAATACTAAACTACTATACCCTCCTTGGATACAATTTACATAACATAATTAAAATTATAAGACAAATTCAGTTCTAATAACATTTTTGCAATAAAAAACAAAGGACCTCAATAGGAAGATGAACTGATATCAAATTGCATTGCTAGAATGGAAAATGGAACCTTAATAAAGTAAATAGGATCCTCTTCATGTTTTAATACAAAAAAATAATAATAATATAGTAGAATATTGTATATTTTGAGTCATTCTTTATAGAATGCATTATTTATATTCAATTTTTTAGTATTTTGGTTTTAGGTATAGCTAATTATGTTAAAATTAATAAACAGAGTAATATATTGCCACATGGATTTTAGTTGTGGAAAATGAGTTGTATCGAAAGCCTAAAACCAGACTGCCCACCGCTGCTTTAGAAATGGTCTAGTTATCTTAATGCATCAGCTGAAAAAGATGGCTATAATCAACATATACAGAACCTGGTCCTCAAATACCAAGATAACTCTGGTTATAAAACCCTCTGAGGTCCCATAGATCCATGTCAAGGAATTTAATGAGCTACATCACAACGCTATACATAGTTCTTCAGAGCATATCTTTTATTCTAAACATAGAGACCACACATCTATTTCTCACATTACTGAAACTTTCTTAAGAAATAGTAATTCATTTTTTCCCTACATCTTCTAGCCTAGTGGGAAAACTAGCTCCACTGAGTTCATAATTGGATATGTAATTCTTCTAAAAGAGCAAAAAACAAGTTTATACCATTAATTCAGGCCAGTTCAATGTCCTTTTTTTAAAAGGCAGTAGGTAACATCAATCAAATGACTGCTTCCATAGTAAGACTGAATGGGTAAGTGAGATAATTGTGGAAATGTGCTTAGTGTGAGAGACATTCCAGCAGGTGAAACATTGATTTAGCTAGCATTTAAATACATTTCCTTGTTCCCGTTTTGATACTTCATTGTTAATAGGAACTTTTCTTTTTCCAATCAAGCTGAGATGTCACAAAGTGAATGCTAATTGACATTTCTTGCCAAAGGGATGTTTGTTCATGAAAAGTAAAGAACATTTTTTTTAGTATAATGATTAGTGATAACATTTAAAAGGTAGCACAATGGGTTGCATGTTTCACTGGGATAAATCTGTATTTGTCTGATCCAAGCAGCCAAATTATACTCACATACAAGCATATTCTTACAACTAAAGCTGTTGGAATGAGTTATGTCAGATATAGAAGCACTGATTCTTTTTTCCAGTTGTTGAAAGCTTTATATTTATTGTATCCTCATAAGTGACACCATAACATACATAATGTAATCTTTTATTACATACCTAAGTGTTATATAAATATATGAAATATGACTATTTTTTTTATTTCCCCCTGCTTGTCTATAGGGGTTGCCATGTTGGCCTCCCTACTGCCATCCCTTAAAGCTTGTCATTGTGTGAGGATTGAGCAACAAGTTGTGAATTTAAATATTGCAGTTTCTTGTGTGGGAACCAGAACCATTTGTGTAGACAGTAGGAAGTCTCTAACTGAGCTACAAAACTGCGGTACAGAATTGTATAGCTTGGTGCCACCTCCTCGCACAGTATCACATTGGAATGGAAAGTGCGAAGGACAGCTGAGACATTGCCTATTTACCTACTTATCTATAATACGTTAGTACTGTTGTGATATGTTTTCCAACTTAATACTTATGAACACGTTCCATGATGATCTGATGCATGATAATTATTACATCTGACCATGGTTTAACACTTTTGTTACCTTCAGGATCAAGAAATGCCTTAAACGCCTGCAATAATGCACACCAGGGCTGCAACATTATCTTCGTTCCTTTGCTTCCACCTATATATTGCACTTAATCCTGATTAATATGTATATTCATTTAAAATTAACCATTCTTCTTTTTTTTTTTATGCAGCAAATCCTACCAGAGCGGGAGGAAATGTAATTTCCAGCCCGGCAGAGGTGATCCGAGAGTCAAGCAGCACAACTGGCATGGTTGTTGGAATTGTTGCTGCTGCAGCCCTTTGTATCCTCATCCTCCTTTATGCCATGTACAAATACAGAAACAGGGATGAAGGCTCATATCATGTGGATGAGAGTCGAAACTACATCAGTAACTCAGCACAGTCAAACGGGGCTGTGATCAAGGAGAAACAACCCAGCAGTGCTAAAAGTTCTAACAAAAACAAGAAAAACAAGGATAAAGAATATTATGTCTGATCCCAGCCGCTTAATGAACACGTGTATAGAAATAGTCTTCATTTTATCTGAGACATAAAATAAAAATACTTATTTACTTTACTTTTTATGAAGCACATTGAAAAAAAGAAGACAGGGAATGCAATCAGAAAGGAAAGACTGTTTTTAAACAACAAAAAAAAATACAAGAATATGGTTTTGTTCCCAGAAACAGGAGCCAAACAAGATTTGCGAATATCCACAAGTGTTTTCATTTATTCTGCCCGTCATTTTATGTCGCTGGAATGTTCTGGAAAGACATTGATGACACCAAACATTCTCAAAGCACAGAGTGATTTACAACATCGAGGCACAATGTAAAAGAAGCTACCTATGATTCTGGATTCAGCCAAAGTGCTAGCGCTTTCTCCAAAAGTAAGATGTTTAAATGCCAGCGAAGACTTGTCTGAACTTGCAAACCGTCAATGGAAAGCGGTCTTGTGCAAAGAAGCAATGATTAAAATGTATTCAAAAAGTGCTGGCTTTACAGAAGACTTATATTAAATACTTTCACAAAGCCCCTTTCTGGTTGGGAGGAATATGTTACGGAGGCCTTATTTTCAGAAACGTGGAATATAAGGCACTTTTTCAAAATAAAACAAGAGGGATAGATGCAATCATTGGGAAATTTTCATGCACGCTTACTATGTTATTACATATGTTTATATAAAACACATCTATATGTGCTTTCTGGACTGTGATAAGTGATGTTTTATAGCCTGTTGTATAGACAATGCAAAATATATCTGCTCTTCAGCCATTTTTGGTAAAATAAATGTTCTAAGTGTTGCTAGGTATAGAACGTTTTCTGATGTCTGATGCAACAGACCCGTTTCAGTTTTTTGCAGCCATTACCAACTACAAATTTCTTCTTTCCTTTTCTTTTTTTTAATTAATTTTAATTCTAGTGAGTATGCAGCTGGGGATGAGTATGAATGTAGATAATAATGTTAATATTTTACAGCACAATAACCGACATTCCACTAAAGCCAAGAAACAGTATGCGGGGGGTCCTACGGTGTAAAGTCTTATCAATCTTCTGTAACTAGCCCAAATAAAAGAACACATTCAATAATGACAAAAACTCTCCAGACTTCTTAACTTTGGCTAATGTTTTTAAAATACTCTTTGCGAATTGCCTTTTCACACTTCCACCGGAATTACATTATAAAGTCAACTTACTTTATTGGAAAAATTAAGTATTTTTATTTTTTTTCCTTGTCTTTGATAACAATCTAAAAATAACATTTCATTGATAATACAATAAAATGTCTAAAAAAAAAACAAATATGCACAAGACAAGAAGATGATGACCCACTGCATTAATTTCATTTTGCTGCCAAAAAAAGGATTGTTCTCTCCAACAATAAAGATTATATTCTTTGACCTAAAATGCATGCTTAGATATTTTTGATTAAAAAGCGTGCAGTGTCACAAGGGAAAGTATTTTATGTTGTATTATTAAAACAAAAATGTAAAACTGACATACTTCAACTCTGCATATTTTCAATTAAAAATATTCAAGGTTATGAAAAACATTTTTACAGTCTAATTATTTAGTTCCTTTTTTTTTTTTGGACATTATTCGAGTAGCTTTAGCACAAAACACCACAGAGTAACATATCACACAAAAGGAAATGCAAAGGGCATACATTAGCTTTAGAGTGGGTACTTCAAGAGAACTGAGCCTGTACACTTGAAGGCCTCCTGGGAGGAATATAGATGTTCACACATTATAGACAGGAAGGAGGAATTTAAAATTAATTTACACAGCAGGGGCAACAAAGCAAGAGATCTTGTTTTACTCACTCAGTTACTGATAAATAATGCCTGAAGTCCAGACATGTTCGCTCAAGCATTCCAAACGCAATGCAGTTGACGAAAATAAAAGTACATAGGGTTGCCAAATACATTTAGTTCCTTAGAAAGGGCTTTTTGATCAATTCAGGAAACCGATAGCTACAGTAGTACACACAGGAGAACATTACGTGCTAGATCTGCCGCTGTTTAGAATCTCAGTTGGATACCACTGAAAGTCAACTGTACTCAGGGACAGACAGTTAGATAACACTATAGGTATAGTAAGGTCAATGTAGCTCTGTGTCAGCAAAGATTAAAGGTTATGTAAATATAAAATACCCTGAAGCAGGCTTGCCAAAACGATACAAAGAATATGATAAAGAAATATAGTGAGCTTTATAAACATGGAGTATTTTATTTTAGTAATTAAAATATTAGATTTTAGTTTAATATGCCCATATATTTTGTCAACATTTTTTCTTCTTTAAAAAATCCCTAATTAATTTACTAACATAAAATATGTCAAAATATAGATGCACCGGTAAATTTACTTTATCCCTTTTTTATCAATGTTTAAATTTAGTTGCAAATATTGTATCATTGTATGTATGTACTTTTGCATCAGATAAGTTAACACCATCTCATACTAATTAGCTTCTATGAATCTACAAATGTTTTATTGCCCACTGATATGCTGTAATTGGTCTGGATGAGGTGGCTTAATTTTCGATCCTGTAATGTGTTGCCTTTTTTGAAAATGATAAAAAAAACAAAAAAGTGTGAAATGGTTCATCCCCCAAAAATCAAAAGGCCCAATGCCCCTTTATCGTATTTGTGTGATTGATTTTATTTTGTTGCAAGGCCAATTTATCCATTATTGGAAATGCTAAGCAAGTGGAATTTATTGTTTTGTTAATAAAATGTTTCTTAATACACAACATTGTTTGTTTACTTTACTTTAAAAAATATTAACATTTAGCATAAAAGTATACTTGTTAACGGAAAATGGTACACATAAAATAAAACATGGAATCATATAATTTTACATCAGATAAGAATTAATTAGAAGATATACTTTGCATATTTTCGACGTGTTTAAAAACGTCAAACAGAAATGGATGGAAGCACCCAAATATGCAACTAATTCTTAGAGTATTCTGCCATAAACTGTGTTTCATGTCTTCAATGATAATTATAACGGACAACTGTTATATTGCCATATGTGTTTGTATGCCGATACAAATAGGCTCTGAAAGCATGTGTTGTCGCAACCGGTTGTGTTCCTGGGAAGGCGCACATACAAGTTATATGAAACATAGCATTATAAGAGCTCTCTTAAGACAGCACTGATCTCACCTCCAAGAAGGTATCATAAGGGATGGAGTGAGACTGGAAGTTGTTCAATTGTAAGATTTCAGGAGTATTTTTCTTTTATATTTTTAACTACAATTTTATATTACAGGAAAGAGACAACTAAACAGTTGTACTGCTTCCATCTCTGATGATAGCTTATTTTGTTATATTTGAAATAAAGCAATGGTTTCTCACATAACTTATAAAACTTTAATTAGCTAGATGAGTACATTCATTTGAGTGATAGAAACCTACCTATAATGCTTACTATTCTATTCTTATTTAATATATATGGAGAGATCATCTTAAAAGCCCATTGAACACATTTTCGTTGCATCTGAAAGAGGGCTTTTGATAATGTTGAACAGATTATATTGATTTAGATTTATACCTGCCTGGGATTTTGGCTCTGTTGCAAATTTCCATGATTATAGCTAAAATTTACATTGTGATCACAAATGAAAAGTAAAATATTTACCTTCTCATGTGATCAGTTCCTAATACTCATTGGTTAACATACTGACCAATCAAAAAGCTACTTTATTGCTATGTGTCATTTTGGGCATCCATAGTAACCATACTCCACATATATAAGTCACAAAAAAACTAAAATCTATTGGTTAGTACTTTTATAAAAATCACATTTAAAGTATTGTCATAAAATCAATCCCCTGTAGCTCATTGGTTAATATAGTAAAATAATCTCCATTCTTATTATATATTAGATAGAAAGCATCAATAGGTACCAAATTCAAAAAATAGTTTTGTTAATACAAAAAACTAAAAACTAATAGAGAAATGCAAATAATTATCTGGTACTTAACCCAGACAATCCCTTAGATCAGGGGTCCTCAAACTTTTTAAACAGTGGCCAGTTTACTGTCCCTCAGACACTGTTGGGGGCCGGACTGTAGTTTGAAAAAATATGAACAAATTCCTATACAGTATATATATATATATATATATATATATATATATATCCCTTCTTTCTGTCCTTTCTCCCTCTCTCTTTTTCTCCCTCTATCTCCTTCTCCCTCTCTCTCCTTCTCCCCTCCATTCTCCCTCTTCCTCTCCCCTTCTGCCTCTCTTCTAGCTCTCCCTCTCGCTACTTCTCCCTTTCTTCTTCCTCTCGCTTCTTCTCCCCTCTCTTCTCTCTCTCCCTTTCCCTTATTCCTCTCCCTCTCCTTTCTATCTCTTCCTCCCTCTCTCTTACCATGTCTCTCTCTCTATTTTTCTGTCTTTCTCTCCATCTCCTATCTCTCCTTTCTCTCTCTCTCTCTCTGACCATCTCCCTCCCTCCTTTTTATTTCTTCTTCCTTCTCTCTCCCCTCTCTCTCCCCCTCTCTCTCCTTTGTTTCTTGCTCTCTCTCTCCCTCCCAATCTCTCCCTCCCTCTCTCTCCCTCTTTTTTCCTCTCTCTCTCCATCTCTCCCTCCCTCCCTCCCTCCCTCCCATTTTTCTCTATCTCCCTTATCTCACCATCTCTCTCTCCCTCCCTCCCTCTCTCCTTTCTCTCTCTCTCTCTCTCTCTCTCTCTCTCTCTGTCCATCTCTATCTGTCCTCTCTCTCCTTTCTATCTCATCCTCACTCTGTCTTCCCATGTCTCTCTCATACTCTCTCCCTCCCTCTTCTTTTTCTCTTTCTCCCTCCTTTCTCTCTCTCTCCTTTCTCTCTCTCTCTGTCCATCTCCCTCCCTCCTCTCTCTCCTTTCTATCTTTTCCTCCCGCTCTCTCCCCCATTTCTCTCTCTCCCTCACTCCCCTTGTCTCTCTACCTCACTCCCCCTTATCTGCCTGTCTCTCTCTCCCTCACTCTCCTTGTCTATCTACCTCACTCCCCCTTGTCTGTCTGTCTCTCACTCCCCTTGTCTATCTACCTCACTCCCCCTTGTCTGTCTGTCTCTCTCTCCCCTTGTCTCTCTACCTCACTTCCCCTTGTCTGTCTGTCTCTCCCTCACTCCCCTTGTCTCTCTACCCACTCCCAATGTCTCTCTACATCACTCACCCATTTCTGTCTGTCTCTCTATCCCCTTGTCTCTCTACCTCACTCCCCCTTGTCTGTCTGTCTGTCTGTCTCTCACTCCCCTTGTCTCTCTACCTAACTCCCCGTGTCTCTCTACCTCACTCCCCCTTGTCTGTCTCTATCTCCATCACTCCGCTTGTCTCTCTACCTTACTCCCCCTTGTCTGCCTGTCTGTCTTTCTCTCCCCTTGTCTCTCTACATTACTCCCCCTTGTCTGCCTGTCTGTCTCTCTGCCTCACTGTCCCCTTGCATTGGGACAAGGAGCAATTGGTGGCCAGGTTCAGGACCCTGGCGGGCCGCATCTGGCCCGCGGGCCTTAGTTTGAGGACCTCGGCCATAGATGGTTAAAAAGGAAGAATCATCCAGTTAAAGCGTAGCTTTCTAAAATTTTAACATGAAAGTATATAAGAACAACTGACTGAAAATTATCAGTGACGTATCTAAAAACAAGTTAAAATGAGCAGCACGAGGTAGTGAGTTAGATGGGAAAGAGAAATCACCATTATAACAGGTATGTATGTAATTAGACAGTTTATGCTTTAGAAAATAATTCTCAATGTTCCTTCTATGTTTATTGAAACAATCTTTTAGATATATTTTTGTCCTTTCAACATACTGTACTTGATGGTATAACAATTTATAAATTATTTTATATAATTATTTTATATTATGCTGAATTCTTTATCATTACTGCTAGAATTAAATGTCTTCATATTAGTAGTACATGTAAACATACATACATACAACCTCCACAACCACATTTAAAATGTACAAAAAAAAAAACAGACTTAAAATGGTTGCTAATTTTTAAGGGTTTCAACTTATTTGGAACAATAGATTTTTTATAAAAGCTGATTTTTTAAAATTATGTTTCTGTAATTTATCTTTTTAAATCGATGCCACCCAATGTTTATTAGCAGTTTGTTTAATGGTTTTGCTCTGAGTGGAATTTTGTTACAAAAAATGTTTATTGTCCGTCAGATTTTTTTTTTTTTGCGTTTTTCTTTCTAATTTGATTTTATTAATTCGATTCTGTTCAGTCTAACAACTTTAAGATGATAACTGTAGCTATTTGTGATACTCTTGATGATTGCTACATTTCCCTGTATTTTACTCTATAGTTTAAAATGTATGTTCCTTTACCGTGATGAGTAGTAGCTACTATGGGCATACTAGTTTTTGTAAATTGTTAGTTTTAATTATTACATTCTTATGCGTTGATGTTACAGCTGAATTATTCACACTATACTCATTTGTATAATTGAAGCTTTATCGTTATAATATCAGCTGAAAATTGTCTGTTGAGAAGAGGACAAGGCACATGCCATATCTCTCTGGGACCACATGGTGAATTCTTCCCAAAGGCCCATGAACAGATTTGCATATCTGGTCCACATCGCTGTCTGTAAATAAATCTCCATTACAAGATACATTTTATAGACGGCAAAATACATTTCTTTTGTGAATAGGGAAGGGACCAATCTTTCACATCACATGTGGCCCATTGGAATTTTGCCAAGCTATTTGGGACAATATTTCCATTAAATAACCCCTATAATAAAATTATAATATGATTACATAAGGCTAAAGAAACAAAAATCAATATATATATAGATAAATATGATGTTAAACTATCAATACTTTTGTAATTGGTTGCCCAAAGGGATTAGTCAGGGGTTTGTGTATTTTTTTTTGAGCAGATAAAAATAAGAGGTTTTAGGATTTTTAACAATTTAATATACTTTGTGTCAAAATCCCCTTTATTAAGAGCAATATTTCATAAAGCTCCCATTGATATTGTTTGGTTGCAAGTAGTGGCATAGCTGGGGGGGGGGGGGGGGGGGGGAGAGCGTGGGGGGTATATCACACATTTCACATGACAACAATATTTTTTTTGTATTGAGAGGGGTGGCAGCTGTGGCAAACTATGGGACCGCCCTGGGCTGCAAAAGCTCTCACTACACCACTGGTTGCAAGCACTAATGCAGCAAACTAAGCATGTGGCTGAAGACTTAGAGAAGGCTTTATGGGACATATTATAATAAGGGTCATTATAATAAGGGTCATTTGCATACACAACAAAGAAATCAGAAGTGCTCAATCTGAGAACGATGAATACCTAAGTATGTTTGTTCTCTAGGTCTGGTTACCTACTTAGAAAGCAACCTCACTGAAGAGGCCCACAGAGGCCGAAACGCGTCTGGGTTTGCTGTTTCTTCTGTTCAGGGTAGAATTACCTGGCATTTTAGGGTTGGATCTCTCTTTTGAGTGAGACCAGACTGATATACTACAGAATATTTCTCCCTGTGAAGGGCACAAGTTGCTAAAAGAGGTTGCTCTCAGAGTAGGTAACCAGACCTAGAAAACAAACCTACTTAGGTATTGTTTGTTCTCTGATTGAGCTCCTGATTTTTTATTACATATTATAATAAGACAGCCATAAATGATAAAGTAAAGCTTGCCACTGCAATTAGCCCTTTCTGAGAGATGGATGTATATAATCACTATAGTATTACCTGCATTTTTTGTAAATCACGGCATTGACCCAAATGTATATTAATGTTACCCTAATTTATAAAACCTTGTGGATCATTATTACATTTTTTATTACTAATTTTCTGTTTATTTAGCAATTAGCATTATATTTTGGTGAAAAAACAGGGGTTCCTATTTATTTATATCTATCAATTTTGCCCAGTCTATGATAGAACATGTCTTCCATAATATCCAGATAAGACGGTGGCGGATGATGTCAACACACGTGGGACATGGTAAGTTTTCAAGCATAGGCAAATGGAAGGAACAGTTTCCACAACTCGAAATACTTAAAATTTCACTTAAACCAAGGTAACTTTTATTTTCGAATCAATATACAGAAATGGTCTGAAAACTATTGCATTATTACTATCTTGCACCATAATTGTATAACATTTTTGTATTAAATATTTTTCTTGCATTTGAAGTTGTACAGAAAAACAATTATTTTCAAAAGAAATAAAACATTTAAAGATATACTCAAGCATAATTACATGTTAACTCTTAAATGGGCTCTTTGGTGATGTTACAGCGTAGTATGCCTAAATATCACGATGCATTTAATGCCTAAATATCAAAAATAGCTTCTACAGATAATGGCAGACGCAAAGGGCAATGCTTTCTCATTTGCTTCAACCTAAGAAGTTAATTTTAAAATTCATGACAGATAGATTGGATTACATTTGCAATTCTTTGTTTTATAAAAATATATATTTTTATATAAATATATTTATACAAATACATATATATGTAAGGCATTCACATAATGTGAACAACTTCTACATAAAATACATTGGGCTATATAACCAGAACTAAGAGCTAAACAACCAGTGCTTGATACCAGAGCCCAACATTTATGATTTAACATCTCCGAGATCTAAGACTAGCCTTAAGTTAGCAATATTATTTTTTTGATATATAAACAAAATAATGATTTTCTTGAACAGTTCAACTGGTGAAAATGTTCTTTCGTTGACTTTGCAATTGTTAAAATCCAAACAAGATAATTAAGAAATGCACAAAAATGTAGCTATATCTAAATAAGTTAAAATGCTGCATCAAAGTAAATATGAAGCTAAAAACACATTATTTGATTATAATCTAATAAAGCCCTCGAAGTCAGTATTTAATAAAACTAAAATCATTGTGGAATGTTCTAGATTTTAAGTTATATTTCAAGGTGTGTCTACCTCACATCTTCCTGCCCTTTTAATGCTGATTAAATTAAATGAAGCTGAAATATCATAATACGTTTGAAGCAATATCATTTCCCGCTAGTTGTAGAATCCCTCATAGTTAATATAACACCAGTGCAATATTCATACTCAGTAGAGTATTGTGTTATTAATATGCAAATGTATTATGAAAAAGTTCCTTTCCTTAGAGTATACTCATATCTAAATTGCCCCAGAGAAAGAAGAATTACAGCAATTTTCAACTGGGCTATGATTATAAATCTGTTTGATTCCTAGAGAAAAAGTAGAATTAATGGTAAGGTGCGAGCAGGGACCTTAATACACTATAGTTAACTGCTCATAGGTTGTACTGAGCCAATGGAAAAAACAATGAGACTCTTCCATACTCCATCTCTCACCCAGAGTTACTATTTAGAGACGGATGCAGTTATGATTCACGCCAGACTTTTGTCCTTCACATGAACTATGACTCCTTTAATTCCCCTGTGATTTTTAAGAGAGATTAATTGGTAACACGAAGAATACATTGGCCAGCAAACAGTGTAGCAATTCCGTAACAGAACTAGTCACAATGACATTGAAATATATATATATATAATTTGTAAATAGAGGAAGAAAGTAATCTAAGATTTAAATATTTAAAAAGGATATTAACTTCTATCGCTCTTTTGACCACCATATATTAAATGATTGTTGTGGTGAACTACCTACTCATAATTTCCACAACACAAGCTGAGATCCCGCTCCACGCTGATGATAGCCAGTAAGCTTGATACAGCTGTACGTGGATAGTATTCCCAGCTTGTGTATAATCCAACCTTGGCTTTGCATAAAAGCTGTGTAATGCAGCGGGCATAAGCTTAAAGGAAGCCATGTTTGAAATGGTCTATGGATTGAAGAGTGCAACATTTGTGGGCACGTTTGCATGCCCCAGCCCAGCTTCCCAGAATGCAGTGTAATAACTGTTTTTCTCGGAATTCTGATCTGGAAACAGGATTTTTTACTTGTTTTAGAAATGTGAACACAGGTGTACTATTTATTTATTTACTATATATACTCTCTCTATATATATATATATATATATATATATATATATATATATAAATACTTATAAACTCTATATATATATATATATATAAATATATTTGAATTCCCATTAATACCATGCTTGAATATTAAATTATTTTTCCAACAGAGAGAATGGTTGGGCAAAAGACTCAATAAAAAGCATATATATCGCACATTCCTACCTGACCAAGTCTAATTTCGTTTGTGACCCTGTTATTCCTTATCTGCTTTCCTTATCCAGATTTCTGCCTCTTCTACTCCCTTTAGATTGTTAGTGGTGAGTTTCCAATCATGTAGGGTGCTTTGGGAAAAAGCACTTGCTACATAAGATTCTAAGCTCAAAACAGGGCCCTTCATCTTTTCTTTTGCAGCTTGTTAATATTATATAGCGCTGCGGAATATGCTGGCGCATTACAAATAAAAGTTAATAATAATAATAATAATAATATAGAAAAAATAGAGTAGAATAAGCCCTTCCGAAAACAATTATTTAAAAAAAAGATGAAAAGGGATTGTGGTTAGGCTAAGAGGAACAACAGCAATGGAAAACTGATAATTAATAAACTTAAACAACATTTTGGAATCCTTAAATTAGTGGAAGTAGTAAGAGTTGAACGTTATTATAATATAAATGTTAAATAGTAAAAGGTCTTAAATTCCAACTAGCTCTAAGGGAGAAAGAAATATACCCAAAAGTATGTAAAGTATGGGGATTGCAATGTTTCTAAAAGCATATGGAATATGTGTTTAAAGGACTTTAAAATGTATAGGAAGATAATGTATGCAGTCACATAAATGTATTAGTCCACTGTACCCCATATTTGTAATATGTCTTAAAAAATAAATAAAACTGCACATTAGCATACAGAGTCATACAGAGGCAGTGGTGTATGTCAGAAAAAGAATTATGAATAATGAAATGAATTGTACAATTGATAGTCACAAAGATACTGGAGCGCCCTTAGCCATATCTGATAGCATGCTCTTACTGCCAAGAGTTTAATAAAACGACAGAAATTTTGTGATAACAAAAGCTTCCCAATGTGAAACCAAGTCCCAATTTAGTTAAGTCAGATATGCCTCCCTAGGAGGATTAAATAACACATCAATCCTGATAATACAAAAATGGTGAAAAGAACATTGCTTCAATTGAGGTAGTCAGATACCTGGTGGTGGAAATAAAAAAAAACATCTTCATGCTGAGTCCTGTGTCTTCAACAGGTTTGATCTACAGGATACAATGAAGATGTTTTAAAAGCATAGATATTTTAGCCTACCAAATGTATTTAACAGGCTACACATGGGACATACTCTCATAGGTTAAAATGCCACACTGAAAAAAGACACTAAACCAGCAATAATAAAGGAACCCCTGGAGGATGTCTTCAATTGCCTCCACCAGAATCATAGCCTTTGCCCACTCGGCAGCCTGAGAATGTGCTTCAATTCAAAAGCATCTACCTGTGAAATCACTTAAAAAGGCCTATAACCCCTCAATGCATTGTAATTTGACAAGAGGTACCTAAGAGGAAACAATCTATTGCGCAATTATAACTTTTCCCTTGGTTAGATGTATTTATCTACTACTGCACAACATACATCTACTTTTTGGCCTATATTTAAGTGCTGTGACATGATGTACTACTATTTTCACTTTTTAATTCTGTCTTCAGATGCCATGTTGGAATTTTCCTCTAACGTGCCTAGATGATGGCGATGAAGTCTGGCATTTCATCTCTGTTACACCATACAGTATAGTATGTCCATTATTCACCAAGCTACACTAAACAAAAACTTTGTTTTTTCTCTTAATGTCCATCTCTCTTCTTGTAACTTTATTCATGCATTTGCAGCCATGTTAACTTCTCACTCTGTCACTTCTAGACATATTTTCCATGACACAATTCTACAAGCACTTGTTTTTCTCTAGCAATGTGTATCTACGGAAAATATTTGTAACTTATTGCTGCAAAACAACATGATTCACTTTACAAATATGTAAATATATATATATCTGGATTGTAACAGTGTTCACCAATTTTAACTCATGTTGAATGTGAAATATGAACCTTGAAAAACTGTTTCATTATAATTGAGGTAAAACATGTTGTAGTTCTGGCCTAAGAACTTCAGTAGCAAAGTAATAAATAAAAATGGTTTTGACTTAAGCTAAGAATTCACACTATTATGTGGAGGTATACATGCCCTAAGAAGGGCGAAACGGGACCATCGGGACTATCTCTACAGAAGCGCAAGTACTCTGGTTATGTGGATTTTTGTATTGGGGGAGTATCATTATACAATATTACAATTATTGGTGATATATGGTATATCCTTTGACTACTTTGAAATGCAAGTCTGCTTTAATGACATATAGTAGTCTATGGCAATAAGGAGTTTAGTATTTAATAACCCTTGCACAAGTCATTTTAGATACTCCCCATATAAATATTAATTATTATTATACAACAACTAATTATAAAACTTTTTGATAACCAAAAAGAGTACTAAGGATGCGCTTTTCTCTAGATTGGTTTTAAAATTTAAACTTTTTTTGAGCTAAATATAAACACATTTTTTATATCTTCCCAAGGATTAGCAAAGTAATTTTGCCATATGAGGGAAGATTTCATGTGACATCAATATGGGACATCATATGTTAATAGCTCTTTAAGAGTAATTTACCCATCCATAAGCTATTTTTGTTCCCTTATTTTTCACAATTATATGAATACAATAATAAGGCGTTAGGCACCAGGGAACTATTATACAGTGGTATATTGAGATAGTATACACGTTTTCACTAATATTTTGTTATTTTAATTAATAAAATAAAAAATAAAAAAACAAAAACAAAAAATGTATATATATATATATATATATATATATATATATATATATAATGACTACCTTTGACTTAATACTGAAGTCATACCTAGGGCCACTGTGGGTCTCTTGGGGTTGATTCAACCATCCGGTGCCATGGGAGGGCATGGGGTGCTATGGCCCACGTCCTCTGTCCAAGTTCTGGGATACTGGGGTACAGAGCTCGGAAAAGCTAGGGGTCTAAGAGACTGCTGCAAGACTTCTAGGAGCCAGGACATTCAGTAAGCGGGGGAAGAAGAGATTTAAGATTTAGTTAGCCATTATATCTAGTCATAACCACTTTAAGAGCTGGTCACATAGGCTTGCCATACCACAGGTGTGCTTTCATCACAGTGTGGAGGTGGGGAGTAAGGAACATAGTCCCAAAGACCACTAAACCCACTGTCTCCTTCCTTAATTAGCCAGGTAGCTGTCAGGCCTTGATTGAAAGGTGGGCTATGTAGCTAGGAGAAGAGGGCTTGAGGATTGGCTAAAGCAAAGGTTGCTAACGGTTGTGACTTAATGATGATGGGTGACTAATGGGGATAAATGCTAGATTTGTGACTTTTAAACAGTGCTCAGTGTGATCATACATAATTATATGTGTGCTCCTTATTGAGGGAAGGAATAATCCTGATCATTGGGATTAATACTGATACATCTGTTTAAAAAAGAGTTACAGCCGGTAGCTCTGATACTCTGACTAGGGGTTCATGTGTACTGTGGTCATCCTGACAGTCCAATATTGGTCTGGTTCAATCTCAAGGAAAACAATAAGTAATGCTTGGTGGGTCAAAACCAGGTTCTGGGCAAGCCCAATTGATGCAGAGGTTGTGACAGGCAATTAAAACATTACATATAAGTAAATCATAAGTTTTATATTATTGTTAAAGTCCTGAGTAAGCAAACATACATTTCTAAGCTTAACAAGCCCTGACACACTGTGCATTAGAATATCAAAAACTTAGTCACACGTTGCAAACATAGAAATATAAGGTATTGATTCGCACCAAGAGAAGCAACATTCATTTCAACTATTATAAGTAATCATTGCACAAAGAGAAAGAATTTACACAGATCAATATTTGTATTTGCTGTTGTACTAGTTCTCTAGCATTGATAACATGTGTTTGTTAAACTTTTATAAATAATACCCTACTTCTAATTTGAACAACTATACAGAAGTAATTGTTAACCAAGATCAGACTTTGTCCATGAAAAAGCAGATAAAGGCCCTGGCCTTTTTCAACTATAAGCTTGTATCAAATGTAATTGTAACCTGTAAAAAATAGCTAAAGACGCTAAGTAGGGCTCAATGCTTGTTTATACATATATCTCTAAAAAAGCATTAGCCAAAGCTAATTATATGTTGAATTGCTTGCTTATTGGGCAGACAGCAAAATAGTATAGCATCACAACCTGCTCTTCGTTGGGTCTGAAAAGGCCAAGGAGTCCAATACTACCCGCAGATTGTACAGGTTCCTTATCCTCACACACAGTATAGATAATTAGAGGCTTGGACAAGTTGCAGTTTCTAGGACACGTTGCAGAGTCTCAACAAAGTTTGCAAAAATAAAAAAGTAAAAAAAATAATATTGACTTTTACTCTAAATAAAACACAACATGCATATGTGTCCCAAACAGAGCATAACATTTTCAGAACTACTTCCTCACCTTGTGCCCCCTTTGAATTACCCCCACGTGGACTATGACTGCTGCCAAGAATCCAGTGCCAAGCTGACTATTTCCCCAGTTAGGAAGAAGGAGTTGGTCCTCCGGGGTGGGCTTCCACAAGATTTCTAGCAATTTGGGCTCCCTATTAGATTATATGGGGGATCAGGAACGATGGCGGAGGTGAAGTACTTCCTAATATGTGGTACCACTTAACCTTTGTCTAATGAAACAAATTATGATAGCTCAATCAGTTTCATGAATCTCCCATAAAAGCCTATGGAACCTAGTCTAATACTTACCACAAAATTGATAGCAATCCCCAAATATTTTTATTAGCATAATGTAATAGTTACACCACAAAACACACTGTACATATAAAATAACTATAAAAAAATGAAAATTGTATCCTAATTCTGCTATGCTAGGTGAAAGGGGATCTTAGGGGTCAAGCACCTACAACCAGGGCTTGGGGAAAATCATCACACAACAGTACAAATCAGCAAATGACATTTTTCAGGAGCTCTAATGGAAATTATAATAGGCATTGGGTCAAGTAGCCATGACTAGTGTCTGGTTGCCAGTTCTAAAAGTCCAGGGGGTCATGACATATAGTGATTCAGTATAGGTATTTATTAGCACGAAAAAATGAGAAAACTTGGAAATGAAGGAAAGCCAAATAAAAAAGCACATATCATGTAGGTTGTAAATGTCTGAGATTACGTACTTGTTTTGTTCCACTTTGCTATTTCTCCAGGTTCCCTAATATTACAATTTGTATCTGGAATAATTATAGGCATTACGCAGTGTTATTATGAGAACATGGGTGCTAGTTGTATTCTAGTATTTTGGGCCATCCACTGTCCATTGGCCACTGGGCCATCTATTGGATATTTGCTGCTTTCTTATGTAAATAAATGTACTATTACACATGGCTTTCCGTGTAAAATTGTATTGGACCATCATATTTACATACACCCCTATTCAGATTATTTTGAAAGTTGCCTGTTTATTAGAGCAATCTGGTATGAAGTAGAATTAGAGTTTAAATGTTTTTTCATTCCTATTTAAATCCACTAATGACTGTATCAGACTGAGTGGCAAATTGTTTTATGATTTTTGTATTCCTTCTTGTCTGATTTAAAAAAAAAAAAAAAATATTAAGCAAAAGCTTTTAATATTAGGCAACAGATTTTACTAAAAGCAATTTCTAAGTTTATAATTATGAACAATTGTGGGAAATTGTTATGTGTAAAACCTCCCCATTATAAATGTATTATACAATGTCTCCAAAATTCACAAACTATACCACTCTATGCCTGGACATATAATTAGGGATGGGAGATAATCACTTTTATTTCAATATCGCAATTCTGTTCTACTAAGTGTTGAACAAGCACTATCTTGTTTTTATCCAAGTTATAACATTTGATTTCAGTTTATAAAATATATTATAATTCCTCTTAATTCTTCTACCCTCTCGACTTCATATCCCCATTGAGAAGGTATTGAGAACACTAAAGGGTAGGTTTAATTTGCATAATTTATACTATCTAGACAGAATTAGTACTTTTTTGAGAAGTGCTTAAAACTTATATTTTACTATAAATATTTTCTTTTTGAGCTTAATTATCTTCAAAATAGAAATAACCAGTTTGTATGGGCAATACATAAAAGTGTACACAAGACAGATAATGCAGAAAATATTTGACATACATTAGTTTTTATTGATTTATTCATATTTTTATAGAGCTTTTTTTCAAAGTGTTTTCAACAGTTCAAGAGTTTATGATATAATTTGAAGGCTTAGTATAGCATCCGTTAAAGGATTATTGGCTATACAGATACACAAGGAGTTGAGGGCCCTGCCCATTTACAGATAGTCTAGATTATATGATCTTTTCATCCAATGTACTGAACAGCCTGTGATTACACTGCTCACAAGCTTAAATACTAAAGAAAACTAAAGGGAATGTTTGAGGTGAGGAGGTTAATGTGATTCTAGTGAGATAATGGACAACAAAAAGTCACTATGGATGAGAAGACTCTGAGTGAGAAGTATTTTGGTAAAAATTCTAATAATAATAATAAGACGTGGAAGCTATCAGATTCCATTTGTGAATATGTCTAATGTTACGAAGAGATAAATCAATGAGATTATCCGGACAATTGGAATAATTACAAATACTAGTCACGCCAGAAGTTGAGATTTTGCTGATTATTTTATTTAGAACAGCAACAAATGGGATGCCATTTATAGATTCTGATAAAAGTAGCAGACAGAATTATCTTACATCAGACAACGTGGTTCCTTCATCCCTGTAATATTATTATAGTTAACATGTAATAGCTTTGTTATTTTCATACTTAAAAGTTTAGCAAGTGCCATTAAATCTAGGTCTTAGTGTCTATGTGGGCTCAATAATGTGAGACAGAGCCTCAGACACTTTAGAGGATGTGTAGATGAGCAAACATCAACTACTAGAGCAAGCAGTATTAGTGACGGCACTGTAAATTTAATTTTCACATTATTCACACTGTTAAGATATTACTTTGTCTCCTGCCAAGTCATATGGAGATGCATGGTTCAAAATATTTGTTTTTGCATTGTACTGTTAATAGTTAATAGTACAAACATATTAGAAACTTTGATCACCATGATTACGAGCTGGGGGAGAACCTTAAATATGGATAGTAATCAGTGTTTCCGGAGTTTCTAATTAGAAAACATTTCCACCAACTCACTGGGAGACAATTCCCTCTACACCATGAAAATAAATATTCACGCAAACACCTATATACATACACATTCACAAACACATACAACTATATATGTACACATTCTTATGTACATATACATGCATACATAAATACATATACACTGATTGAACATAAAATGCATGTACAATTAGTATATATATATATATATATATATATATATATATATATATATATATATATATATTGTGGTAGTTTGACCTGCTACCCTCTAGATTAACAGCAAGAAGTGAATGTATTCTTTTAATCTTTTTTTTAAAAGTCCAAAAAGTACACCACATTATGGCTTACATCAGCCAAAGGTATGACAAAACACACAGTTCTCTTGTATATATCTTCCTCAGTAGAACAAGGGGAGCATTCGGCCCGCCCAACTCTCAGAAATACTTCAACCTCCAGGGATCCTTTAACAGTCTTTTGAGATACTCTGTTCAATTCACAGTTAGACTGCTGCCTTCTCCCTGGGGTTACTTTACACAGACTCTTGTAAGGAAAAATATAATCCTTGACTCACAATCTCTGGGACACAGCTTCCTCTGGGACGCAGCTTTTCCTCTGGGACACAGCTCCCTCTGGGACACAGCTTTTCCTCTGGGACACAGCTTTTCCTCTGGGACACAGCTTTCTCTGGAACACAACTCCCTCTGGGACACAGCTCCCTCTGGGACACAGCTTTTACTCTGGGACACAGTATTTACTCTGGGACACAGCTTTTACTCTGGGACACATCTTTCTCTGGAACACAACTCCCTCTGGGACACAACAGTCTTCTGACTGCAATCAGGAACAGGCAGTAAGCTTCTATCCGTAGCTTGCTCTTTTGCTGCTAACAGCAGCTCACCAACAGGAGCAGATTCCACACACTGCTCACACCGCTTAGACCCAAGCCTAAGTGAGAGAGACTCCACCCATCTCTCTGCTGTTGTCTTAAAGTTAATCCACAGCTGGGCTTCAATTAGCCTCTGATCACTGCCCGGAGTTAACTCTTTCCTTATCCAGAGAAATCTTCCAGCCTCTTTAATTAAACCCACCTCTAGGGGCACTCTTTGCTTCACTCTGTTTCTATATATATATATATATATATATATATATATATATATATATATATATATATCACATACATAGTTGTGAACATTGGGGATTGTTGCGAATGCTTGAGGGCTTGCACAGTGAGCCCGCCACAACTACGACCCTGTACAACTTAGGCAGTGAGTGCCAAAGGCACTCATTGTGCTAGTGGAGATGAGCCATAGGCGCTCATCCCTCCGACCCAGCACAACTTAGGCAGTGGCCTCCAAAGGCGGTAATTGCGCTGGTGGAGGTGAGCGCCGTAGACGCTCATCCCATCAACCCGCGGGACTAACTATCAACAGAAATCTCAATTCTCCAATTCACAGTGCGAGCCCCGTAGCAGTTTGAAAAAAATTGCATTTAAAAATTATGGCCCGTAACACTTTGCAAAGGAAAGTGGGCCACACAAAAAAAAAGTGAGGTCGCACGTGAATTTAAAATGATTTTGCCGAGTTTCGCCACTCGAAAATCGCCTAAGTGACAAAAAAAATGGTGGCCGAAAAAAACAAAAACAAGGCTACACGACCCATAACCACACAAAACACTGCCAGGCACATAAGACTTTTGCCCAGGAACGTACAAGGTACAAAATACACAATTAGGAAGCAGGACTTAGAAAAAAAACAATTACGAGCTGCAGGATTTAGAAAAAAAAAATCTGAGGTTGAAAAAATACAAATCTAATGGCCTAACCAAGCACATCAAAAAACAATAAAAACACAAAATAAAAAAAACTTTAAAAAAAATCACACACAGCATGGGGGGGACAGCCAGGACATCTGGGAGTAAGGTTGCACGCACATTTAAACAGAATTTGGCTAATTTCGGGACTCAAAAATCGCCAAAGCGACAAAAATAAATTGGGGCAGAATGAAACCACACAAAACACCGCCAGGCATATAAGACTTTTACCCAGGAATGTACAAGTTACAAAATACACTATTAGGAAGCCGCGTACCACATACACATTCGCCGCCATTTCACAACACTAACTTACACAATGCGTAAATACACAGCTACACAAACGGCTTTCCCTCGCACACGCACCCTATTTACACTACACACTGCACACATTGCTGACACTTACACCTCAGATCCAGAACAGTGCAAACCTACATTGTATGCTGCAGGAACATCGAAACAGATTGTCAGCTCTTCAGCACAATGCTTCCTGCATATATTACTTAGAAATAGGTAAGGTATATTAATTTATCAATTTATTCCTTATTTCATTGGCATACAAAAATACATAAACACAAAAAAAAAATAAAAAAAAAATATTGCAATAAACACAAAAGACACTGCGCGCCTCACAACCAATGCCCACACTGATCATACCACACAAAATGCACCAGGGGACATCCTTGCAATAAGCGCAAAAAGCACATCAGCCCGACCTTACAATGACAGCAAAAGCCCCTGTAATAACAAAAAAAACATCCAACAGCCGCTCAATGAGCGCCGAAGGCTCAGCGCAAGCCTTGCAATGAGCGCCGAAGGTCCTCACGGTAAAAAACGCTTTACATTATGTCTAAAACACCATTCCCTGGCTTACAATTTCATGCTTGTCATTTTTTGACGGGCATTTCGCTAGTATATATATAAAAAATAAAAATAGCAGAAGAGACGCTCGAAGGCGGTCAGTGCAGGGCTCACAATCAGCGCACAGGGTGCTCAGAGGAGCAAAAGTACACAAGGGGAGAGGCTCGCAATGAGCGCCGAAGGTACTCAGAGGACCAAAAGCCTTACATTGTGTGGCAAACAGCTTTACCTGCCTTACAATTTTATGACCGTCATTTTTTGACTGGCAATTCGCTAGCCACACTTATAGTTGTGAGCAGCAAAAATTTTGCTAACGGAGAGCCACAGAGAGAGAGTACACACAGAGAGTGCACAGAGATCGACAGAGAGATAGAGTACACACATAGAGCAAGAGAGAGCGTACAGAGAGAGAGTGCACAGAGAGCAGAGACAGAGAGAGCACAGATAGAGAGAGCGCACACAAAGAGAGCTCACAGAAATGGACACAGAGAGGGAGGGGTACAGAGAGAGAGAACAAACACAGACAGCTTTTGCGTTTTTGTTGCGCTCCTCCAATCACTTCCGGACAATTCTGTCCATGTTGCATTCTTCTGCTGGAAGATCCCATCCACACCAAGGAAGACAGTTAACATGTATGGGTGTACTTGATCTGCAAGAATTGATAGATAATCCAATTGGTTGAGAATGCATTCCAGAGGTATGAGTGGACCCAGACAAATGCCCCCCCAAAAAAATTCCCCAGACCATACCGCTGCCATCACCAGCTTGTGTTCTTCAAACAGTGGTTGCCGAGTGTTTGTTCTCTGAGGTTTCTTGCCTGACACGCCAATGCCCGTCCAGTCAATGGAGCAGAAAATGTGACTTATTAGAGAAGGCAACCCTTTTCCAATCAGAAGAGGCTCAATTTCGATAGTGTTGTGCAAATTGAAGCAGTTTCTAACAATGAACCCTCATCAGCATTGGTGGATTGGGGTGACCAGTGGTTTGCTTTGGAGACATACACTAGAGGGTTTGCTGCACTTTCATTTTAGACTCACGTCTAGTAGTCCCTTGGTTTGTTTGCTCAACTGTAATATGTCAATTGGCCCTCACAAACTAATGTTCACCTCTGTTAATTCGCTATGGTGCCGTTTGTCCAGCAGCACGCGAGCAGTCCACAAACTGCTCTGTTTTAGAAATACTGCCACTCTAGCCAATGACCATCACCTTTTCAAAGTCAGATAAATCATACATTTACCCATGACAGTGATGGTTGATATGTTTGCAGAGTGCCTACTTGTCACCTTATATACCCACCAAGCCAGCTCATGACATGTGCCATATTTCATTGGCTATGCGCTGATGAAATATATATGACCAACAGCTACATAACTTGCCACAGGAACAGATGTATAACTACAAACGGTGTGTGTCACCTCTCTACTCCTGTGCTCTTAAAGCTATTGAGAAGGAGGCGAGAAACAGTCATGTATCTGAATTAGGAGACAGACACTAATATCTCTCAAATTCCCTCCCTTTCTTCCTGTATTTGTTACTTCAGCTATTTCTCTCCACATCACCCTCTGTTTTTTACACATATCCTCACAAACACATTCTCTCAGCCATGCACATTATAGAGGAGACATTAGATTTAGGTTTATAGCCTGCATGTCTATATTCAAAGGGTGGGCCAAGGATTCCATTGGACTTCATTTCTATTTTTGGGTGGTTGTGGATTTTGGCCATAGATCTTTGGGACTATGTATTGATTGTCAGATGTTGGAGATGGGTAGAATTTTTGGTTACTCTTCTATACAATTGGGGAATAATAGGTCGGGATTAACTAGTGGGGGAATGCATTCTGCCAATAGAATATTATTCCAGAAGGTCTTATTTAGTTTCTTTCACAGCCATTATAACTAGATAGCAGCTACCATTAGAAAAATCTTTGAATGGTAGTTCATTTCCATGGTACCGGTAGGAGGCATTTATCATAGGAAAATGTGATGTGACATTAAAAATATATGGTTTTAATGGAAGACTGCAAATTTGTTTTTAGCTCTAACGGTACAAAGTCTTCTAGGCATAACTTAATAGGCATAACATTTTTTGCTGCTGCTTTCCTAAATGGGTTCTAAGCCCAAAGACAGGGAGCTTTGATCGAAACCCATGTATAGCATTACGGAAAATGTTGTCGCATTACAAATAATCAATAATAATAATGTTCCTTTTTTTTATACACCTCCTTCTATTTACCAATTACTTTTTTCATACCTCCTCTCACTTTTTTATGTATACATATACTTCTGGTGGACATATACAACCCAACGTATTATTCTTGTAGTTCTACTACATTTGATTGTTTTGTTTCCATATCCCAATTAATACTTTAATTACATGCTAATATAAGATCTGAACAGCTGTGTGGTACCCTGATTTTTTTCTAGATCATCTTTTTTATTTCACCAATTTGAAATGCTGTGCTTTAGAAAAGTGAAGCCTTACTATAGACATTGCATCCTTAACATGAAAAAAAAGGAACACAGAGGGCTGGGAGACAGCGAAAGTTTTAAAGGAAAGAGCTATGAAGTATACTTTGAAAGTATTTTCATAGATCTTTAAGTCTAGCAAACATATATAGCCATGTCAAGACAAGTTCATCCTTAATGCTTAATCTTTTATATAACTTTCCTAATTTTTACATAAATAAAATATACACTCTTTCCCAACTTGTTCACCTTCACATTCCATATGAAAGGATGGAGTAAAGAGGTGTGTTATTACCATCTATAGTGTTCTAGGACATATGTTATACTTCAGAAGGAGCTGCCCCATAGCAGTATACAATATGTTTTGAATGAATTGATTGATTGTACAGCCTGCAGGTCTTAATTAAGCCCCTATTGAGCTGCACAAGTTAATCTACACAGAAGTATGGATGAGATACATTAACTTTGATCCTTCTCAGTTAATTATTTTTCAATGAGGAATAATGTTACTCTCCCTATCACAGCACCTATTTCTACTACAGACACAAGAAAAATATTGAGATATATTGGGTACTGGGTATTTTCATTGACATGCAGAGCAACATATACAGTATGTCTTACCACACTAATCTACCAGCTGTTTACTCTCATTTGGGGCATCAAAATTGTACTTTGATGTCAGAACCCCCCATATGCCCAATACATGGGACAAACACACTATGTGCTTCATTGAAAATATGTCTTAATACAGTTCTCGAAAGACCTATTCTTGTGCATTGACAATGCATAATCTAGGCATTCTATCTAGAAGGTCAAGGAGTTACAAATGCTGCAAAATGGGAAATGAGATTAGGTAATATTTAATAGAATGTTAAAAGGAAAAACAAATAACTGAATAATGAGACAAATATATTTGCAATGCTTTTTCACTATCATTCACCCATGACTGGCTAAGAAGACAACTTTGGGCTCAAACATTAAATTACCACTTCATTCAATTTGGGTTAGATCACAGTAAAAATCTCATAAAAGCATGCAAAGATATTTGTCTTATAATTATAAAGCTTTTTGTATTTTTGAAATATGTGCATTTTTCACTGAGAAATCAAATGAAATAAAATATGTGTTGACATGTAGAACAGACTGCCCACATGCTGCTGCATTAATGCAACCAGCCAAGTTACAGGGATGGGAACCCCATTCACGTCAATGTTAAGGGTTTTGTTAGACTGCTTATATTTTCAGTTTGAAGGGAATAGACCTTGTAATGGATTTCTTTTTTTCTTGCAACTCTCTCACCACTCTGGGATTAGACCAGTGCTCTGTTCCTGCAGCTCCATGTAGTGATAGAAACAAATTAGAAAAAAAACTTAACAAATCTATCTGCATAGCCATGTAATGCTGAACTCACCTAAAACAGGAAAGCTATGAATTATTGGTCATTGCAGTGTAACCTGAGTCAATGGGATGCTCTGTTATCAATCATAACCTTCACAATAGAGCTTCATACAACGCACACTACACTTGGCAATCTGATAATTACTCATGCAACAGCCACTGGGCAGAATATACCTGTATGTTAGCAGAGACTTAAAACTCTCAGGATGAAGAGCACTAACAGTGAGGTAAATGACTGTTTAAAGAATGTCAGTGCAAAGATGGCTCATTTGAACATGTAGTACCTCATTAAAATCTCCCTCGTAGTTCTCTCGGTCCTCGCAAAAGGCAGTTTTTTTGCTGTTTGCGAGGACCGAATCCCTCACAGCCTGCTTTGCGAGATCACTACGAAAAGTGGCCGAAAATAGGCTCCGAAAGAGCTACAGAGTCACACGCAGCCATAAATCTACGAGTGATTCTTGCATCTCGGAAGAATCCCTACGGGCACAAAAGTGCCGGCAAGGGATCCTAAAGCCTCTACGTGCTGCCTCGGAGCAGCGCGAGACAGCCATGTGATGCTCCCCCCTGCTGCCTAAACACATCCCCATGCTGCAGGGGTCCCTGTCGGGACCCCTGCAGCCCCCCACATTAACCCCTTGCATCGTGGGTCCCTGATTGCCATAGATAAGGCCCCCGCTGCATTTAAAAGATTTAAATTGCCAACCGCGGATCCTTAAAGGGCCCGCGGCACACTATTACTAAACCCGGCCACAGCATCTAAAATTACCCCCCTCTATGCTGGGGGTCCCTATTGGGACCCCCGAAGTGTCCCCACATTAACCCCTTGCTGCAGGGGTCCATAGGGACCCCCGCAGCCCCCCCACATTAACCCCTTGCAGCGGGGGTCCCCAATCAGCACCAATCGTGACCCCGCTGTATTTAAATTTTAAAATTTACCGCCTCACGGGTCCTTAAAGGACCGTAAAGGTCCTGAAAGGACTCGCACTAAAAGATATTAACCCCAGGCAACTAAAATTAACTCCATAACTTGACGACTTTTGATTGGCTGAAATTGATAGACAGATTTTTCAGCCAATCAGAAGCTGCCATTGCCAATTTCCTTCCGGGAAAGGCTCCGGGAGGCTCATTAGCGTCAGGGAGGTCTGCGAGTGCAGACCTCCATTGTTTGTTTTTTTTCCGTTTTTTTTAGAATGCAATGGTTCCAGGGCCCAGCCGGGGCTGAAGAGGAGGAGGCAGGAGACATTGCTGGGAGGTAAGTTGAATGTATATTTATATGTTTATATGTTTATTTTATTTTGTGTCTGTATGTGTAGTAATGTCTTGTGTTTTTTTTAACAGGGCCACGTGGGAGAAGAAAAGAAGAAGGACGGGACATGCTGGAAAGGTGAGTAAAATATTTAGAATGTGTATAATGTTTATTTATTTTATGTTAATGTTTTGTACTATTTTTTTTGTTGTTTTACCCCTAGGTTGGTGATCTGTAGGGACATCTCAAAGGTAAGTGGTTTGTTATTTTATTTTAGCTTAGAATTTGGGTTTGTGTATGTAGTTAGGATTTTAATTATTTTATTTTAGCTTAGAATTAGGGTTTCTGTATGTAGTTAGGATTTATTTTTATATTAGATAGATAGGGGGGTGTATTTGATATACTGTATATACTTGAGTATAAGCCGAGTTTTTAAATCCTTTTTTTAAGGCTAAAAAAGGGCCCACGGCTTATACTCAAGTCACTATCCCCCCTGTGTCTCTCTACCCCCCCCCCCGTGTCTCTCTAACCCCCCCGTGTCTCTCTACCAGGTATATGCTAATGACAAGGCGCAAATGTAACGTCACATGCGCGCCGGGTCAAGAAGGAGTGGAGGCCGGAGCAGAAGCAGGTAAGTGAGGGGAAAGGGAGAGGGGGAGGTATTTAGGGGGGTTTGGAATGAGGAGGGGGGTTGAGGAGGGAGGTTGAGGAGGGGGGTTGAGGAGGGGGTTGAGGATGGGGGGTTGAGGATGAGGATGGGGGGGTTAAGGTGGGAGGATGAGGATAGGGGGGTTGAGGGGGGGTTGAAGAGAGAGGTTGAGGAGGGGGGTTGAGGATGGGGGGGTTGAGGAGGGAGGTTGAGGATGAGGAGGGAGGTTGAGGAGGGGGGATGAGGTTGGGGGGTTGAGGAGTGGGTTGAGGATGCGGGGGTTGAGGATGGAGGATGAGGATTGGGGGTTGAGGAGGGGGGTTGAGGAGGGAGGTTGAGGATGCGGGTTGAGGAGGGGGTTGAGGATGGGGGGGTTGAGGAGGGAGGATGAGGAGGGAGGTTGAGGATGAGGAGGGAGGTTGAGGAGGGGGTTGAGGATGAGGAGGGAGGTTGAGGATGAGGAAGGAGATTGAGGATGAGGAGGGAGGTTGAGGAGGGGGGTTGAGGAGGGGGGGTTGAGGAGGGGGTTGAGGATGGGGGGGTTGAGGAGGGGTTGAGGATGGGGGTTGAGGAGGGAGGATGAGGATGGGGGGCTGAGGAAGGGGGTTGAGGAGGGGGGATGAGAAGGGAGGTTGAGGAGGGGGGTTGAGGAGGGGGGTTGAGGAGGGAGGTTGAGGATGAGGAGGGATATTGAGGAGGGTAAGATGATGAGGAGCGAGGTTGAGGATGAGGAGGGGGGTTGAGGAGGGGGTTGAGGATGGGGGGTTGAGGAGGGGGTAGAGGATGGGGGGGTTGAGGAGGGAGGATGAGGAGGGAGGTTGAAGATGAGGAGGGAGGTTGAGGATGAGGAGGGCGATTGAGGATGAGGAGGGAGGTTAAGGTGGGGGGTTGAGGTTGAGGAGGGGGGTTGAGGAGGCGGTTGAGGATGGGGGTGTTGAGGAGGGGTTGAGGATGGGGGGTTGAGGAGGAGAGATGAGGATGGGGGGCTGAGGAAGGGGGTTGAGGAGGGTATTGAGAAGGGATGTTGAGGAGGGGGGTTAAAGGAGGTGGTTGAGGATGGGGGGTTTGAGGAAGGAGGTTGAGGATGAGGAGGGAGATTGAGGAGGGTAAGATGATGAGGAGCGAGGTTGAGGATGAGAAGGGGTTTGAGGAGGGGGGGTTGAAGGGGGGGTTGAGGATGGGGGGGTTGAGGAGGTAGGATGAGGATGGGGGATTGAGGAGGGGGGTAGAGGAGGGGGGTTGAGTATGGAAGTTGAGGAGGGGGGTTAAGGAGGGGGTTGAGGATGAGGGAGTTGAGGAGGGAGGTTGAGGATGAGGAGGGAGGTTGAGGAGGGTAAGAGGATGAGGAGGGAGGTTGAGGATGAGGAGGGGGGTTGAGGAGGGGGTTGAGTATGAAGAGGGGGGTTGAGATTAATGAGGGGGTTGAGGAGGGGGGTTGAGGATGGGGGGTTGAGGATGAGGGGGTTGAGGATGAGGGGGTTGAGGAGGGAGGTTGAGGATGAGGAGGGAGGATGAGGAGGGAGGTTGAGGATGCAGAGTGGGGTAGAGGAGGGAGGTTGAGAATGAGGAAGGGGGTTGAGGAGGGTGATAAGAGAGGGGGGAAGAGACACAGGGAAGGGAGAGGGGGGAAGAGACACAGGGAAGGGAGAGGGGAGAAGAGACATGGGAGAGAGAGGCTTATACTCAAGTCACTCATTTTACCCAGTATTTTGTGGTAAAATATGTGCCTTGGCTTATACTCAGGTCGGCTTATACTTGAGTATATACGATAGTTAGGATTTATTGTATATTAAAAAGATTTATGTTAGATAGATAGGGGGTATTTTATTTGTATTATATGTAATGTATTGTATGTAATGTAATGTATGTAATGTATTGTATATAATGTATGTATGTATTGTATTGTGTATGTCTGTCTTTCCTTTTCAGGTGTGTAATGTATTTTTTTATTTTCTGTAATGTAGTTTTTATTTTTTATTTTTGGTGACTTAGGTTTTTTTATTTTCTGCAATGTAATTTTTTTTATTTTTTGTGACTTAGTCTTTTTTATTTTCTGTAATGTAGGTTTTTTTATTTTTTGTGACAGGTTTTTTTATTTTCTGTAAGGTAGGTGTTTTTTATTTTTTGTAATTAGAGTGGTGGGGGGGTTTATTAGGGGGTAGGTAGTGTAGGTAGGTGGTAGTGTAAGTGTTAATAGATTAGTGTAGAGGGGGGTTAATTTAGATGTAATGGTTTATTGGGGGTTATAGTGTAGTGTTTGTAGTTAGTGTCATGATGGTCCTTGTGGACCGTCATGGCACTTATGTGGTTAATGTTAGGTTTTTAACAGCCCATAAGGGTCATAATATACCCTTATGGGACTGATGGGGTTAAATAGAGGCTTATGTGGGTCTGTATTGACCCCCGTCAGTGACAGGGTTAAATAGAGGATTATGGGGGTCTGTATTGACCCCCATGAGTGACGGGTTTAATTAGTTGCTTATGAGGGTCTGTATTGACCCCCATGAGTGACGGGGTTAATTATTGGCTTATGGGCGTCTGTATTGAACCCCATGAATTATAGGTTTATATAAGTGCTTATGGGGGTCTGTATTGACCCCCATGAGTTATAGGGTTAATTAAGTGCTTATGGGGGTCTGTATTGACCCCCATGAATTATAGGGTTAATTAAGTGCTTATGGGGGTCTGTATTGACCCCCATGAGTTATAGGGTTAATTAAGTGCTTATGGGGGTCTGTATTGACCCCCATGAGTTATAGGGTTAATTAAGGGCTTATGGGGGTCTGTATTGACCCCCATGAGTTATAGGGTTAATTAAGTGCTTATGGGGGGCTGTATTGACCCCCATGAGTTATGGGGTTAATTTTAGTTGCCTGGGGTTAATACTTTTTTAGTGCGAGTCCTTTCAGGACCTTTACGGTCCTTTAAGGACACGCGAGGCGGGAAATTAAAAAATGTAAATGCAGTGGGGTCACGATCGGTGCCGATCGGGGACCCCCGCTGCAAGTGTTTCATTTGGGGGGCTGCGGGGGTCCCTATGGACCGCTGCAGCAAGGGGTTAATGTGGGAACACTTCGGGGATCCCGATGGGAACCCCCAGCATAGAGTGGGGTTAATTTTAGGTGCCGCGGGCAGATTAGTAATAGTGTGCCGCGGGCCCTTTAAGGAACCGCGGCAGGGAATTTAAATTTTTGAATTGCAGCGGCGGCATGATCTATCCAGATTGGGGATCCCCGCTGCAAGGGTTTAATGTGGGGACACTTCAGGGGTCCCGATTGGGACCCCCAGCATAGAGGGGGGTTCATTTTTTTCTCCGGACGGGATTCTTAATAGTGTGCTGCGGGCCCTTTAAATGCAGCGGGGGCCTGATCGGTGCCGATCGGGGACCCCCGCTGCAAGGGGTTAATGTTTGGCGGCTGCGGGGGTCCCTGTGGACCCCTGTAGCAAGGTATTAATGTGGGGACACTTCGGGGGGTCCTAAAGGGGACCCCCGCATAGATGGGGGTTAATTTTCGGTGCCGGGAGGGTAGTTGGAGTACCCCCCACGGCAGGGCTTTTGTGGGGACTGCCACGGAGGTCCCGTTTAGGACCCCTGCACTAATTGATGAGGTGCGGGAGCCTGCGAGATCATCTCGCAGGCTTTCACTCCTCATGTACATTTTCGCAGTGTTCATACAGACGGCCCTGCTGCGTAACTCACACGGTGCTCTCAGCAGGGCGATTGTAATTTTTAGAAATTTTGCAGTACGTAGGGTTTAAGTAGAAGCCTCTTATTTACGAGGCTGGATTTTAATGAGGCTGGTAATGTTTTTTTGTTTTACTTATGACAATTTTACATCATTTTAAAGAATGTCATAAGGCTTTTTTTTTTCTTTACTTTCAGTCTCTGTTTTTTTGTTCAATTAATATTCCCATGGGGTAATATGAAAAAATCAGTCACGTCTTTCGATTTTACACCAAAACATCCCTAATAGAACAAAGCAGCCTGCTGGCCTTGTATAATAATGTGACACTAGTAAGATATCTGAGAAGGTTAAACTATCACACGGGAATGGTTGGTGTGTTTAGGTTTATGATCATTGAACTGGGGAATAGTTTCCTATTTTCTGTCAAAATTGATTTCCTTCTTATTCTATATATCTGCTCATAGCATGTACATTATACTGTATTTGTTAAGCCGAGAAAGTTTGACTTTCAGGGTTATTCAGGAGAGCTGATCTACAGTTGATTTGTTTGATCTATATATATAGTAGCAAGTACAATAAAAAAAAAAAAACTCTATAAATGTTAAAATTTTACTAGAAGGACATGAGCCTAGAGCAGATTACAAATGGAAAGCTTGAGAAGGCTGTGGGAAAATGTAATTAGACGGATACATTGAAAATGATAGAGTGGGTTATGAAATAGAGTGAACCTAGAATTGTTTTTGTTTTTACAACTAAAAGATAGAAATTTAATCTTTAGCTTATACAATGGCCTCTAGTCAGAATGTATTATGTAAAGCAAGATGTATGATACAAAATGTAATATTGTATATCACACTTACATGATTTGAAATAAACCATAAAATATGATATTTGATTACCACTGATTTTATTAATCTCTGCATGGTGATTCTTTTATATCTGCAAGTGGGAATACTGGGGGATTCCTCTAGAATACTACTTCGTTCTTCAGTCACATTACTTACTGTTACCTTAATACAGAAGTTTAATTAATTATAAGCTTTATGAAGTAATTGGGAATACATATACCTAATATGTAGTATATAGTTTTACTTACATTTACAAACAAAATTGGGGGGATTTACTAAAGGATCGTGGACACTAAATCTGCTGCGATAGGCCATGATGACCTGCACTAAAATCACTAGCAGGGCTTTAGATTGCGAACTTTAGATTGTGGACTTTCCTGATCTAATGTACCCCTACTGCTGCCCGCCATGACTTACTACAAACACAAGTTGTGAGAAAGTTATAAAATATTTAAAATTAAAACAACCCCCCCACAGAGCTTATTTTAATTGCATTTATATTTATTGGTCCAATCATCTTCCTGATTGCAGCAGCAGGTATACAAATTAGAAAAAAGGAGATCTCTCCAGCATTTGTATAGGGGTTCTCCTAATTTAATTTCCATCGCCACTGTGATTGCAGCAGTGAAGAGTTAACTTTCTTAAACTGAAGTGCTCTTTACCTAACCCACTAATTTGCTATGTGGCGTGCATAAAAATATATACAGTAGGTAATAGGGGTCCCTTTTATCTTCGATGTACCCAGGGAGACCACACTGTGCTGTGAATTGAGGTTCAATTTATGGCCACCAACTTCTTCTCCACTAGGTTCCATGGGATCCCTATGCCCATGGGGGTTCCTAACACCCACAACGCAAAGCCTAATCTAACATTATACAAAATAAAAAAGCATTACAACAAAAAAGAACACATTACGGAAGAAAAAAGTGCACATAAAATAAAAAATACAAATAATATAAAAAATAAATTATTAATAAAATATTAAAAATACCCACTATTCATTTGATTGTATTATATTCTAAACCCTTCTCTGCAATGATAGCATGCATTTATTTTTAACTAGCAAATTGCCCGTCAAAAAATGGCGGTCATAAAATTTTAAGGCAGGTAATGCTGTTTGGCACACAATGTAAGGATTTTGGTCCTCTGGGTACCATTGGCGCTCATTGTGAGCTTCGCGCTGAGCTCCTTCGGTGCTCATTGCGAGCCTCTCCCCACATGTACTTTTGGTCGTCTGACCACCTTTGGCGCTCATTGCAAACCCCTCGCTGAGTGCCTTTGATGCTCATCGCGAGGCTTGCAATGAGCACCTTCGGCGCTCATTGCAAGCCTCTTCCCTCATGTACTTTTGCTCTTCTGAGCATCCTCTGCGCTCATTGTGAGCCCTGCACTGAGCGCCTTTGGCGCTCATTGCAAGCCTCTCCCCTGTTTTTTTTTATTTTTATATAAATATATATTTTAATACTAATTAATGAATGAATTAAATAATAAATGAATATACTTTACCTATTTGTAATTATTATATCCAGCAATCAATATCCTGAAGAGCTAACAATCTCTTTCTTGCAGCATACAATGTACATTTGGACTGTTGCCGACCTGAGGTGTAAGTGTCAGCAATGTGGCAAGTGTGCAGCATAAATAGGCTGCGTGCGTGAGGTCACACGGTTTGTTTAGTTGTGTAAATCGACATTTTCGAATGGTAATGTTTTTAGTTGAAACTTAGTGTTGTAAAATGGCAGCGATTGTGTATGTGTGTTGGCGGGTCTGGAGCATTTCCGTGTTTCTTAATATTTTTTTTTGTACTTCGTACGTTCCTGGGTAAAAGTCTTATGTGCCTGGAGGTGTTTTTCGTGGTTAGGGGTCATGTAGCCTAATTTTTTTTGGCCGCAATTTTCTTTGTTGCTTAGGTGATTTTTGAGTGCTGAAACTCCGCAAACTGTGTTTAAATTGTTATGCAACCTGACTCCCAGACGTCCTGGCTGTCCCTGCGTGCTGTGTGTGATGTTTATTTTTTATTTTCTTTGTGTTTTTTGTTGTTTAGGGGTCGGGTAGCCTCATTTTCATTTTTTCGGGCGGCATTTTTCTTGTCGCTTAGGCGATTTTTGAGTGCCGAAACTGGGCAAATTGTGTTTAAATTGTTGTGCAACCTCAATCCCAGAAGGCTGTCCCACCGTGTTGTGTGTGATGTTTTTTTTCTTTGTGTTTTTGTTGTTTTTGTATTGTGCGTGGTTCGGCCATTAACTTCGACCTCATTTTTTTTTTTAAGTGACTCGGGTCATATTTTTTTTTTCTAAGTTCCGCTTTCCTTTTTTCAAAGTGCTACGGGTCTCACATTTTGAATTGTGTAATTGTGATTTCTGATGATCTGTAGTCCTGCGGTTCATAGGGATGAGCGCCTATGGCACTCATCTCCACCAGCGCAGTGAGCACCTTTGGCGCTCACTGCCTAAGTCGTGTGGGGTCGTAGGGATGAGCCCTGGGGCACTTATCTCCACCAGCGCAGTGAGTGCCTTCAGCGCTCACTGCCTAAGTTGTACGTGGTCGTACGAATGAGCGCCTATGGTGCTTAAATGCGTACGTATGTTTATATACAAGTAGAAAGAGAAATAGAGTGAGGGAGAGAACTACTGTATAACCACTTTATGATGCACTCATGATTTAATGAGAAATTAAAAAATGTATGGGGTCATAGGGATGAGCGTCTATGGTGCTCATCTTTACCAGCGGAAGGATCGCCTTTAGCGCTCATTGCCAGCATCTCGCTTCGCAAGGGCTGCAGTTGCTGCGGGCTTGCGGCATGACCCCGCAACATTAGCAACAACCCGCAATGCTCACAACTATATATGTGATTAGCAAGCAGATTTTAATTTATACAGGCAACCCTCAACATTCGGAGTGGTTCTGTTGTGTTAGCCGTGAATGTGGAAAAACGGTAAATAATTCAAACCGTGCTTAAATACGTACAATAGTGTGTCTATAGACAAGTAGAGAGAGAAATAGAGCAAGAGAGAGAGAGAACTACTGTATAACCACTTTATGATGCCCTCAATAAACAATAATCTAACTTTTATTCAGCTAATGAAAGGGCGCAAAAAAGATAAATATCATTAAAATTATAACATGTTCTCCTCTCCAATATAAAGGCAAACAGAGACTTAAAACTAATAACATAGTCACACAGAGAACGGAGTATGGTAAATCAGAGCACCTTGTAATTTACCTTGGAGAGGAGTCCATGTTATGATTTTAATGACATCTATCTTTTTTTGCACCATTTATATACATTATTCACATATTCCAATTTCTAGAAATATGTGAATAAAAGTTATATTTTAGGATTTTGAGATCTATTTTTTCACTTTCCCTTCAAACATGAGTGCACCATAGAATGGTTACGATTCACTTTCTTTCTATATTTGTCAATATGAGACCTGCAGCACAGTATGTTGTCTACATTTAGTACAGTAAAACATGTGTATTGCTGATTATATACACTAAACTATTGTTACTTATTCAAGAATTGGAAGTGGATCATCAGTGTCTTCATCCTGGTCTTTATGAGCATGGTGTGCGGAGAAGACCAGGGTGCCATACGTGCGGCAGAGGTAGAAGGAGACAAGGGAGAGGCAGAGATTATTGGGCTTCTATTCAATTGCAAGCTTGCAGTTTACATTATACCGACTGTAAGTCTGCAGGCTTGAAATTTGCAACAGTTACAGAGTGATTCAATTGATCAAGCCGCAGCTACCTGACCAAAAGCCTAAACCTTAAACCATGCACCTATAAGTAGCATTTTAGAGCATGATCATGATCTATTAACCAAGGCCATAACTATTGATTTAGAAACAGCCAATAGTAAATGAGACCATCATCATGACATCATTAAAACATGGAGGTTAAACGTTAATCAATTAGGTTTTAGAAGTCTGAAATGTTATCGTACTCACCATCCAGCAATGTATAAAATAATAAAAATGAATGACGATACTGTTCTAGACCATAGGGTGGCCTAATATGTATTAACTCCTTTATTACCGAGATTGATATAAAACAGAAATGAAAAAATAGTTTTTGTTTGCAGATTTGCGAGCTTTTGACTGTTGTACAATTAATTCTAATGTCTTTCATCACTTTCCCAGTATTTTAAAGTGTAGTATTGATTTTTTATTTGCATTTATAGTGCTGCAATCAGGTGTTTACCTCCCTTGCGAGTCCTATCTGGCCATTTACAGGTGTGCTTGAGGAATTGTAGCAATTAAATAGTGATTTGCGATTGTAACATTTACGGACTTGAAAGATCAAAGGCTTAGCTGGGTCAGAGTTACGGGTTTGACAACCGCAGGGATTTTCAGCCTGCAACCCGCAGATCGTTCGCTGGTAGCTAAATGATGTCAATTGAATAGCAAATTAGATTACAGGCTACATTATGGGCTCCAGTAACAATTGCTCAACTAAATAGGGGCCTTGGTGATGTCTTCTTGAAATACATTGTTATCTCTGTTTGCCGTTTCTGCTCCTTTATCTCATTAAAAATGTTGGTGTATGCTGACATTGCCTTGTCTACAAATTATTTTACATGCAAGGTGATGTACCATAGATGAGTTGATGCAGTGGAAATAATCCATTGCAGATTTGACTTTTCGTAGCCCCTTTGCTAATGTTGTTCAATGTAAACTTGTTTTGCACTTCTTCATCTTCTACATCTGGTATTGACTCAGCATCAGGAACAGTCAGCTTCATTAAGTCATCCTCTGTTAATGCACCGGATCTAGTGTCAATTAATTCTTCATTTTCTTCAATATCCATATAGTTGAAGTCTTCTCCATCGACTTTCCTTATCAACTCTAAAATGTCTTAAATAATCTCCTTGATTGGCTCTGTAGAAGTTTTCTTGTATACACGTTGGCTCTGTAGAAGTTTTCTTGTATACACGTTGTAGCCAAAGATTATTCTAGCATGAGTTGACTGTTTCCACCTTTATAGCTTTCACGGCTCTCTCAACTATACTAGTGGCTTCGGTGATTGTGTAATTCTTCCATTTGTCGTTTTCTGCACTGGGATCTTTTTCAATAGCTTGCACAATCCTCTCCATTGCATAATGTGTATGGTAAGCCTTAAAAGCTTGTATCATCCCCTGATCAAGCAGCTATATAATAGATGTTGTGTTTGGGAGCATGTAGAGGAACTCCACATCATCAGTTTTGAACTCATAAACATCTTGGTGTCTAGGGGCATTATCAAGTATGAACAAAACTATCATTTGTTCAGGATAACTGAAAATATAGGTTGTGTTATGACGGGAAGGACAGCTGACAGTCGGTCGCAGGTACAAAGAGCACGTTATGAAGCTGCAAACTGGAAGTATAAATATGGATACGAGATCCGAGTTGACATGTTGTGCCAGAGAATTGCTGTATGAACAAAATATCTTTAATCTCCTAAACAAAACACTTTTTAAACCAATCAAGGAAAATTGTTCTTGTGGTCCAAACATTGTTATTGCTTATCCAGAAAACATGGAGCTGGGAGTTATCCTTTCCCTTCAATGCTCAAGGATTAGCATACTTGAAAATTATGGTAGGCTTTATTATATATTCAGATGCATTTGCAAACAGCAAAATGGTAAGTCCTGCCTTAAAGCCTGGTGCTCGCTTTACTTCTTTACTGATGAATGTTTGTTGATGCATTTTCTTTCAAAAGAGTTCTGTTTCATCAATGTTGAATACTTGCTCAGGTGCTTCTCTTTAATCATTTTAATAAACTTGCTTTAGTAAATCAGGAGAAGTCTTGATTATATTGTTTACCATCATGGATCCTCTTAATAAATTAAAACGATTCATCTATCCATACTAAGTTATTTCATTACCATAATTACACTGTATTAAAGCAAATTCAAATCTACACAAGATAGGTGAATAGTGATATATCTAATGTTGAGTCTCCAATAAAAGTAGTGATTATTGATTTTTTCTTCATAAATTATGTAATATGTAAATATTTCTAGTTAAGGGATATTTGATCTTGTCAAGAAAAAACAAAGAAAACCTGATATTTCTATTTTATTCTAAGTATAGCTCCACATAAGTATGTTTATAACATAGGATCCAAAATGGTAATAGTACAGGAGAATCTTTACTTCTCAGTTTGTCTTTGCTGAATTAAAAATACTAAACCGAAGTTGGAGCTACATACATAATTATTTACCTTAGGATATATGACGAAAGCTGTGTCTTTTCAGTGTTTGCTAATTCAGCAGCCTATGCATTCTAGGATATGTCTGTGTGCATTTATGGGAGATGTATATACAGTATTACCTCCATATGTGGTAGAGGGTTTTAATCAGGGAGTGATCAGTTAAACATTTGAATTAGATCTCTAAGTTTTTAGAGCATCATTTGTGATTAGGGGGACAGGTATAAAAAAAAGGCAATATAGGTATAAAAATTAAATGTTGATCAAACCCACCCTGATCCCTAGACTTAAAAAAAAATATTTAGTTTATTTTGCAATTCATTAAACAACCATGCAGGTTATGAGAAATAACTTAAAAAATACACCCTTCTTTTATCTATTGAGGGAGGGACTAGATATAAGTAATGGGGTCGAAAGTGTAGAGAGTATAAGGGATGAATTAACAACTCATAAGGGAGGAGATGGGGGAGGGTTAGTACAGTCAATAGGTAGATATTGCTAAGTAACTCAAGTATAGTGGCAGGCACTTCAGAACTACAGACTAATAACATAAGGTGTATGCTTGCTAATGCCAGAAGCTTGCCAGAAAAAATTAGAGAGTTAGAATTATTAGCAATTAATGAAAAATGGTATTTAATAGGCATTACCGAAACGTGGTGGAATGAATCTCATGACTGGACTGTTAATCTGGATGGTTATAACCTATTTAGGAAAGATAGGGGCAACGGTAAAAGAGGAGGAGGGATTTGTCTGTATGTTAAGCCTGAATGTAAGCCTACAGTCAGAGAAGATATTTATGGTGGGACTAGAGATAATGTTGAATGTTTGTGGGTAGAGTTAAATAGCGGAGCAGCAAATTCCAAAAGAATATTAGTAGGAGTTTGCTATAAACCCCCAAATATAGCAGAAAGTGAGGAAATACAATTATTCTTACAGATTGGAAATGGAGCTAAGCATGGGCAAGTTCTAATAATGGGATATTTTAATTACCCTGAAATGAACTGCATAAATGAGACCAGCAGGTTCTTGAATACTCTCTGGGATCATTATCTGGCCCAGGTTATACAAGAGCCTACTAGAAAAGAGGCTTTCTTAGATTTAGTCATCACAAATAATATTGATATAGTATCAGATGTTGAAATAGGGCAACCTTTGGGAAACAGTGATCACAACACAGTCTCATTTGAGATTGAATTAAAAAAAATAAAACATTTTAAGGGGCCAACAAAAACTTTTTATTTTAAAAGGGCAGATTTTAAAGGAGTGAATCCCATCCATTGTGGCTTAACAATAATTTAAAACTCAAGATACAGAGTAAAAAACAGGCATTTAAATTATACAAACAAGAGGGGACAGAGACTGCTTTACGGGAGTACAAGGAAATCAACAAGGCTTGCAAAAGGGCTATTATACTGGCTAAAATAGAAAATAAAAAATGAATTGCAAAAGAGAGTAACACTTATGCTAAAATATTTTTTAAGTATATAAATGGGAATAAGGAGAAGAAGGAAGCTATAGGAACATTACAATGTGACACAGACAGTCTGAAAATTAGTGACCAGGAAAAGGCAGATGAGCTAAATAGGTTCTTTTCTTCGGTATACACAAGGGATTGTGACATTGCAACATAATGGGGCTACACTACATTTGCCGATTAATTTGTTAACGCAGGAAGTAATCCAAAATAGGTTGGAAAAAAAAAATGGGTCCTGATGGAATACATCCAAGGGTACTGAGGGAACTGGGTTCTGTAATAGCCAAACCATTATATTTAATGTTTCAAGATTCACTCAACACAGGGTCTCTATCAGTTGACTGGAGAAAATCAGATGTGATACCTATATTTAAAAAGGGATCAAGAGCAAATCCGGGGGATTATAGACCAGTGAGCCTCACTTCTGTAGTGGGGAAGCTTTTAGAAGGGTTAATAAGGGATAATATACAAGAATATGTCTATTCAAACAGGATTATAAGTAGGAGCCAACATGGATTTATGAGGGATAGGTCATGTCAAACAAATCTAATTAGTTTCTATGAGGAGGTTAGTAGGAACCTGGATCAGGGCAACTCAGTGGATGCAGTCTTTTTCGATTTTGCAAAGGCTTTTGATACAGTGCCACATGGGAGATGATTGTGCAAACTAAGGAATACACAAATTGCAGTAAATATCTGCTCATGGATTAAGAATTAGCTAAAAGACAGGAAGTAAAGGGTTGTTGTAAATGGAATATTCTCCGATTGGACTAATGTGGTAAGTGGGGTTCCTCAGGGTTCAGTATTAGGTCCTCTCCTTTTTAACATATTTATTAATGACTTAGGGCCTCATTCTATTAGCGTCCGCAGCCGTTGCGGGGCCGCAAGGACCAGCCGCAAGCTATTCTGCTATTCTATTCCCCTCCGGCCGGGGATTCCGGCAGGCTTGCGGCCGGTGCCTTGCTATCTCTTGCGGCCGCTCCCGCCGGAGAAAATCCTTTGATCTTAAACGGCCGCAAGGAAATCGGCCGTAAGAAATTCCTATTTGCAATTCAATTGCTCCGGGAACCCTCTCTGCAAGGCTAAAAGCGAGCCGCAGCTTACTTGCAGGAAAGAGGTCCCGCTAGCACCAATTAAGCACATAAAATAGCCCAAATAAAGCCATCCTGCACTTTGCAGAGTCTATAAAGTGATATTCGGTGTTAGCAAAAATAGCACATAATTACCCTATACTCAAATCCGTAAAATAATTTTTTTTTAATATCCGTAAAATATCCATGTAAAAAGTCCAGAGGGCTTGGAGCACCTCAGACCCGCCCACGCCACAGCCGGAAAATAAACAGTTAATTTGAACTTGGGTTTGGGCTGATGTGCAAGCTTGAGAGTGGGTTACTTTTACTTCTTATGTCCCCCAATATGATCCCTAGCATTTACAGAGCTGTACAGTGCAGGCTTGAATTTATTTTTGCGTTTTTAGATTTCTGAGCTTACGGCCGGTTCCAAGATATGCGGCCGGCCGTAAGAGGAGATCCTTGCGGGGCTGTATAATAGAATCGCGAGTTAACAGAACCCCCGCAAGGAATCGCAGCCTTACGGCCGATTTACGGCCGGTAATAGAATGAGGCCCTTAGACTGGACTGGGACTGGAAAGTAGTGTCTCCATTTTCACTGATGACACAAAGTTGTGCAAGGTAATTACGGTAAGTCAGATAATGATGTGCTTTCCCTCCAAAGGGATGTACATAAAATTGAGGACTGGGCATCTAAATGGTAGATGAGATTTAATAAGATTTAATACGAATAAATGTAAAGTTATGCATCTGGGAAGGAAAAATAGCCATGCAATTTATAATCCTAATGTAGCAAATATAGGGGTATCAGATATTGAAAGGGATTGTGGAGTGCTTGTGGACAACCACCTAGGTAACAGTGCTCAAAGCCAAGCAGCAGCTGCAAAAGCAAATAAATACATCTAGGGTGCAGCATGGGCGAAAATTAGACCTATTATTTTAAAATAAATATGTTTTTTTTTAGAGCAATACACCCTATGTGCAGTATTAGGAAGCTATATTCATTATCTTTGCAAGCCTTCTCTATGGGTACATTTTAGAGGTGTATTCCATGTATAACACTGGAACATAAAACCTTTAGAATATTATTTGTCTATATTTATTTCCAACTGTTACCCAATTAAGATAAAAACTGAGTGTATTATATAGTGGCTTTCTTGTTTCCCTTCAATCAGAGTAAAGACTAATTTCATTCTACTTAAGAAGAAAGAGCCATAAAATTATTACACAAAATGGCCAAAAAGCAGTTATATATTTTTTTCTCAGAAGTATAATCACACATTGTCTCAGAAAAAAAAAAAATCCCATAAAGGTGCAAAAAAGCTTACCACACTGTTAACAGTTGACCCTACACCTGAAATTAAGTTTTGCAACAAATCCCATATCAACTATTATAGTTGTCGTAATTGCGAGTTGTCTTCACGTAATATAAAAAATTACGGACCTGCGCATGCGCAATGAGCACCGAGGGTGGGCCCAACTATAACATTGTGTGATTACTGCTGCAATGAGTGCCGTAGGCGCTCATTGCGAGGTCCACACGACTCCAGTACCCCCGGCTGTCCCACCTCCTCCTGATCCCCTCAGCCACCTCCCTTTGGTTCCACTCAGGCTCACAATGAGTGCCTCCTATTAAGTAGAGGGGGGAGAGGTAGAAGGCGACGGCGCTCATCGTGAGGCCAGTGTCAAAGGCCCACATCGCAATGCCGCTAAAGTAGAGCGGGAGAGGGTCGAAATGAACGCCAAAGACAGTCATTCTAAGGCCCTCAATGAGTGCCAAAGGCGCTCATTGCGAGGCCCGTGGTGAGAGTCTAAGGCGCTCATCGCAAGGCCAATAAAGTAGAAGGTGGGTGGCTCAAATGAGCGCCAAAGGGGCTCATTGCGAGGCTTGTGAAGGGGGCCAGAGGCGCTCATCACGAGGGAGGCAGGTTAGAAGGAGGGAGAGCCTTGCAATGTGTGGCAAACACCATTGACAGGCTTCAAATTTTATTTCCAGCATTTTTGACGGGCAAGTCGCTAGATATAATATATAATTCTCTAAGGAAATACTCCCCTTCTGGATCACTACCTTGTCGTGGTGAAGGGATGTGTGTACTTCAATTAAGTTGTGAACTATACAATGTAGGGTCACCAAAGATGGGCAAGTCATAGCAGAGAGGTGAAATCACGGTACACTGGAGCAGGAACTGGCAACCCTCTCCTTTACCTTTGCCAAGAAAACCTTATGGAAAAGCACAGCCAGAGATGTAATGACCCTGGCAGTCGATAGGGTGAACGACTGAACAACAAGGAAATGCTACAACACTATACTGGATATTATTTGAAGCAATGTTCGCAGTGCCTACACGCTCCACAATCTAGTACCGTAATCCCTTTGCGTGAGATGGATCTACTAGACAGCTTGTGCAACTTTATTCTGGATATGGTAGAAAAATCTCAGATCACTGGTTTAAATGCATGAATATACTTTAAAGGTACCAACAGTGATCACTTTGTACCATGCATAGTGAATACCAGCTGTGCTCAGCGACATCTCTCTGTCATAATTCTTGAGGTAAATAATGGGTTGGGATAGAACACCTTTCAGAATCTCCATCCTGCCTCCTCCTGAGCAGCTCCTGTTATCTTGACCTAATGGTTTCTGTTAATTACTCCAGATTTTTTTAACTTCTTAACAACTCTTGAGTTACAATCTGAATCCCATATTGACAATTTGAAAAATGCTGACATCCTTTTAAACACCTTTTTAGTTAGACCTTCTATTATCAGATGTGTATGTTTATAGCTTCACTCCAGCTAGATATACCATTGAAAATGGGGAAGCTAGACGTGCTCTTTGCCCCTAAACTATTTTGTTATATGATGATAAAGAGCATGTTGTGTCATTGGATAAGTTAAATCTGGTCTTCGTTACAGTTTAGAGAGTGAAGATGATTTGCCAATATTTTACCAATTTTTCATTATTTTAGGTAACTGGAAAAAACAAGTGCACTTAGACTGCACCTCATAAGTGACAAGAACAACAATGTTATGAGGCTAAGCATACAGTATCCAGCTAGCATGTATACCTAGCAGTTAGTCCCAAGTTTCCTGCTCAACACCATCTGCTATGATAAAATGAGCTAATTATGTTGCATGGAAAATTAACTCTGAAAAATTACCAAAGGCACATGTCAGGTATCCAACAGAGCCAAATTACTCCCTTCACTTGCTCATCCTGCCCTACTAACTCTAATACAGGGTTTTGTGAATGAAGGTGTAGGAACCTTTCCCAAGGTCGACTTTGTAGAGAACATTGCTCTAATTATGTCTGGACGCCGACTAATTTTGCTTGATCTCAAGGGTATATGTCCACCCATCTACCTAATATCTACCAAAATAAAAAGATAAATGTTTTAAAAATGGTTTGTTAAATAATCTGTGTCTGAGAGAAAACTGTTTGTTTTCTCTCTGAAGATCTGTGCTAGGCGATATTTAATCTCTATACCTGACACTTTAATAAAAGAGAAAAACCTTGTAAAATTAGCAGTAAGGTTTAGTTGGTCATAAATCATAAAACTATAGAGTTCAATTCAGTGCAATTAAGAGTTCAGATTTGAAGTCAATTAAGCTAAAATAAATTTGTAGCAGATATTTCAAAAGAAGGTTCATTGCTTCTTTCAATGTATTTACATCATAAAACAGATACAGATAAATAGGTATATGTAACATATATATTAGTATAATAGCTCAAGCTACAAAAAAACTCTCCTTAAGTAAGTAAGTAAATTATTCTCTGAAAGATTGTCCTTTACGTAGTGGTTCTAAATAACAGTTGATCATTTGATGCATCAGAATTCATCAAACTTCATAATGGCTACAACATGGTTTAGTTAACTATAATATCTATTTTCCAGTAGAAAATAGCCATTTGCAGGTCCAGAGACCCACCTTCAAAGCTTAGTGAATTCTGCCAAGTTCTACTATTTTGGTATGTGTTAATTCATTAAAATGTAAATGGATATTCAATAATGAATACTAAGGCCACTATTCAATTGAGCAATTGTTGTTTACGGGAGACCTTAATGTAGCCGTAAACTAATTTGCTATTCAATTGGCGTCTTTTAGTGAGCCACAAACGATCTACGGGTTACAGGCTGAAAATCCCTGCTGTTGTCAAAATCAAAACTTACAGCCCATCGAAGCCTTTGATCTTTCAAGCCCTGAAAAGTTACAATCGCTAGAATCGCAAATTACTATTCAACTGCTACAATTCCAAGCTCAACTCAAGACCGCAAAAGTTTTCACACCCGTAAACGGCAAATGTAGAAGAATATCCTATGAGTATCAGATAGGACTCTCAAAGGTATTATAAACCTGTTCGTAGCCCTGTAAATGCAAGTAAAAAATCAATACTGCACTTTTAAAGACGGGGAAAGCGATGTAAGACATTAGAATGAATTGCACAACTGCCTCAAGCTCGCAAATCTGCAATAAAAAATGATTATTTTTCATGTTTAATTTCTGTGACATATCAATCTCGGGAATCAGTGAGTTAATACATATGAGGCCACCCACATGGACTAGAACAGTATCGTCATTAATTTTTATTATTTTGTACATAATCATTTAGACTGATCGCATAACGGACTTCGAACCGCTAACTGATTGACGTTTAACCTCCATGTTATACTGACGTAATGATGACGGTCTCATTTACTATTGGCTGGTAGTTATGACTTTGCTTAATTGATCATGATCATGCTCGGAAATGCTACTTACGTTTGCATGGTTTACGGTTTTGGATTTCGGCCCTTAAATTGCGGACTTGTTCAATTGAATCGCTATGTAATTGTAGCAGATGTCAAGCCTGCAGACTTACGGCCTGTATAACATAATCTGTAGGCTTGCAATTGAATAAAACCCTGTATCTTCATAAGGGTATTAACCAATTAAAAACAATTCAAAGAAGGGCATCTAAAATGGTGCATGTGCACAGTGATGAGGAAAGCATTCATAACCTAATATGTATAAATTAGAAGAGAGAAGGGAGAGGGGTGATATGACAAAAACCATAAAATATATTTCAAAGGGTTTAATAAACAAAGTGTCTTTGAGAAAAAGAAGAATATAAGAAGAGGTCATAAGTTGGAAGGAGGAAGATGTAGGGGTAATATGAGGAAGTACTGCTTTACAGAAAGAGTAGTAGATAAAAGGAACAGCCTTTTAGGGGAAGTTATAGAGTGATAGAGTAAAACACAATTGTGGAATTTAAGCATGCCTGAGAAAGGCCATAAGGCTATGCAAGGCTTCATTGAGCCAAACTTTTCAGTAGATACAATGGGCAGACCAGACTGGCAACATTTTCCTTATTTTAGTTAGTGCATATGGCTCCTTATAAAGTCTAGATTGATTACTGATCCTGATGCTGTGTAAAGTAATAATTTAGGGCCCTATTAAATTCCAGCCTCGTAAATAAGAGGCTTCTACTTAAGCCCTACGTACTGCAAAGTTTCTCTAAGTTCCAATGCTATTAAATTAGCCCTGCTACGAGCAACGTATGAGCTACGCAGCAGGGCCGTACGTATCTACACTGCGTAAATGTACATGAGGAGTGACAGCCTGCGAGATGATATCGCAGGCTCCCACTCCTCATCAATTGCTGCGGGGGTCCTAAAAGGGACCTCCGTGGCAGTCCCCCACATAAGCCCTGCCGTGGGGGTACTCCGAATACCCCCCCCCCGGCACCTAAAATTAACCCCCCCTCAATGCGGGGGTCCCCGTCGGGACCCCCGAAGTGTCCTCACATGAACACCTTGCTGCAGGGGTCCATAGGAACCCCCGCAGCCCCCACACATTAACCCCTTGCAGCGGGGGTCCCCGATCTGCATAGATCAGGCCCTCCGCTGCATTTAAAACTTTTAAATTCCCCGCCGCGGCTCCTTAAAGGGACCGCGGCACACTATTACCCAATCCCGGCCGCGGCACTTAAAATTAACCCCCCTCTATGCTGGGGGTCCCCATCGGGACCCCCGAAGTGTCCCCACATAAACCCATTGCAGGGGGGGTCCCCGATCTGCATAGATCAGGCCCCCCGCTGCATTTAAAAATTTTAAATTCCCCGCCGCGGCTCCTTAAAGGGGCCGCAGCACACTATTACCCAATCCCGGCCGCGGCACTTAAAATTAACCCCCCTCTATGCTGGGGTGTCCCCATATAAACCCCCTGCAGCGGGGGGCCCCGATCGGCACCAATCGTGACCCTGCTGCAATTCAATTTTAAATTTCCCGCCTCACGGGTCCTCAAAGGACCGTAAAGGTCCTGAAAGGACTCGCACTAAAAATATTAACCCCAGGCAACTATAATTACCCCATTAACTCATGATGGTCAATCCAGACCACCATAAGGCCTAAATTAACCCATTAACTCATGGTGGTCAATCCAGACCACCATAAGGCCTAAATTAACCCATTAACTCATGGTGGTCAATACAGACCACCATAAGGCTCTATTTAACCCCATCAGTCCCATAAGGGTATATTATTACCATTATGGGCCTGTTACAACCCAACATTAACCACATAAGTGCCATGATGGTCCTCAAGGACCATCATGACACTAACTATAAAACACTACACTATAACCCCCAATAAACCATTTAATCTAAACTAACCCCCCTCTACACTAATCTATTAACACTTACACTACCTACCTACACTACCTACCCCCTAATAAACCTCCCCAACACTCTAATTACAAAAAACAAAAAAACCTACAGCACAAAAAACAAAAAAACCTACAGTACAGAAAAAAAAAACAATTACAACCCCACCCCCCACTACAGAAAACAAAAAATACATTACAACCCCACCCCACACTACAGAAAATAAAAAAATTACACACCTGAAAAGGAAAGACAGATAAACACAATACAATACATACATATAATACATTACATACAATACATGACATTACATATAATATATTACATATAATATATTACATATAATACATTACATACATTACATACAATACATGATATTACATATAATATATTAAATATAATATATTACATATAATATATTACATATAATATATTACATATAGTCCTAATCAAATACCCCCTATCTATCTAACATACAATCTATTTAATTTAAAATAAATCCTAACTATATCAAATACATCCCCCTATCTATCTTATATACAAAAAATCCTAACTACATACACAGACCCTTATTCTAAACTAAAATAAAATAATTACAGTCCTAACTACATACACAGACCCTAATTCTAAGCTAAAATCAATAAATTAAGACCACTTACCTTTAAGATGTTGCTTCAGATCACTAACCTATGGGTCAAACAAAAAATAAAAATTAGTACAAAACATTAACATCCAATAAATAAACATTCTATACATTCTAAATATTCAACTCACCTTTACAGCATGTCCAGTCACTGTTTAGCTCTTCCGGCGCGGCCCTGTTAAAAAAAAAACACAATACATGAATACATGATTACAATATATAAACAATAAATAAAATACACAAATAAACATCTAAATATACATTTAACTTACCTCCCCGCGATGTCCCCGGCCTTCTCTCCTTCAGCCCCGGCTGGGCCGCGGAACCATCCGCGCTCTAAAAAAAAAAAAGAAAAAAAACTAACGGAGGTCTGCACTGGCAGACCTCCCCGACGCTACTGAACCTCCCGGAGTCGTTTCCGGGAGGAAATTGGCATTGGCGGCTTGTGATTGGCTGAAAAAGCTGTCTATCAATTTCAGCCAATCAAAAGTCGTCAATGTGTGAGCCAATCAGGATGGGATACACCCCAATATCCCACCCTGATTGGCTTAAACACTTGTCTATCTTTCTGGGAACCAATCACAACGCTCAGATGCCTTCAGCCAATCACTATGGGATACACCCCCACGGAGTGATTGGAAGAAGACATCTGCGCATCCTGATTGGCTCCTACATTGACGACTTTTGATTGGCTGACAGCTTTTTCAGCCAATCACAAGCCGACAATGCCAATTTCCTCCCGGAAACGACTCCGGGAGGTTCAGTAGCGTCGGGGAGGTCTGCCAGTGCAGACCTCCGTTAGTTTTTTTTCTTCTTTTTTTTTTAGAGCGCGGATGGTTCCGCGGCCCAGCCGGGGCTGAAGGAGAGAAGGCCGGGGACATCGCGGGGAGGTAAGTTAAATGTATATTTAGATGTTTATTTGTGTATTTTATTTATTGTTTATATATTGTATTCATGTATTCATGTATTGTGTTTTTTTTTTAACAGGGCCGCGCCGGAAGAGCTAAACAGTGACGGGACATGCTGTAAAGGTGAGTTGAATATGTAGAATGTATATAATGTTTATTTATTTGATGTTAATGTTTTGTACTAATTTTTCTTTTTGTTTGACCCATAGGTTAGTGATCTGAAGCAACATCTTAAAGGTAAGTGGTCTTAATTTATTGATTTTAGCTTAGAATTAGGGTCTGTGTAGTTAGGACTGTAATTATTTTATTTTATTTTAGAATTAGGGTCTGTGTATGTAGTTAGGATTTTTTGTATATTAGATAGATAGGGGGATGTATTTGATATAGTTAGGATTTATTTTAAATTAAATAGATTGTATGTTAGATAGATAGGGGGTATTTGATTAGGACTATATGTAATATATTATATGTATTATATTATATGTAATATATTATATGTAATGTATGTAATGTCATGTATTGTATGTAATGTATTATATGTAATATATTATATGTAATATATTATATGTAATGTATGTAATGTCATGTATTGTATGTAATGTATTATATGTAATATATTATATGTAATATATTATATGTAATGTATGTAATGTCATGTATTGTATGTAATGTATTATATGTAATATATTATATGTAATATATTATATGTAATGTATGTAATGTCATGTATTGTATGTAATGTATGTAATGTATTAAATGTAATATATTATATGTAATATATTATATGTAATGTATGTAATGTCATGTATTGTATGTAATGTATGTAATGTATTATATGTAATATATTATATGTAATATATTATATGTAATATATTATATGTAATGTATGTAATGTCATGTATTGTATGTAATGTATGTAATGTATTATATGTAATATATTATATGTAATATATTATATGTAATGTCATGTATTGTATGTAATGTATGTAATGTATTATATGTATGTATTGTATTGTGTTTATCTGTCTTTCCTTTTCAGGTGTGTAATTTTTTTATTTTCTGTAGTGGGGGGTGGGGTTGTAATGTTTTTTTTTGTTTTCTGTAGTGGGGGGTGGGGTTGTAATTGTTTTTTTTTTTCTGTACTGTAGGTTTTTTGTTTTCTGTACTGTAGGTTTTTTGTTTTTTGTAATTAGAGTGTTGGGGAGGTTTATTAGGGGTAGGTAGTGTAGGTAGGTAGTGTAAGTGTTAATAGATTAGTGTAGAGGGGGGTTAGTTTAGATTAAATGGTTTATTGGGGGTTATAGTGTAGTGTTTGTAGTTAGTGTCATGATGGTCCTTGAGGACCATTATGGCACTTATGTGGTTAATGTTGGGTTGTAACAGGCCCATAATGGTAATAATATACCCTTATGGGACTGATGGGGTTAAATAGAGCCTTATGGTGGTCTGTATTGACCACCATGAGTTAATGGGTTAATTAGAGCCTTATGGTGGTCTGTATTGACCACCATGAGTTAATGGGTTAATTAGAGCATTATGGTGGTCTGGATTGATCATCATGAGTTAATGGGTTAATTTAGGCCTTATGGTGGTCTGGATTGACCACCATGAGTTAATGGGTTAATTTAGGCCTTATGGTGGTCTGGATTGACCATCATGAGTTAATGGGTTAATTTAGGCCTTATGGTGGTCTGGATTGACCATCATGAGTTAATGGGTTAATTTAGGCCTTATGGTGGTCTGGATTGACCATCATGAGTTAATGGGTTAATTTAGGCCTTATGGTGGTCTGGATTGACCATCATGAGTTAATGGGTTAATTTAGGCCTTATGGTGGTCTGGATTGACCATCATGAGTTAATGGGTTAATTTAGGCCTTATGGTGGTCTGTATTGACCACCATGAGTTAATGGGTTAATTAGAGCCTTATGGTGGTCTGTATTCACCACCATGAGTTAATGGGTTAATTAGAGCCTTATGGTGGTCTGGATTGACCATCATGAGTTAATGGGTTAATTTAGGCCTTATGGTGGTCTGGATTGACCACCATGAGTTAATGGGTTAATTTAGGCCTTATGGTGGTCTGGATTGACCATCATGAGTTAATGGGTTAATTTAGGCCTTATGGTGGTCTGGATTGACCATCATGAGTTAATGGGTTAATTTAGGCCTTATGGTAGTCTGGATTGACCATCATGAGTTAATGGGTTAATTTAGGCCTTATGGTGGTCTGGATTGACCATCATGAGTTAATGGGTTAATTTAGGCCTTATGGTGGTCTGGATTGACCATCATGAGTTAATGGGGTAATTATAGTTGCCTGGGGTTAATATTTTTAGTGCAAGTCCTTTCAGGACCTTTACGGTCCTTTGAGGACCCACGAGGCGGGAAATTTAAAATTGAATTGCAGCAGGGTCACGATCGGTGCCGATCGGGGCCCCCCGCTGCAGGGGGTTTATATGGGGACACTTCGGGGGTCCCGATGGGGACCCCCAGCATAGAGGGGGGTTAATTTTAAGTGCCGCGGCCGGGATTGGGTAATAGTGTGCCGCGGTCCCTTTAAGGAGCCGCGGCGGGGAATTTAAAAGTTTTAAATGCAGCGGGGGGCCTGATCTATGCAGATCGGGGACCCCCCCTGTAATGGGTTTATGTGGGGACACTTCGGGGGTCCCGATGGGGACCCCCAGCATAGAGGGGGGTTAATTTTAAGTGCCGCGGCCGGGATTGGGTAATAGTGTGCCGCGGTCCCTTTAAGGAGCCGCGGCGGGGAATTTAAAAGTTTTAAATGCAGCGGGGGGCCTGATCTATGCAGATCGGGGACCCCCCCTGCAATGGGTTTATGTGGGGACACTTCGGGGGTCCCGATGGGGACCCCCAGCATAGAGGGGGGTTAATTTTAAGTGCCGCGGCCGGGATTGGGTAATAGTGTGCCGCGGTCCCTTTAAAGAGCCGCGGCGGGGAATTTAAAAGTTTTAAATGCAGCGGGGGGCCTGATCTATGCAGATCGGGGACCCCCCCTGCAATGGGTTTATGTGGGGACACTTCGGGGGTCCCGATGGGGACCCCCAGCATAGAGGGGGGTTAATTTTAAGTGCCGCGGCCGGGATTGGGTAATAGTGTGCTGCGGTCCCTTTAAGGAGCCGCGGCGGGGAATTTAAAAGTTTTAAATGCAGCGGGGGGCCTGATCTATGCAGATCGGGGACCCTCCCTGCAATGGGTTTATGTGGGGACACTTCGGGGGTCCCGATGGGGACCCCCAGCATAGAGGGGGGTTAATTTTAAGTGCCGCGGCCGGGATTGGGTAATAGTGTGCCGCGGTCCCTTTAAGTAGCCGCGGCGGGGAATTTAAAAGTTTTAAATGCAGCGGGGGGCCTGATCTATGCAGATCGGGGACCCCCGCTGCAAGGGGTTAATGTGGGGGTGCTGCAGGGGTCCTGATAGAGACCCCTGCAGCATGGGGATGTGTATAGGGTGCAGGGGGGAGCCTCACACTGCTGTCTCGGGCTGTTCCGAGGCAGCACGTAGAGGCTTTCGGATCCCTTGCGTGGACTTTTTGTCCACGTAGGGATTCTTACGATATGCGAGACTCGTGCATAGATTTAAGGCTACGTAGCTCTCTCGGAGCCTATTCTCGGCCATTTTCTCGCAGTCATATCGTAAAGCAGGCTGCGAGAGATTCGGTTCTCGCAAACAGCAGGAAAACTGCCTTTTGCGAGCACAGAGAGAACTACGAGGGAGAATTTAATAGGGCCCTTAATTTGTAATATCTGGGTTAGAAAGAAATGTACTTCTCCAAAACATTTTGAGGTTGGTCAGTCAAATTTGTCCTACTGAACTTCTGCACCTACCCTCATTGGCTACAAATGAAAAACCCTGGAACCATAAGTTGCCAGAAATAGGTCCAAGTAACTTTCCTGCTTCAGAAGTCTGTATACAATGCATTTCAGAAAACAAAATCTTAATTTTATCAGCCTCTGCTTTGTGCCTGAGGGCTTCCATGTTCATATATTTCACCCTTCCTGCTGGCTTGGAGTCTGAGGGTTTGTACTGTGCTATTTTTTGTTATCTATTTAGGAGTGGAAGAAGAGAAAGAACATATAGAGGATTTGAGCCATCAATGTATTATTGATATAAGCTTTTTAATGTTTCTCACCAGGTATATTCTTGAAGAATAGAGAAGGAAGTGCGCTACTCTCTTAAACTATTAAATAAATGATTCTGAAGAGAAAAATAACATTCTGTAATATTTTATGTATGCTTTATAGACGTACAATGGAAATTTGTGGCCTGTATCCCTTTAAATAAAACTTAATGCACATAGTGCTAGTTATTAACTCAGCAAAAATGGTAAATGATAACATCAAAAAAGTTTTAACTACATGCTGAATTCAGATTTTTTTTATATTTCCCAAATGCATAAGCCACAATGATTGAATTGCAGAATAATTGTTCTTCAATATGTATACTATAATAGTATAATAATGGTTTTTAATGATATCCTAAGAATGTTATCATTAGATACCAAATCTAAATTTATATGTTTCAGTCAGAAGTAAAGTGTATTTTAGTGACAGACATTGGAGAAAATCTCTTTTGATTTACAGTACTGCAGCTTGTTACACACAAAAGAAAGGTTTACAGATACCACAATTTGTGTTAAATTGTTGGTGCATTTTATGATGGCTAGGTCAGAAATGAGGACATGATAATGGGGCTGTGATTTCTCCCTTCAATAGAATACTGATTGCATGGTAGAACTGTCCTGGCAGAACTATCATTTTAATGTTAAAGGACAGTTGACAGCAGACAAATCTGTCAGAATAATGTTTAGATGGCACTTCATACAGCTTTACTGGAGGAAGCCTCAATTTTTTTCCCAAATATTAACTAATATCTTTTATCAAAACATTCTGTTTTGCTTGGTTATACTCCAAGGAGAAAAGATAGCAATTCCTGCAATGTTGCGAATACATTTAAAAAAAAAGAAGTCAGACATTATTAAGAAAAAAATATGTGTCAGTATAGTGTGGAAAACAAGTGCCATCACATTAGTAGAAAAAATATATTTTATACCTGTGTTGGTCCCTGGGGGAATCAATGATACTTTGTTGAAGGTAGTATGTGTGAGAGGGAAGTTTATGTTTCTGTATTAGCTGGCTTTGTAGTTTTTATTGAGACCACGTGCATGTGAAGGGTGTAGGTATAAACTACTAAAAGCTTCAATGAGAAAATTATCCTTCTTAAACCACACTCCTCTCTCCAAAGATAGATAAGAAAAAACAAAATACTAAAACAGAGGTGCTCAATCAAAGAACGAACTAACCTTAATAGGTTAGTTCTATGGACATGATAACCCATCTGAGATCAACCTCGTTTAGCTCACTTGTGCCCTTCACAGGGAGAAATATCCTGTAGTATACCAGTCTGGTCCCACGTGAGCGGACCAGACCCAAAATACCATGCAATTCTGCCCTGAACAGGAGAAACAGCAAACCCAGACATATATTTTGGCCTTCATTGGGTCCTGTCAGTGAGGTGTAGCTGATAGATAAGATAAGCAAATGCCCAGTAGTGTATGTAGTATAAACATATCTCATTATTATATAGGTTTTTGAAGTGATAGTTAAAGTAGGCCTTTTATGGAGTGAGAGTAGAGGCTTGCTGTATAATCTGTGTGTCCTAAATCTAGAGGTACCGAAGCACAGTAAACGGATAGAGGTCACCAAATTTGGTAAGTGACAAGAAGGGCCAAAAACAAGCAATGGACCACTGTACAATGTAAAAAATGATATACAGAAAACTGAAAACGTTGAGCTTAATAAGGCCGTCATAAAACTAGTTTTTAATTAGACAAAATAAATGTTGATACCTCTTCTGGACTATTGAGGCATCCATGATAATTTGGAACAATCTTTGTGTTTGCGGGAGGGGCATTTATATTTCTGGGGAGCAATACTTGCATCTATTGATGTAAACAGCCTGCTTCTAGACCTGTGAGGAGGAAGGGGATGGGATGAATTTCAATCAGATCCAATTATCTAACAAAAACTGCTGATCTTGAAAATTTTTCTCTACCTATAGACCCTTGATATTGAAGGAAGTAATGCAAAAAGAAATATCCATCTATTGTTTTACATGATGATGATATATAAAATAAAACATTTACAATTCCCCTTTACAATTCTGCATAATAGTTTAGATATATATATATATATATATATATATATATATATATATATATATATATATATATACAGTATATATTGTGAGAAAAACAGTTTGTCCAGTCCTGAGGGAGTTAACTGAACCAAAGCAATTAGCTACACCTGAGGCTGCAGTTAGGCTATTTAAACCTCAGGATGGCCAGCCCTAGAGTGAGCATCAGTCTGAGAGAGAGGGTGAACCCAGGAAGTGTTGGAGCTGAGGAAACACCAGTATAAAGAAAGACTGCATTTGTATTATACACCAGCACCTTTTTGTGAACAGGAAAATTCACTTACAGAGTGTCTTTCCTACCAAGCCAGAGAGACACACATACTGCAACCTGGAACTGACACAGAGTTTTACATCCTGCTGAAGACAAGGTACCAGAAACCTAAACTTTCTATGATTTACCCCCAGGGAAGGGACTGTATAGTGAAATATATTTTCTTACTGAAGTACCACATTACTTATCAACTGTCCCTGGGGAAGGGCACTCAGAGACATGGGCGGGCCGGTGCCCTACCCACAATATTCAGGTGGTGACAGCGGAATTGTGATCTGTAGTAAAACAGAGACTGTAAGAGTGCATGCAGGAGAATACATTGCTTCATTGTTTTTTCCCCCTGAGACAGATAAGGTGCTCAGGCCAGCAAGGGCATCCCTGACAGTCAGTAAAATCGTATATATGGAGATGTTTATTTTCATAAATGTTTTTGTTTAAAGTTTTTTGTTTTTGTTTTGCTCATTAAATACTGTTTACTGCAATCCACCTGTACTAACTTTTGAAAGTTATTTTAAAGCTGGAAGTTTTATACGGCCATCCTTGTCACAATATATATATAGTTTATCACTTGTCTAAAGCAATTGTTGTTTGTGAAAAATGGTTTACTATATTTCAACTGTTATCTCAATCTTATTTAAGAAAAGCTGTAATAACAATACTAAAACAAGTGCCATATAGTGTGGCATAAGTGAGAGACATAATTAAGAATGGATAAGGCATTTTACTAACCTGTTCACTGTTTATTAAATGGATTACAAAGCGTGTGGGCCAGGGCAACCTATAATAGATATCTGTAGGGTTTTCCTAGAGTAAAACATCTATACATGTGTTAATTTAATACAGCAACACATCGACTCTGTCCCAACTCAATCTGAAGATCTTCAATTTTACTTACTGCTTTTCGTTCCACTGCTAACAGCTCTCCTACCACGTAATGATATTAGATTTGGGAGTCAATTAGTTTTTGAAACATAAACCTACCCACAAGAATAATACGATTTTGATAATGCATCAGGAAAAGCAATTTGTTAAACAGAAAAAATGCTTGGAGAATGGCAGTGATGCTTGTGGCTAAGCAGTGGTTTCTGATGGTATTTTAAGAAATGTTTTCACATATTGAATGAAGGTGAATCTTCTTTCATAAAATTAAATAAAGGCTTTGATTTATAGTAGATACAAATCTATAATTACATGTCACCAATGAGTGTAGATTACAAACAGGTAATCAGTATATTACAATATAAGTGACATGCCTAAAAATAAAAAGTGAAACGGCAAAAGTATACTTTACATGTATAATTATAAGGCAATGCCAAGATAAAATGCAACCCTTGTAGACAACTTTCACCTAGGTCAGGAACAGTGCATTTGGAGAGACAGGAACAGGGCATTTGGAGAGAATGGATGTAGCCGAACAAATAGGGCAGAACATGAGAGTGAGTGTACGAAGCTGGGAAAGAAAAAGAATGGGGCAGTGACAAATTTACTTCTTTGAAATGGTAACATTATCATATCTCTGTGTGACACAACACAATCCATATGATATTATGCTTGTTCCATATTAATGTTTAATGAAAAGCAAGAGGTTCTTCCTTTCAAATTTTGGAGATGTATGCTGGATTACAGAGAATTCATAATATTCTATTTACCTACACAAGTTTTAATGCTCTTTAAAATGTTAGGTGTCTATGTGAGTGTGCATTTATTGATAAGCACAAAAATTAAGTCTGTAGTTCATTAACAATGCAATTGAAATTCTGTTTCAAACTACAGTGGTACCTCGGTTCTCATCCTTAATCCGTTTCGGACGTCAGGATGAGTTCCAAAAAGGTTGAGTTCCTAGGAAGCATTTCCAAAAGGGATCACTGTAAATTGAAATGATCCATTTCGAACCCCAGAATTTTCACATTTTATTGATGGTATTTTCGAATACAACATCTTAACTAAACAGACATAAATAATAAACAATAATTACATCAAATAATAGAATTTAACTTCACTTTAACTGTACTGAGAGGTCTTAAGGGCCCAATGCGAGGGTGGCAATGTAGAGGAGGAGAACGAGAGAGGTTTTTTGTCAGTGAGACGCGTCAAGAATAAAAAATGACGAGTTCTGAGTACAACTAGAACCGAGGTACCACTGTATGTTATTAGTTTATCTGTAGATAATAACACATTAATATCTATCTATGCAAGGGGACGCATTTGCGGTGGTGGAGCATCCCACGTTGGCTGTGTTTGTCCGCAAATGCGGACCCTCGCAAAGCAAGGGGCCGCATTTGCGGTGGGGGAGCATCCCACGTCGGCTGTGTGGGCTGCATTTGCGGTGGTGGAAGAGCCAACGTCGGCTGTGTTGTTAACACACACACACGCATGACCCACACTGATATTAACCACTATTTTCAAAACTACTACGCATAAAATGGCGGATGGAACACAAATTGTAAGCTAGAACGCAAATAGCGCATGCGTATTGCGTTCTAACGGTCTGAGGCACTTGAAAGTTTATAAATACTGCCTACCTTCCAGAAAATTCTACATTTCTACTCAGGTGATTAACGGAGTGACTGGATAGGTAACTGCTGCTGTTCCTTGAGAAGAGAATTGTTTCCTAATTTCCTACTTTACATTGTGCAAATTACAACTGAGAGGTAAGCTATAATATATTACATTTTATTATCAATACAGGACAAAAAAACAACAACTTTAACTATGAAAATGTGATTCATGTATAGTGACATGTGACACGCACATTTATGTGTATAGCCCCTACAACAAACTAATCTTAACCCAAACTAATTAAACAAGTATATTTCAATGACATTAAAAAAACAACAACTTTAACTATGAAAATGTGATTCATGTATAGTGACATGTCACACGCACATTTATGTGTGTAGGCCCTAAAACAAACTAATGTTAAATGGAACTAATTAAACAAGTATATTTAAATGATAATAATTTACTGCAACTCATAGCAAAAAATAATATGACACTAATACATGTGGAACCTAAAGCTGAATCTTTGCCCTTTTTTTACTATTCAAACAGACTCTGCATCAACAGCGTCACTCAAGAATTAGCACCGTGGACTGTGAACGAGAATCCCTTTTAAAGAACACAAAGAAAGAAGAAGAGGTAAGATAGAAAAATACATTACATGCTGAAAAAGACCATGCTTTGCTAAATCAAAAAGAAGAAATATACAATTAACCATTTAACTTTCTTTTTCAAACAGACACTACAAGAAGACCGGCGGATTAAGATTGGCAGGAGGGGACCCTCTGTCATTCGGACAAGAACAACACTTCAATCAAGGTAAAGTATAACAAGTAGAAAAAATAAAGGAACTATATATGTTTAATGGCCGCCAATATAACAATTTCAAGTAAAATAAAAAATAAAAAACATATAAATTGAATAAGGAACAAAACACAGTTCAACAAACTTCACAAAGACCTATACAATTTAGGAAGACAGACAGTTTCACAGAAACCAAAAAAAAAAAAGAGGTGGCCACAAAACAGGATAGCATATGAAACATTAGCAACATACATAAAACAAATGTATTCCTCCTCTTTACTGTAAAATAACCTCCAACCATCACCCACAAGCCAAATGCAGCAACCAAAAAGCGGTGAACACAAAACAGGATAAAAAAAAAAAGCACAACATGATATAGAAAAGGCAATTAACATTGATTTGTACTGTCCAACATGATTGAATACTCATAAAGAACACTAATTGAACAAATAAAGTAGACAAAATATGGTGGACACAAAACAGAATTGTACCAAAAATCACAGAAACAGATAGAAAAGTTAAATAATATTCTTTACTGTTTAAGAACCTATAAGCCTTACAAAAAAGTCTAAATAACCATACCAAAAGTGGTGGACACAAAACAGGATAATGCTAAAAACATTGCCATCATATCCAAAATAGCAAAAAAATTCAATTTCACTGTACAAAAACATTTAACCTTCATAAAAAAGACTTATTAAGCAAATAAAGTATGCAACATATGGTAGACACAAAATAGGATTATACCAAAAATCACACAAACACATACCAAAGTAAATTAATATTCTTCTTTACTGTTTAAGAAGCTATAAGCCTTACAAAGAAGCCTAAATTAGCATAGCAAAAGTGGTAGACACAAAACAGGATAACGCCAAAGCCATTGCGATTATATCCAAAATAAGAAAAACAGTTATTTAACAATACAAAGAAAGTACCGCTACAATGAACTACAAGCACATATAAACAAACTGATAATAAAAAATGTAAAAAACAAACTTAACATCTCAAACTAAACTAATTATACATTATTTTCTTTTACAGATTAACATGGCTACTAACGAGAGCAAACAAGAAAAGATAAGACGGCAAGCTAGAGAACGACAACAGAGATGGGACAACCAGCAGACACCAGAGGAGAAAGAAATTTGACGAGAAAAAGAACGCAAAAGAATTGCAAGCAAAAGACTATCAGCTGCAAAAATTAAAGATACACCAAAAAAAGCTAATAAGCAAACAAAGGATTTAGAAACGGTTCCTGAAATGCCAAATATGTATATTAATATTTAAACAACTTTCCAAACATACACATCTCATTGCCGTCATTTTTTGACGGGCAAGTCGCTAGTAACATATAAAATTTAATGATTGTGTTTGTTCCATTTTGTCATATTGTTTGGCTTTTTAAAAACAGTTTTCCCATTATCATATTTAGTTATTGAAAACAACCACATATAAAAAAATGTAACTGCAGTGATCCTTTAAGCAATTTGAGACACATGTTAAAAAGAACAGTTTAATAATACACTGAAGAACTCTCTAGTGTATATAAACCAACTGCAAGGTGAGTCCTGTAAATCCAAACCCTTTATTTCTCTTGGGGCCATCAATAAATTGCTACCATTCTTCTTGTGCTGAAATGATGTTATAAAGCAGAGAGCAGGCAGACAGCTGTCAATCATTCATGAGGTAATTGTATTTTAATGAGTTGGCAAGAGCAATGGCTTACTACAACTTTTACTGAGCAGTTTGGATGGTCAGTGGGTTACTAACCTTTATCATAGATTTAACAAAGCTTACAGTAATCCCTTTAATACATCAAAATCAATGACAAGCTGTTGAGCATACTGCAGCTTGAGACTCTACATCGAAGCCAGAATTTACGAAGCAGTATTTATATATATATATATATATATATATATTTTTTACAATAAAGCAGTACTGAGAAAAAAAAAAAATTAAACAGTAGTTCCCTTAATGTGCACAGAAACACATATTTTGTTATTTTTACTATTGATATAAAACAGCCAATAAATGTTTACCTATTTAGGCAATTGTTTGTATCTTCATTGGGATCTTGAAGGCTGTGATTAGCTTGTTACCACTCAGTGAATTGCTATTTCGAATTTATATCACATACAACTGACTTTGCTTACCTTCAGACATGGTTTACCTTCAGACAGGAAGTAGCTTTGGAAGTTGATGATTGTACAGAAATTTACAAAATCATACCATTGAGTGAAAAAAAATATGCAGAATCCGCATTGGTCTAATGGTCTTTATTAGATTAGAACTGATTATTCAGTAGAACTGAAAACATTGATACTACATACATTTCATGCATCAATACACACTTTAGCCTGTTTATGGGGTGCAGAAAAACAAATATCTGATATGGAAAAGTAATAAATAATAAAGACAGAGCTGAACAATACTTGTGATGTTTGGAATTAAAAAAATGGAAAACAAGTTTTTGAAAAATTCTCAGCTCCATCAAAAATATTTTTAATTTTAGTCATAAATAAGTGTCAGCAGATATCAATATTTTCGATTATAGACACATAAAAACAATTCTATAATCACAAATATGTCATATGATTGGTAGGTAAGTCTGTGTTTATTTACCTTCTAGAAATATTTTCTCTAGTTTAAAAAAATGAAAATATTGTGTATATATAGGACTATAGTGATGCCTTAACACTTAAAGGATCACTACTGTCTTGCACAGTTTCATATACAGTGGTATCTTATGATATCAAGAAGTAATGTCCCTTTGTTTTGAATACTGTTGAAATATATATTATGTGCAACTTTGTAGATGTGGTATTTAAAAATTATTTGGACCCCAAAGTGAAGCAATGGTCCAAGTCCACATTATGAGATGCACTTTGCTTGACTTGATTCACTTATAACGTTTCTGCTTTATTTTCTACATAAAGGGTCATTGGTCAACCTTTTATTATGAACAATGTTTACATTTATCGGTATTAAAAAAAACTTTTGATCTTTTTTAGAACACGAGAAGTAGGTGGAGTTGACAGGAAATTGACTCAGTTTTCTGAAATAGCTTCTAAAAGACTGAGGAGCATTAGTCTAAATATAGTGTAGAAACGATATCCAGTTTTCTAAAAAATAACAAAACTATTTAAAATCACAGTATATTGAAATGTGTTTATACTGTTCTTTAATACTAAAAGGTTACAAAAACTAGATAATTAAATTGTCCCATTAATGGTATTAGGGTTGACTGTCTGACCATCCATCTCTCTACCCATCTGGGTATGTTTCTGTCTCTCTACAGAGGAATTTACTGACAGAATAAGCAATGAGCCATTATCTAGCATGGCTCATCATGCATCAGCGCTACTGAGGTCTCTATGCAATGTATTAAAATGCTGGTATTGCAGTAATACCTGATGCACCACATCACGATTGTAGTAGTGCATGAGTGTTATAGGGGTCAGGCATGTATAGTGCTGTCTGTCCTTCGGTGCATGCGCCATATTGTTGGCAATACATTAATTGTAGTCGTGACCTTCTCTTGGGTAGTAGCTGGTGTGTGGCAATTGCTACTAGACCCATTTTAGTCTGCTTAGAGGGCTTAGGGGGAGAGGAGAAGGCCTAAATTGGGGTGAGGTGGGAGGGAAAAGTGAATATTTTCATGTGGGGATGTAGGTTTAAGGGAGGGGTTTATATAGGGGATGAGAGAAGTTCCCTCCCACAACTCCCAGGTTAACACCTGGTTATTTGTGGTCGTGACCTTCTCTTGGGTAGTAGCTGGTGTGTGGCAATTGCTACTAGACCCATTTTAGTCTGCTTAGAGGCAAAAAAGTGAGCAGAATTTTAGGGAGAAGGTTAATGAGTGATGGTTTGAAAAGCCTGTTTAGTTTCTGCAATGGGAAAAGGTATGTAGTGGGTGTAGCAATTTGACTTTCATCGAACCATGGATTGAATAATGTGCGTTGGAATGTTGGCTTTGGAGGCTGAAGAGTCTGGACACCAGTCGTTGTGTGATGGGTAGTATGTTATGAGTATGGGTTTGCGACTTGTTTTGGTGCGCTGGAGTGTGAGCGTGAAGTGATCTGGATGTAAAGTTATGTCCTGCTAGGTGAGATAGGGAAGTTTTTTTTTGTGAAGTGGTAAACTCACCTGGACGCAGGAAGCCATAGAAAGCAAGCATGATGGCCCCTCGGATCGTCCTGGATGTGTCGGGGCCGAATGGGTTCGTGGAAAGCAGGGTGGTCAACCTTTTGAAAAGTGCGCCATCTATGGGATGACGTTGTAGTTTGGAGGGGGGTGCTCTGTGCTGTAGGCCTCTGAGAAATTATTTGATTTGTGGCGATGATATGATTGATTTGTCGGTTGATGGGGCGAGGTTAGAGCAAAGTCCATTTGGGCGTATGGTACTGAGCCGAATGCGTGATGGCTATGATGCGTATGACGTAGGGAAGCGACTGTTTGAAGCGTAACTGTGGGTGCATGGTAAACGAAAAAGATGTTCGTGAAGTATAGTAGTTATGTATTTACTCGATTGTAATGCTATATGAAGGTGAGCCTGTGATTAGATTCAGCTAGAGACTTGGTCTCAGGTAAAAAGGGGGGGTGAATTGGACTGACTGAGACGGTGCATGAAGGAGATGTGCTCTGGCAGGTCTGATTTGCACATGTAGATTTTAATTACTGAATGGTGTATGGTGTACGTTTAGTGATACGATAGGTGTATGACTGGTAACTAAAAGGATTGATTTGAGTCTGCCAGCACAAGAACATGGCAGTGTTTGGTGCTAGCGTGATCCGAGTGTGAGAATAGAGTAGAGGCCAAAAAAGGCAATGATAGGGGGAACAACTGTCCAAGAGAGGCAAAGCAGGGCGCGCTGGGCGAACAGGGGGCTCAAGAGAAGCGGAAGCGCGGAGCGAGGGAAGGTACAACAAAAAGGAGGTGGGGCTGCCGGAAGAGGGGCGTGGCGTGAGCGCCGCCGAGGAGGAGCGCAGGAGAAGGCGGAGCAGGCAAGAGAAGGGCGAACCGCGAGTGCCACCGGGACGCCGGAAGCAAAAAGAGACAAGCCAGGGAAGGAGGCAGGAGGAGGCGGAGTCGATGAGAGGGGGGCGTGGGCCGAGCGCCAGCAGGGTGCCCGAGGCAAAGGAGCCAGGCCAGGGGAGGGCAGGAAGGGGAGAAAGGAAGAAGGAGCCGAGGCATGGGACGGAGGAGGGACGGAACAAAAAGAAGGGCGGGGCCGCCGAAGGAGGGGCGCGGCTCAAGCGCCAGCAGCGAACCCGGACAAAGAGAGGCGGGGGCGCCAAAAGAGGGGTGTGCCACCGAAAGAGGGGCGTGCCGCGAGCTGCGGCGGAGGTGTCTGGAGGAGGGGAGCCGGGCAGCGGAGGAGGCATGGGAAGCGGCGGAGCAAGGAGGAGGAGCCGGGCCGGGAGAGGGGAGCGCCCGAAAAAACTGGAGCAGGGCCGGGACGCCCGAAAAAACTGCGCGGCGGGACGCAGGATGAGACCGGAGATGGCGGAGCAACAGGAGGGGGCAATTGGACGCAGAGGTAAGACGGAGCAGGGGCTAGGAGGAGGGGAGAAACGGGCAGCAGGGCACGAGTGAGGAGGAACAGGAGATGCAGGAGAGTGCACAAACGGCTAGGGAAGCAGCATGGAAGGAGGCCGGCCGGGGAGACGGGGAGCCCAAAAAGGGAAGGGAGAAACGGCAGGCATGGGACGAACCTGCGAGAAGCAGAGGAACAGCAGGGGAGCCGGCGGTTGCAAACAGACGGCGTGCGACCGGAAAAGTGAATATTTTCAGGTGAGGATGTAGGTTAAGGGAGGGGTTTATATAGGGGATGAGAGAAGTTCCCTCCCACAACTCCCAGGTTAACACCTGTTTATTTGTGGTCGTGACCTTCTCTTGGGTAGTAGCTGGAGTGTGGCAATTGCTACTAGACCCATTTTAGTCTGCTTAGAGGCCAAAAAGTGAGCAGAATTTTAGGGAGAAGGTTAATGAGTGATGGTTTGAAAAGCCTGTTTAGTTTCTGCAATGGGAAAAGGTATGTAGCGGGTGTAGCAATTTGACTTCCATCGACCCATGGATTGAATAATGTGCGTGAGAATGTTGGCTTTGGAGGCTGAAGAGGCGGCTCCAATTCAAAAGAGTGTCCTGAATAGCTGTAAGGGTCTAGGCCGAGTTTTAGTAGCAGCAGTCTAATGTAGTGTATGAAGGAGGTGGTGGACAAGGGTTGGCTTGATAAGCTCAGGAGAGGGTGAGTGGTTGGTTTGGAAGATATTGAATTTAAATGGGATTTAATAGTGGAGACTGGACACCAGTCGTTGTGTGATGGGTAGTATGTTATGAGTATGGGTTTGCGACTTGTTTTGGTGTGCTGGAGTGTGAGCGTGAAGTGATCTGGATGTAAAGTTATGTCCTGCTTGGTGAGATAGTGAGGGTTGTTTTGCGAAGTGGTAAACTCACCTGGACGCAGGAAGCCGTAGAAAGCAAACATGATGGCCCCTAGGATCGTCCTGGATGTGTCAGGGCCGAATGGGTTTGTGGAAAGCAGGATGGTCAACCTTTTGAAAAGTGCGCCATCTATGGGATGACGTTGTAGTTTGGAGGGGGGTGCTCTGTGCTGTAGGCCTCTGAGAAATTATTTGATTTGAGGCGATGATATGATTGATTTGTCGGTTGAGGGGACGAGGTTAGAGCAAAGTCCATTTGGTTGTATGGTACTGAGCCGAATGCGTGATGGCAATGATGCGTATGACGTAGGGAAGCGACTGTTTGAATCATAACTGTGAGTGCATGGTAAACGAAAAAGTTGTTCGTGAAGTATAGTAGTTATGTATTTACTCGATTGTAATGCTATATGAAGGTGAGCCTGTGATTAGATTCAGCTAGAGACTTGGTCTCAGGTAAAAAGGGGGGTGAATTGGACTGACTGAGACGGTGCATGAAGGAGCTGTGCTCTGGCAGGTCTGATTTGCACATGTAGATTTTAATTACTGAATGATGTATGGTGTACGTTTAGTGATACGATAGGTGTATGGCTGGTAACTAAAAGGATTGATTTGAGTCTGCCAGCACGAAAACATGGCAGTGTTTGGTGCTAGCGTGATCCGAGTGTGAGAATAGAGTAGAGGCCAAAAAAAGGCAATGATAGGGGGAACAACTTGCCAAGAGAGGCGAAGCAGGGCGCGCTGGGCGAACAGGGGGCGCAAGAGAAGCGGAAGCGCGGAGCGAGGGAAGGTACAACGAAAAGGAGGTGGGGCTGCCGGAAGAGGGGCGTGGCGTGAGCGCCGCCGAGTAAGAGCGCAGGAGAAGGCGGAGCAGGCAAGAGAAGGGCGAACCGCGAGTGCCACCGGGACGCCGGAAGCAAAAAGAGACAAGCCAGGGAAGGAGGCAGGAGGAGGCGGAGTCGATGAGAGGGGGGCGTGGGCCGAGGCAAAGGAGCCAGGCCAGGGGAGGGCAGGAAGGGGAGAAAGGAAGAAGGAGCCGCGGCATGGGACGGAGGAGGGACGGAACAAAAAAAGGGTGGGGCCGCCAAAGGAGGGGCGCGTCGCAAGCGCCAGCAGCGAACCCAGACAAAGAGAGGCGGGGCCGCCGAAAGAGGGGCATGCCGCCAGCTGCGGCGGAGGTGTCTGTAGGAGGGCAGCCGGGCAGCAGCGGAGGAGGCATGGGAAGCGGCGGAGCAAGGAGGAGGAGCCGGGCCGGGAGAGGGGCGCGCCGGGACACTCGAAAACAGCGCTGCAGGACGCAGGATGAGACCGGAGACGGCGGAGCAACAGGAGGGGGCCATCGGGACGCAGAGGTAAGACGGGGCATGGGCTAGGAGGAGGGGAGAAACGGGCAGCAGGGCAAGAGTGAAGAGGAACAGGAGATGCAGGAGATGGCACAAACGGCTAGGGAAGCTGCATGGAAGGAGGCCGGCCGGGGAGACGGGGAGCCCAAAAGGGAAGGGAGAAACGGCAGGCATGGGACGAACCTGCGAGAAGCAGAGGAACAGCAGGGGAGCCGGCGGTTTCAAATGGACGGCGTGCGACCTAAAAATGAATATTTTCAAGTGAGGATGTAGGTTTAAGGGAGGGGTTTATATAGGGGAGGAGAGAAGTTCCCTCCCACAACTCCCAGGTTAACACCTGGTTATTAATGACATGTAACAACAACAATCCTGGCGAAATAATACCATAACCGAGCATGGACCATTGCACTACCTATAAATAATAAAATACTGTTAACACACTACACTAGCCTTTTAACCCCCATGATCCTGGGCTCCCTCAACATCCAAACAGGATTCATTTAAACACACAGATTACATTTTAAGATCTTACCGACCATCCCTTGACAAACTAAAACATTCCAGGGGGTGATTAACTTGCATCCTATTTTACAATCTGTGCTTATTTGTTCTGTGCTGCACAGGACAGATATAAATAACTCTACTGGGCCACTAAGTCTATTCAGAAAATAGTAAATTGGCCATGAGAAAGATCCGATAAGCTGACGTGGCCTCTTCATACAAAGATGGCAGCCACATTGAGATATGGATGCCCCTTCAACTAGCAATTTAATATGCGTCCCTATCACATGCAGTTCTTCAAGTAATTGCCTTGTAATCTCTGAAGTGACTTGATATAATATTAGCATATCCTAGGGCCTACTTCTCAGTGCACATACATTCTTTAAGTATTATACAATGACCCAAATCCCCACTACTTAATCAGGTCACTCTTGTAAGCATTATAGAATTACCAGATAAGTTGGTACTTTTTAAAGGGACTTGGTATAACAGTCCCTGTGTTCTGACCACAACCTGAACACTAAACATTACAAACAATTCGTAGGAGGCCTAAATGCTCACAGACAATGCTGAAGCCTAACATTACACAGGTTATTATGGTCACAACAAAATAGTCCAGGATAGAACAAAATAGTCCATGATAGTTAACTCCTTCCAGTCCATGTTCATGACACTATACTTTATAATGGGGGAAAATTACACTGCACTATACAACATCACACAGCATTAATTATTGCCAGTCCTGTACCCATAAGATTTTAAAAGTTCTAAAGTCCAGTGGCCCCCCCTGGGCATGACACTCCGCCCTATTTTTAGGGTTTCCGCTTGGCTCAAATATGTGTCATATTTCATCTAATCAAAATCCAGCATTTGAAATTCTGATTAGTTTAAAGTCTAAGCAATCAGAATATGGATTTAAATGTGAAATTTCCAAATGATAATCTTCTAACCAATCAGAGGGGCCCGACCCTCAGCAGAGGGCTCCCCAGGCCATAATCCACATCTATCGTTAAAAGAAGAGAAAAGAAAAAATGAATGTGAAAAAAGGGATAGCCGAACCAGCGAATGTGAAGGGTCGACTTTAAAAAACTTTAGTAAAAAAAACTCTTTATAGTCTCCTCCATAATAATTATGTTCTGTTCTGAATATTAACTATATGTAACAAACACAAACATATACAAATGTTTACAATAATGAAATTTGACATGTGCTACTACAATGGAAAACAACAGAGTTTACTGATACAGAATAATTAAGTTTTAAGCCAAATAACAAGTTTATTTCTATCTCTCATCTCTGTCCCTGACTTCTTGTCCATTTCTTTCCTTTATCTACCTACATGGTTAGACTTCAAGCTGGAGGTGACCGTCCAGCTGTTTTGCTTGAGTCTGTTGTCCCTCTTGAACTTTCTCTGACATCTTTTAGTTACCCCTTTCTCCTAACCTTTATTTAATGCCTTATTCTTTCATCAACAGCCTTTATACTGTATGTTCCTCCATGGCCAAAGCCTTTCATGCATTCACTGTATTATTTTTTCCCTAGTACACTGTGTTTTACCTTCACCATTTTTCACAAACTGTTTATGTCTGAATAGATTATTTTTTGGGGGGGATTTAAAATTAAGGATTTCGGGAAGCACAAAAAAAGTGTCAATCATTCCTTTACTCATCAGCAGTTTTGTTAAAACATGGTCTAGATTAATGTTCACACTTGGCATATGGAGGATTGTTATCACTTTTGATTGAGTTTAATGTGAGAATAATTTAAATTCCCATAGATACCTGAGTGATTTCTTTAAAACACTATTTTTGGAAATGCACTGTTAATGCAATATAAACACAGCAATATAAACACAGTTTGAAGTTGATTATTTATGTTTTTGTTGTATTAATTCATAATTCCCAATACTGAAATTACATTATTCTGCTTGGTATTTAGCCTAAAAGAAATTAAAACTATTTTCAAATAATAAAGTCTACCTAATGACCATCTGTTGTGCTATAAAAATTTACCTTTTCTTTTTGCAAAGGTGAAACTGTAACACTAGATAGTACAACAATTAAAACTAAAAGGCTCATCCAGTCTGTACATTAGACCTACCTAAAAGGTTTGGTTTCATTAATTCTCAGGGTTGCTTTGTGCTATTTGTTGAATGTAAACCACTATTGAACCTTCAAAAAGGAAAAAGTTGTTAGCAGGAAAATTTGTAAATATGGAGATTAACGTCTGAAGATAAAGTGATTTATTGAATATTAAAATTTAGAGACAATGGAGATTCATTAACGACCATAGAAATGGCCGTATTACCCATTAGGCCAACTAGGCACCCGCCTAAGGGCTCTTCGCTGTGAGGGGAGCCACTTTAAAAAAAAAAAACATGGATCTCGGCTTAAAAAAAATTAAATGCTGCAGTTCATAGACTAGCTACTAGGGGATAACCACCTAGAACAATAGAGTTACAACAGGAAAAGGAACTTAGATACACAGAAAAAGCAAAAATGGGTACATGCATACCTTTTATACTCACTAGCAGGGGCCTCCACTTCACTGCCAGGGGCTCCAAAAAGATAGATCCGGCCCTGACCATAGAGGGTACAATGCACTTCACAATGCTTCAATCTGCTCTGTTTCCTATGGCAAAACTTGCCATTGCAGACCTTCACAAACCTTTGCAATAGCTTAGTGAATCAGCTCCAATGATCCCAATGGTTAGCAGTGAATGTGAATAGAGTTCACTTAATTTAATAAAACCTTGCATTATTGAAAAAGGAGCGTAAATGTGAAACAATAATTTTATAAATGTTTTAATTAGTGTAGTAGGTTGAACTGGATGAATGTAATCAAATGGTTACATATATGATGCTTAGCTTGTTAATAATAATAATAATAATAATAATAATAATAATAATAATAATAATATTATTGTGAGATTATGTTTAGGTAATGTATGTAAATACTGTAGTAACATAGGCCTCAGTTAAATTGAGCTATTGTTGTTTATGGGAGCTCGTAATGGAGCCCGTAAACTAATTTGCTATTCAATTGGCATATAGACGCAAACTATCTACGGGTAACCTGCAATCCAACAAAGCCTTTGATCTTTTAAGCCTGCAAGAGTTACAATCGCAAATTGCTATTCAATTGCTACAGTTCCTCAAGCCCGCAAATATTTACACACCTGTAAATGTCAAATGTAGAAGAAAATCCTACTGGTACCAGATAGGACTCGCAAGGGGGTTAAACACCTGATAATAGCACTGTAAATGCAAATAAAAAATCAATAATGCACTTTAAAAGACAGGGAAAGCAATGAAAGACATTAGAATTAATTGCACAATAGCTTCAAGATCAAAAATCTGCAATATATATATTTTTTTTTATGTGTAATTTCGGTGTTATATCAATCTTGGGAATCAATGAGTTAATACATATCAGGCTACCCACATGGACTAGAACATTTCCTTATTTTGTACATTGCAGGATTGCGAGTCTGATCGCATATCGGAGCCCTAAAAACTAATTGATTAACATGTAACCTCCATGTTTTACTGATGTAATGATGGTCTCATTTACTATTGGCTGTTTCTAAATGGTTAATTATGGCTTTGCCTAATTGATCATGTTCACACTCTGAAATGCTACATATAATTGCATGGTTTACGGTTTTGGCTTTCAGCCTTAGGTTGCGGGCTTTTTCAATTGAATCGCTCGCAGACATACGGCCTGTACAACGCAATCTGCGGGCTTGCAATTGAATAATGTCCATAGTGTTTGTGAGCAAAGTTAACTTTAAAATGTGGTTGCTTTACTCAGTTTTTAACTAAGGAAGGGTGTATGGACCCAGAAAAAAAATGTACACCTTGAGTTTAAGCTTAATGCAAAGTTCTAAATTAAAATTATTTAAAAGTACTTGTGAATCAGCAATGGAAAACAAACAATGGAACAGCAGCATGCTTTGTAATATGGACTGCAATCAAGGGAGCCATAACAGAAAGTCTTTAAGAGAAATGCTAAATTGCATGAAAATTGGAGTAATTACGCACATTATGAAGTAACTATAGTTTTCATCTCTTCACAAAAGCCACATGACTGAGATGAATATGTGGGTGTGTCATACATGCATGACACAATCTGGTGAGTTAAGTTAAGCTTTTTTCTAGTGTTTAGCGCTACAGTTTTATTGAATGTTAAAGCAGAGAAAGCAAGCTTAAAAAACACTGTTGTCTGAGAAAATCATCTTAGTAAGTAACATAACAATTATTAGCAACTATGAAAAACACTACTGATTTAATTGTTTAAGGACTCATATGTTTCCTGTACATGTTTAATATGTATCCTAGTTATAATATATTCTAAGAGGGAAAATGTTAGATAGAACATATGTGGCATAGAAGTTAGCTTCCGATCATTGCACACTCACACATACAGACCTTGAGTCAAGACAGATGTATGTACTTCAAGTAGTCCTAAGCAAACACTTGAGTTTAACATAAAGGTTTTTTCACTAGCCAACTAGAGAGATCTGGTGAATTTGATCTCAAGAGCTTTGATAGCCCAAGGTTGCAAGCCAGATGGGCTGACATCACACATACACAAATGTACACCAGGGTGTGGTATTGGAGAGTATAAATATGTTGTTTTGATCATTCAATAAAGGTTCAGATATAGTTTTCACATATCCACAGTGTGAGACTATTTCTGTGTGTTGTATCCTGACTTGGGGAGTGGTCCTGCCATGGGCCACTAGTAACCTGTATGTAGTATTCTCTGCCTGAACCTTTGGGCCTTGCCCTCTTCAGAAGCCATCTTTTATGCCACAGAGAACATGAACTACATGATTCTGCTGGGGTAGGTTTGAACTAGGTTCATATCAAGCCCACTTGAAGAAGCAGATTGTGGCAACTACTTTTTGGCCTGCAAACAGAGGTATTATGCTTTTTTGTTCAGTAGTGGGGAAGGTTGGTTTGGGGTTTTATTGGTGGGTGAGTTAAACTTCCATCACACACTGAACATGAAGGAATATAGACTTAGCAATTCCTATAGTCTACATAAGCCTGCTACATGGAAGATGTTCTTGAAAAACTCTTTTATGCAAATATTGTTAGTTTTTATTTTGTAAATTACAATCATTAACATATCAGCATGTTTGCTTCCTGATTTTATCTTCTAAAGGCATTCCTTTTTAACGGTTGTGTGTCTTTTTGCTACAGTTTAATATGCAGAGATTTTTACTGAAGATGTTATTTTCCATGTGTGTTGATCCCTACTTCATTACAAATGAATCTATACGTGTGATCTTATATTTATTTCATTAATACACTTTGCCTCTTTTTTTCTTGTATATTTTCTCATGCACATAACTGCTGTCTTAATACTGTGCTGTTATTTCTCTGATTTTTACACAGTGCCACTTATCTTTCTCTCTACTCCTCCTCCATATTGCTGCCAGAAATATTTCTTCTGCAGGAAATTTAAGTATTCACACCTGCTCTTCCACATGCCTGCCTGCCTACTCCTCTGTTCCTACTCAAGGCAATAATCCTATTTATTAAGTATCTATTTACTGTCTTTATGCCCTTTTGGAAATCCTTCAGGAATATTTGCATGTCATTTTACAAGGCTAATAGTGTGACCTATTCTGCTCTGTCTGTCATCATTCCTTTGATGCAGAGATGTAATACCCATGTGTTTGAATGTCTTCCGCACGTCTCTGCTTCATTTATCCCATTGTTACATAATGTAATGTATTAGACTGTAATTAAACAGTGGACATTGATTGGTATTATATAAATGAAGACACAGGGAACATGTTACATTTGGCTTCCTGACCATTTTATAGAAAGTCACTGAACTCATGTTCTGTATGTGTCTCTAGCAAATCATTTCAGTAGACTTACTAACAGCCCCATTAAATTCCCTGAACGTGTAAAACCGTAGCCCGTAACGTAGCCCACAAGACTTGCGTCTATTAAATTGGCCCTTTAAAGCAAGACTTTCACGACTTGCGGCGTAATGGCGAAAAAAGCATACAAGATGTGGAAATATGAACCGCACACCCGCAAATCCTTTGTTCTCTAAAGCTCGTAACAGTTCCGTTCTAATTTTGTTATTAAATTGCAACAAATTTCCAAAGATGCTCTGGCATTCAAGCCCGTAACCCACAAATGGAGGCAAAAACATTACGGCCTCTAAATAGGATCCACAAAGGGTTTACAGAAAACTTTATAAAAGACAATAGAAACACACCAGTGGACATTCAAATATAGGGAAAGCATGTGAAGGCATTACACTTACTTGCACAATAATCCCCAAATAAAAAATGGGCAACAAAAAAATATTTATTTTTTATTAAGTGTTGGAATGGTCATGCATATGTCAATATGAAAGGCCATGCTGCAACAAGCAGAAAGCAATTAAAGACACACTACCTGATTAAATAGCAACACAAAAACAGGAAACTCATGCCATATTAACCCTTTCTCACTCACATAGGCTCTAATGTGGACCCTGAAATATAAATATAATTGCAAATACATCGTGCTCATCACATCTAAATTTGGGAAAACAAATAGTGGCCATATTTCCCTGCCACATCGCATATATTATGTACCCGAGGAACATTTTGATATTTGTTGTTCAGTCCTTCAGTCGTGTCTGACTCTCTGTGACCCTATGGACTGTTCCACAAGGTTTGCATGCCAAAAATACTGGAGTGGGTAGCCAGTTCATTCCCTAGCGAACTGTGATTTGTCTGACCTCTGTGCTATGACCTGCCCACCTACAGTGGCCCTACATAATATAGCTCACAGCTTCATGCAGGCACACAAGCCCCTTCACCGCCACCACTTAGCAATCTACACTAAATTGATGAATAGCAGAACATTATAGAAGGTCCCAAAATGGGAATGGCTATACATCTTGGCACATGGCCACCAGGAAAGGTGTGGGACTTTCCAGGATGGGCGTAGCAGGGATTACCCCTGATGGAGATGAGTTGACTTTTGAGGCACGTGTCTCTGCAAAGCCTCCATGTGTTTTTACAGCCCCTCCTGATGGGTTACAGTAGATGATGTGGTGTATGTTCCCCTGGTCTCCTTCAGCATTACTAAGTGGTGGTGGTGGTGAAGGGTCTTATGTATTGCAATGAAGTTGTGAGCTATAATATGTAGGGTCACTCTAGGAGGGCAGGTCATAGCAGATAGGTCAGACAAATCACAGTCCATGGTTACAACGGCATAACAAAGCTTTATTTTATACACAGACAACAATCGGAAATGGTCAAGACAGTGCATTAATATCATGGGTGTGGTGTGGGTGGATACCGGAAGGGCACCTAAAGGGTTAACTGTTAGACATCATGATATGGATGAGGCATAGCATCTACTAGGGTCACAGGTGGTTCGGGCCCCACAGTAACCATAATCTGTTGTGACATAGGAACATCATATAACACTCCATTTCATAGATATAACCATTAATGTGCATACAGCAACCATATGGTCTCCATCTGCTATATTAAACAGATGCTAGAAATCTGGGATCATGTGATATTAATTAATTCCACACACAGTGTGTTTCCATACATTACTGCTGATCCCCAAATAGATTATGTGAATCTAGAAAGCATGAAGAGGTGGTGTTAGAACATTCGTACGCTGTTATTATAGTACATTGTTTTTGCTTTGGACAGTACAATAAACCAATTAACATGAATGTCATCTATGAGCCGTGATAACCATATTGATTCTGCACTATTCAGTCAGCCTTTCCAGAATATGAAGAGGATGTGTAATACAACAAGGCATGCTTCACTGTGAACACAAACTTTAAGCAAACAGTACTATCACTATCTACATGAAATAGTTGTGCCATGCTGATATTACATCTCACTGGTATATGGGTGGTACCAAGGTCAGACAGATTACACTGTTCACATTACCCCTAAGCACATGCACATTGATCCTCATGTTAAACCAAGATGATGGAGATGATCCATTTTGTTTGGATGACATTAAATACATTAATCCGCTTTCATACTGTTAACGGGATGAAATGCAACTGAAACGCATGTATAACTACTGCTTTGGATTAGCAGATCCTAATGGGACTGTGCAACTCTACAGCCGGGACACTATTTATTAGAATTAAAACTCACACCAGTCATATTGATTAGTGAAGAGATATGTAGTCATATATTGCATTTCAGATCCATCTGCAGTGGTGAATGATACTGATCGAATGCCTGTTGGGAACTGGGTCTAATGTTCACTCACATGATGGTATTGTACTGCTTGAAGATGAGAACATGCCTTCATGGTCATGAGATTTGGCTATTAACACCTACAAAGACAAGAACAAAATATTAATCACAATAATATTCTGTTTAACTACAACACCTCATCTCAAGGTCAATCCACATTGAACATCAATTGTTGAAATGTTAAACATAACCAGACATGTACACACTCTGTAGCCAGCTAATAGTATGTCAACATCTATAACAAATAGTATTCAGTAAGGAGTGATCAGGAGGAGGACTTCCTGCATGGATCTAAGGCCGCCTCTTCCTCAGCACTGGGCCCCAACCTTCCGTGCCCCTCTCCCTCTTCCACCTCTTTGTTGTGGAGGAGCGTGGGGTGCCACTACGTTGGCTGGCCCGGCATCTGGTTGAAATGGTGGTGAGGTCTGAGATGAGGAGGCCGACGTTTCATGTTGCTGTTGGAGAAGTATGAGCTGGTGTTCTGCTAATTTGATGAATTGCTGTCTGTCCACCCATTCCTCATATCTCTTCATCTTTGGGTTGTGCCTCCTCACCTCAAATCTTGTGCTCGCCACGAGGATGTGTGTGAGTCTACACCATAGCAATCGTAGTCTCTCATTTCCCTGTTTCCTTCTTGCCATGTCCTCCCTGGTTAACCGACCCATCATTTCCTGCAATGTCAGGGGTGGTGGTGTTGACTGCAATGGGGCCACAGGTGACACCAGGGCAGGAGGTGTTGGCCTTGGTGGCCGAGGTGATGGCAGCGGGCCCTCAGGTGTCAGCAGGAGGGCCTGAGTTGTCGTCAGGAGGGCCTGAGTTATCGTCAGGAGGCTAGGGTGTTGGCCCAATTGTGTGGGAGGCCATGTTGGGTGACCTCATTGAGTCGGAGGCCATGTTTGGGGCCCGCATTGTGTCGGAGTGGTTGTGGGCTGCTATTGCTGCAATGTTGCTGTAGCAGGTGGCAGCTGTGATGATGGGTGGGCCCAGGATATGGCAGGTGGAAGGGGCTGGAACAGCTGTGCCTGGCTGGATGATGCTGTTGAGGGCCCAGGCAGTGACTCAAACTCCTGATATGCCGCTGAATGGCCAGCTTGTGTGGATGGTCCCGGGCCCTCTGGAATGCCCTGGCCTTCATCTTCAACCACTCCCACCATCATTTAAGCCCACCTGTTCTTCTGTGGCTGGCTTTGTCCTCCTGGGTACTGAAATTGAAGACAAAAAATATTTGAGTTGCTTTCCATATACCATTGACAGCTATATGGTTCCACATCCTTGCCATCATGGTCACCTGTGATTGACTGTGGTGTTTGTGTTACACAGATGAACCATGGATCGCATAATGAGCATTGTGGATCATGGTTCATATGAATATGTGTACTGCAGGTGCTGTGTGCCATCTGCATGTGCATCAGACACGTGCTCTGCTGGATCTGCGGCGCAGTGTGGGAGACATGTTCCCAGCAATGGTTGTTAACATACAGCTGAGACATGGTCCAGGTTGGGACAGTAGATGACACATACATGCAGTCCTACAGAGTCTGTATCCACATATGCCACAGTGCGCACACCCAGACATGTACTCTCTTTTGAATGTCAGATCAATCTTGATATAATAGCAAATTGTACTCATGATCAGTTTTAACTGCAGGTATTGGCCAGACATTTCATTGATTGAAATTATGAAATTTATATGTTTGCTACCAGGATTTAAATGGTTATTGATGCCCCATATATCTTCCGTCATAACCATAGGGCTTACAGTGCTATTGTATGTCAGTTATCTATGCATGTGGGCAGGGGTGTAGAATAATTATAGAGGGATAAAGCACATTGTATACACCAGCCAGAGTACAAGCTTATTTATACGTACAAACAAACATCATGATAACTGCAGGGTATTTGTCCACTTCCCCGCCACAATTTCATACACCAATGTGTGTGGTGTATTATGATACTCACTCTGCATGGTTCTCTGCACACCCATGTCCACCTGTCCTTGTAGGCCCACCACTGCCGCTGGCTCAATCCACTTCCTCAGGGTCTGCTCCCATCCACAGTATGTGATGTTGGCTGGAGGCCCTCCACCGGTTGCACGTGCTGCTCTTGCCTCCCCTGCCATCTTCCTCCTCACCTTCAGCCGGCTGTCATCATATACGAGTTTTACAAACAATCTGTCCCTCTTAGAGACCACTAATGTTGCAATAGCTGAAGCAATCTGGAACCAGGCCTCTGCCTTCTGGCAAGCCCTCACACCTCTCCCACCATGAATGATCCGATAGTGGGCACATATTTCCCTGAGGAGGATGTCCATCTCCTCTGGGCTACAGTTGGGGGCTCTGTACTTTGCCGCAGCCTCTTGTCCTACCAACTGTGCCTGGGGTTCCTAGCCTCCCTGTCCTCTCCCTGGGACCAGTCCCTCATCCCCACTACATCCCCTCCTGGGATCAGGCCCCTGACCCTCTGCCCCTCCTCCTTGTGTGCCTACATCTGGTGGCACATCCCTCCCCCTGCTTCTCCCCTCTACCTGACCTCTCTGACCTGGTTCTTCTTCCCTCCATACCTCTAGCTCTCCTCACTGTCCTCACTCTCCCCCTCCGGTGTTCCCCTCTCTCTCCTCCTCTCCTCACTTTCCTCCTCCCCTCCTCTACTCGCCTATGATATATGAAATAAAAAGTATAAATAAATGTAATATATATGTGTATATATATATATAGAGCTAAGCTGGGTTTTGGGATGCCTTAGAAAGGCCCCCAATTCCAGAGAAGCAAAAAGGCTCTACTATTAGTATGTAGCAACACATTAAAGAAACATTTATCTAAATAGTATTGTATACTTTATTTTTAAAAATCATATTTATTAATGCACCTCTAATAATATAAGAAAACAAAATTATATTTACAATATATACAGAAAAAGGTGGTATATACATATGGTAGACCGCTGTTATTAACCCTCCTTAATTAATGTAGGGTGCCTTAAATATCATGAACTACTAATGTCTTCATTAGCAAAATCCTCAAAGATATATTCTATTCTTCAATAGGTTGTCACTGGTTCAGTTGAAGAAACCTATAATCACCAGAGTTTTGCTTTATTTATTAGAGAAATGGTCCTTAATACTTATTGATGCTTATATATTAGCAAACATTAAATTAAGGATCCAAAACTTGCACCTCTAGTGGCTGATCGGTACGGATCATCAGGGGACTAATGGCTGTCAAATGACCGGCTCTTTATATCCCATGACGTCATCATGCAACTAACGCCACATAACATAATGAAATCTATAAAATAACAGGATCCATTGTTGTAGTTTGTTGCAACCTCCAATGTCACTTCTGATATCATCTGCTGTATTTCAGTTTCAATTAGGTCAGTTAGGTGAGAGCTTTAGAGTCTTAAATGAGGATGGAGATTGTAGCATTTTGTAAAATGTATGTAGGTTATTTAAACTTTCACATTCATTATTTAAACTTTCACTCCTAGTTTTCATCTTTTCATCTACTAATAACCCATTTCTTCTATGCCATAAATACCACCTTCTCTTCAGATTATCATTTGTGTATTACAATATGTCAAGTAAAGCTTTAAATAAATGAATTGTAGTAAGCAACACTGCTATGTTGTTTAATATGTAGTCCTCTGTTAGAATAAAAAGACAACTTCCATAATCTAACCATCAGCCCAACTAGGCGAAAAGCGTAGGAGCCTGGTATGTTGTTTTGCTGATACCATTGTATTACCATTGTTTTGTTAGTATAATTTTCTTAAGCATATACTAGTGTTTTCATATTACCATTGTTGGTCCTTTTGTTCTCCTCCCCCGCACTTCTACATGAAATTCACAATATAACTATATCCATTTTGGTCATGTCTAAACCTTTTAACACATTTCAAGTATCATCTCTAAACAGTTGATATTACAATACATATTATGTTCACATTGCTATAAACTCTTGCAACACCTTGCCATCTTTTGATAACCTACAGTGCCTTGCAAAAGTATTCACACCCCCTTGACTTTTTGCCTATTTAGTTACATTACAGCCTTAAGTTCAATACTTTGTTAATCTGATTTTTTTGTGATGGATCACAACACAATAGTCTAAGTTGGTAAAGTGAAATGAGAAAAATATATACATAAAACAATTTTTTAGAAATAGAAAACAGAAAATTGGCATGTGCATATGTATTCACCCCCTTTGTTATGAAGCCCATAAAAAGCTCTTGTGCAACCAATTACCTTCAGAAGTCAAATAATTAGTGAAATGATGTCCACCTGTGTGCAATCTAAGTATCACATGATCTGTCATTACATATACATACCTTTTTTCAAAAGGCCCCAGAGTCTGCAACACCTAAGCAAGGTTCACCACTAACCAAACACAGCCACAAAGACCAAGGAACTCTCCAAACAAGTAAGGGACAATGTTGTTGAGAAGTATAAGACAGGGTTAGGTTAGGGGAAACGTGTAAATGTGTTGGAATGGCCTAGTCAAAGCGCAGACCTCAATCCAATAGAAAATCTGTGGTCAGACTTAAATATTGCTGTTCACAAGCGCAAACCATCCAACTTGAAGGATCTGGAGCAGTTTTGCAAGGAGCAATGGGCAAAAATCTCAGTGGTAATATGTTGGCAAGCTCATAGAGACTTATCCAAAGCGACTTGGAGCTGTGATTGCCGCAAAAGGTGGCTCTACAAAATATTGATTTAGAGGGGTGAATAGTTATTCACATTGACTTTTTCTGTTATTTTGTCCTATTTCCTTTTCCTTCACAATAAAATAAAAAAAAGCATCTTCAAAGTTGTGGGCATGTTCTGTATATTAAATGATGCACGCTTTTTAAATTTGTCTGTAAAAATAAATGGCCAAGAATCAATAGAGCCACAGATGTGTGCTCCTAAGCTGAAGGGGGGATTGACTTTCCCTGATCTAATTAAATATTATAAAGCCATGAGGCTAGCACAAATCCCAAATTGGTACAAGAAAGAGGCCATACCTGTCTGGGTGGAAATTGAGAAACAGATTTTAGAGAACAAACAATGGGTGTTGTCTCATGTCTTATGGCTTAGCATAAATCAGGAGCTGCGAACAAACGCGTTGCCATCCTGTATGAACATCTCTTTAAAAATGTGGAAAGATATTAATAGAAGGACAAACCTTTTAAGTGTAGGCTCCGGTTTAACCCTGCTTTGGCAGCCCCATAGGGATCAGCATTTCAGTAAGATGGCCCAGATGAAATGGCGGATAAACAATAAACGATAGCGGCGGATACTTGGGTTCCCTCACAAAGAGGCAAAGCAACAACAATATTGGAACTTACCCAGGTGCCCCATAGAGAGTGGCTTAATCAAAGGTTAGTCAATCAGGCGCTAACTCAGATTGCAAGGATTAATAGACATAATGCTAAATCAATCTTTGAGCGCTGTTCTGGGGGTAAGAGTAATATTTCCATCATATATAACCACCTTTCTGATCTCTTTAGCGTGGTTAAACCCCACTATCAAGTGGCATGGGAATCTGAGTTGCATATATCACTAGATGATAGTCAATGGGGTAAGATTCTCAAACAAGCTAATAACTCTTCACTAAATATTACGATAAAGGAAAATGCTTTTAAAACAATAATGAGGTGGTAGCTCACGCCATCAAGACTCCACCTTTCAAACCAATCACTTCCTGATACTTGTCCGAGGGGTGCACAAACACAGGTAACTTAATCCACATGCTCTGGGACTGTCCTAAAATCAGACACATATGGGTGGCAACATATGACTCACTGGAAAAGCTTTGGGGTATTCCATTAAACAGAAGCCGGAAGAAGCTCTCTTAGGCCTACCAATCACAGGGCTTTCCAAAGCGGATCAATTCTTGACGAATCAGATATTTTTAGCTTCTAGATGTATTATAGCGAAACATTGGAAACTTACTGCCCCGACTTACAATGAGGTGCTACAAAAAATCAGGTTCATTCAGGCCATGAGCTCACTTTCTGCTGAAACTGATGGGAGATACAGACGATGGGCCTCCTGCAGGGATATCTGGACTCTGAGAGGACCAACGTGAGGTGCGTGTAACTCCCTCCAAGCTAGCAGGTGGGCTCCCTATTCCCTCTTTCCTGCCCCTTCTTCTAATATGTCTGTGTCTTTGTGTATAACCATGTTTGAAAGCTTCTGTGACTGTTTATAGTAGTTCTACAGATTATTTTGATAATCAAAAAATGTTTAAAAACGTTGCTTGACTGTTGTGAGAAAATTTGGGGAGTCGGAAGTTGAAAAGGCATTGAGAGAAGAAGAAACAAGGTTTATGGTAGAAAAATTAGCAAAAATGATCAGCTAGCATAAAAAATAATATTAAAAAGTAAGAGGAGTCAAGGTGAGAGAGAGGAGGGAGAATTTGAGAGATGTACAAAAGAGAGCTTACCTCCCAAATGCCCTTCTGTTGGAGGAATAGCCTTTCTTTAAAGAAAAAAACCCATGACCTTTCCATCTTTATCATTTCTTAATTTCCAGTTCCTCTATAGTTATTTTCAACAAGAATCTTTGTGAAATGCAGGTGTTCTGGAGTATTTGCTGAAATGTCTGTTCATGAGTATATACTGCACATCTTACACACGCTAGGAACCAGCCCCACGCTGATGAGGCAGTAATCTTGAAACAGCTGTATGTGGGTAGGATGTCTTGTGTATAATGCAACCTTAGCTTTGCACAAAGCTGTGTGATGCAGCAGGCATATGCCTAAAGGAAGCCATGTTTGAAATGGTAGTGGATTGCACGAGCAAAGCATTTGTGGGCACTTTTGCATGCCCCAGCCAAGGTTCCCAGAATGCAGTGTGATAATTGTATTTCTTGGAATTCTGGGCATTAAACAAGTTTTTTAACTTGTTTCAGATGTTCAATTGTGAACACAAATGTACTATTTATTTGCTGCACATCTCAAAAATATATAGCTCAAGATAGCGATAATATTTGGCCATATTATAGGTATTTGTCGTTGGTAAAGAATAGCAACATTGCTAACGAATAGTGCATATTTTTAAAAAAAATATGTGCTCCTATTTGGCTACTTGAAATTTTGGGATATATGGACGGAAGGAGATAAACAAGATAAATTAATGTAATGTGAGTAGAGTATATAGTTCGCCGATATTCGATATTCGACCCTCCCCCTATACTTTATCATTGAGCAAACTTTGACCCTGCAACTCAGTCAGCAGACACATTCCAGCCAACCAGCATCATACCCTGCCTTCCACACCCTTCTACCTCATGGACAGCAGCCATTTTGGAATCATAACTAACCTGCAGTCTTACTTAGAGGAGGCTGAGTGTAGGTGATACTGCATCAATAGGGAAAACCATAGCTAGGCTACTGTACACAGTGTGCAATACAGTCCTGAAGGACTCTTTTGATCTCTGCTGCAAGGACACCCCTGTGTCGCTTACCCCCCTTATCATCATCCTCCCCTCACCTTAGCACCCAACCCTAACACCCCTCACACTTATCCCTAACACCTAAACCTAACATCCCTCACCCTAACACCTAACCCTAACACCCCTTACACTTATCCCTAACACCCCTCACCCTAACACCTAACCCTAACACCCCTCACACTTATCCCTAATACCCCTCACCCTAACCCTAACACCCCTCACACTTATCCCTAACACCCCTTACCCTAACCCTAACACCCCTCACACTTATCGCTAACACCTAACCCTAACATCCCTCACCCTAACACCTTATCCTAACACCCCTTACACTTATCCCTAACACCCCTCACTCTAACACCTAACCCTAACACCCCTCACACTTATCCCTAACACCCCTTACCCTAACCCTAACACCCCTCACACTTATCCCTAACACCTAACGCTAACATCCCTCACCCTAACACCTAACCCTAACACCCCTTACACTAACACCCCTCACACCTATCCCTAACACCCCTCACCCTAACACCTAACCCTAACACCCCTCACACTTATCACTAACACCCCTTACCCTAACCCTAACACCCCTCACACTTATCCCTAACACCTAATCCTAACATCCCTCACCCTAACACCTAACCCTAACACCCCTTACACTTATCCCTAACACCCCTCACCTTAACACCTAACCCTAACACCCCTCACACTTATCCCTAACACCTAACCCTAACATCCCTCACCCTAACACCTAACCCTAACACCCTTTACACTTATCCCTAACACCCCTCACCCTAACACCTAACCCTAACACCCCTCACACTTATCCCTAACACCCCTCACACTAACCCTAACACCCCTTACACTTATCCCTAACACCTAACCCTAACATCCCTCACCCTAACACCTAAGCCTAACACCCCTTACACTTATCCCTAACACCCCTCACCCTAACCCTTAACCCTAACACCCATCACACTTATCCCTAACACCCCTTACACTAACACCCCTCACACATATCCCTAACACCCCTCACCCTAACACATAACCCTAACACCCCTCACACTTATCCCTAACACCACTTACCCTAACCCTAACACCCCTCACACTTATCCCTAACACCTAACCCTAACATCCCTCACCCTAACACCTAACCCTAACACACCTTACACTTATCTCTAACATCCCTCAACCTAAAACACCTAACCCTAACACCCCTCACACTTATCCCTAACACCCCTTACACTAACACCCCTCACACTTATCCCTAACACCCCTCACCCTAACACCTAACCCTAATACCCCCTTACACTTATCCCTAACAGCCCTTACCCTAACACCTAACCCTAACATCCCTTACCCTAACACCCATCACACTTATCCCTAACACCCCTTACCCTAACCATAACACCCCTCACACTTATCCATAACACCCATCAACCTAACACCTAACCCTAACATTCTTACACTTATCCCTAAGACCTAACACCCCTCACACTTATTCCTAACATGCCTCACCCTAACACCTAACCTTAATACCCCCTTACACTTATCCCTAACAGCCCTTACCCTAACACCTAACCCTAACATCCCTTACCCTAACACCCATCACACTTATCCCTAACACCCCTTACCTTAACCCTAACACCCCTCACACTTATCCCTAACACCTAACCCTAACATCCCTCACCCTAACACCTAACCCTAACACCCCTTACACTTATCCCTAACACCCCTCACCCTAACACTTAACCCTAACACCCCTCACACTTATCCCTAACACCCCTCACCCTAACCCTAACACCCCTCACACTTATCCCTAACACCTAACCCTAACATCCCTCACACTAACACCCAACCCTAACACCCCTTACACTTATCCCTAACACCCCTCACCCTAACACCTAACCCTAACACCCCTCACACTTATCCCTAATACCCCTTACACTAACACCCCTCACACGTATCCCTAACACCCCTCACCCTAAAACCTAACCCTAACACCCCTCACACTTATCCCTAACACCCCTTACCCTAACCCTAACACCCCTCACACTTATCCCTAACATGCCTCACCCTAACACCTAACCCTAATACCCCCTTACACTTATCCCTAACAGCCCTTACCCTAACACCTAACCCTAACATCCCTTACCCTAACACCCATCACACTTATCCCTAACACCCCTTACCCTAACCCTAACACCCCTCACACTTATCCCTAACACCTAACCCTAACATCCCTCACCCTAACACCTAACCCTAACACCCCTTACACTTATCCCTAACACCCCTCACCCTAACACCTAACCCTAACACCCCTCACACTTATCCCTAACACCCCTCACCCTAACCCTAACACCCCTCACACTTATCCCTAACACCTAACCCTAACATCCCTCACACTAACACCTAACCCTAACACCCCTCACACTTATCCCTAACACCCCTTACACTAACACCCCTCACACGTATCCCTAACACCCCTCACCCTAAAACCTAACCCTAACACCCCTCACACTTATCACTAACACCCCTTACCCTAACCCTAACACCTCTCACACTTATCCCTAACACCCCTCACACTAACCCTAACACCCCTTACACTTATCCCTAACACCTAACCCTAACATCCCTCACCCTAACACCTAAGCCTAACACCCCTTACACTTATCCCTAACACCCCTCACCCTAACCCTTAACCCTAACACCCATCACACTTATCCCTAACACCCCTTACACTAACACCCCTCACACATATCCCTAACACCCCTCACCCTAACACCTAACCCTAACACCCCTCACACTTATCCCTAACACCACTTACCCTAACCCTAACACCCCTCACACTTATCCCTAACACCTAACCCTAACATCCCTCACCCTAACACCTAACCCTAACACACCTTACACTTATCTCTAACATCCCTCACCCTAACACCTAACCCTAACACCCCTCACACTTATCCCTAACACCCCTTACACTAACACCCCTCACACTTATCCCTAACACCCCTCACCCTAACACCTAACCCTAATACCCCCTTACACTTATCCCTAACAGCCCTTACCCTAACACCTAACCCTAACATCCCTTACCCTAACACCCATCACACTTATCCCTAACACCCCTTACCCTAACCATAACACCCCTCACACTTATCCATAACACCCATCAACCTAACACCTAACCCTAACATTCTTACACTTATCCCTAAGACCTAACACCCCTCACACTTATTCCTAACATGCCTCACCCTAACACCTAACCTTAATACCCCCTTACACTTATCCCTAACAGCCCTTACCCTAACACCTAACCCTAACATCCCTTACCCTAACACCCATCACACTTATCCCTAACACCCCTTACCTTAACCCTAACACCCCTCACACTTATCCCTAACACCTAACCCTAACATCCCTCACCCTAACACCTAACCCTAACACCCCTTACACTTATCCCTAACACCCCTCACCCTAACACTTAACCCTAACACCCCTCACACTTATCCCTAACACCCCTCACCCTAACCCTAACACCCCTCACACTTATCCCTAACACCTAACCCTAACATCCCTCACACTAACACCCAACCCTAACACCCCTTACACTTATCCCTAGCACCCCTCACCCTAACACCTAACCCTAACACCCCTCACACTTATCCCTAATACCCCTTACACTAACACCCCTCACACGTATCCCTAACACCCCTCACCCTAAAACCTAACCCTAACACCCCTCACACTTATCACTAACACCCCTTACCCTAACCCTAACACCCCTCACACTTATCCCTAACATGCCTCACCCTAACACCTAACCCTAATACCCCCTTACACTTATCCCTAACAGCCCTTACCCTAACACCTAACCCTAACATCCCTTACCCTAACACCCATCACACTTATCCCTAACACCCCTTACCCTAACCCTAACACCCCTCACACTTATCCCTAACACCTAACCCTAACATCCCTCACCCTAACACCTAACCCTAACACCCCTTACACTTATCCCTAACACCCCTCACCCTAACACCTAACCCTAACACCCCTCACACTTATCCCTAACACCCCTCACCCTAACCCTAACACCCCTCACACTTATCCCTAACACCTAACCCTAACATCCCTCACACTAACACCTAACCCTAACACCCCTCACACTTATCCCTAACACCCCTTACACTAACACCCCTCACACGTATCCCTAACACCCCTCACCCTAACACCTAACCCTAACACCCCTTACACTTATCCCTAACACCCCTCACCCTAACACCTAACCCTAACACCCCTCACACTTATCCCTAACACCCCTCACCCTAACCCTAACACCCCTCACACTTATCCCTAACACCTAACCCTAACATCCCTCACACTAACACCTAACCCTAACACCCCTCACACTTATCCCTAACACCCCTTACACTAACACCCCTCACACGTATCCCTAACACCCCTCACCCTAAAACCTATCCCTAACACCCCTCACACTTATCACTAACACCCCTTACCCTAACCCTAACACCTCTCACACTTATCCCTAACACCTAATCCTAACATCCCTCACCCTAACACCTAACCCTAACACCCCTTACACTTATCCCTAACACCCCTCACCTTAACACCTAACCCTAACACCCCTCACACTTATCCCTAACATCTAACCCTAACATCCCTCACCCTAACACCTAACCCTAACACCCCTTACACTTATCCCTAACACCCCTCACCCTAACACCTAACCCTAACACCCCTCACACTTATCCCTAACACCCCTCACCCTAACCCTAACACCCCTCACACTTATCCCTAACACATAACCCTAACATCCCTCACCCTAACACCTAACCCTAACACCCCTCACACTTATCCCTAACACCCCTTACACTAACACCCCTCACACGTATCCCTAACACCCCTCACCCTAAAACCTAACCCTAACACCCATCACACTTATCCCTAACACCCCTTACCCTAACCCTAACACCCCTCACACTTATCCCTAACACCTAACCCTAACATCCCTCACCCTAACACCTAACCCTAACACCCCTTACACTTATCCCTAACATCCCTCACCCTAACACCTAACCCTAACACCCCTCACACTTATCCCTAACACCCCTCACCCTAACCCTAACACCCCTCACACTTATCCCTAACACCTAACCCTAACATCCCTCACCCTAACACCTAACCCTAACACCCCTCACACTTATCCCTAACACCCCTTACACTAACACCCCTCACACGTATCCCTATCACCCCTCACCCTAAAACCTAACCCTAACACCCCTCACACTTATCCCTAACACCTAACCCTAACATCCCTCACCCTAACACCTAACCCTAACACCCCTTACACTTATCCCTAACACCCCTCACCCTAACACCTAACCCTAACACCCCTCACACTTATCCCTAACACCCCTCACCCTAACCCTAACACCCCTCACACTTATCCCTAACACCTAACCCTAACATCCCTCACCCTTACACCTAATCCTAACACCCCTCACACTTATCCCTAACACCCCTTAAACTAACACCCCTCACACGTATCCCTAACACCCCTCACCCTAACACCTAACCCTAACACCCCTCACACTTATCCCTAACACCCCTTACCCTAACCCTAACACCCCTAACACTTATCCCTAACACCTAACCCTAACATCCCTCACCCTAACACCTAACCCTAACACCCCTTACACTTATCCCTAACATCCCTCACCCTAACACCTAACCCTAACACCCCTCACACTTATCCCTAACACCCCTTACACTAACACCCATCACACGTATCCCTAACACCCCTCACCCTAACACCTAACCCTAATACCCCCTTACACTTATCCCTAACAGCCCTTATCCTAACACCTAACCCTAACATCCCTTACCCTAACACCCATCACACTTATCCCTAACACCCCTTACCCTAACCCTAACACCCCTCACACTTATCCCTAACACCTAACCCTAACATCCCTCACCCTAACACCTAACCCTAACACCCCTTACACTTATCCCTAACACCCCTCACCCTAACACTTAACCCTAACACCCCTCACACTTATCCCTAACACCCCTCACCCTAACCCTAACACCCCTCACACTTATCCCTAACACCTAACCCTAACATCCCTCACACTAACACCCAACCCTAACACCCCTTACACTTATCCCTAACACCCCTCACCCTAACACCTAACCCTAACACCCCTCACACTTATCCCTAATACCCCTTACACTAACACCCCTCACACTTATCCCTAACACCCCTCACCCTAAAACCTAACCCTAACACCCCTCACACTTATCCCTAACACCCCTTACCCTAACCCTAACACCCCTCACACTTATCCCTAACATGCCTCACCCTAACACCTAACCCTAATACCCCCTTACACTTATCCCTAACAGCCCTTACCCTAACACCTAACCCTAACATCCCTTACCCTAACACCCATCACACTTATCCCTAACACCCCTTACCCTAACCCTAACACCCCTCACACTTATCCCTAACACCTAACCCTAACATCCCTCACCCTAACACCTAACCCTAACACCCCTTACACTTATCCCTAACACCCCTCACCCTAACACCTAACCCTAACACCCCTCACACTTATCCCTAACACCCCTCACCCTAACCCTAACACCCCTCACACTTATCCCTAACACCTAACCCTAACATCCCTCACACTAACACCTAACCCTAACACCCCTCACACTTATCCCTAACACCCCTTACACTAACACCCCTCACACGTATCCCTAACACCCCTCACCCTAAAACCTAACCCTAACACCCCTCACACTTATCACTAACACCCCTTACCCTAACCCTAACACCTCTCACACTTATCCCTAACACCCCTCACACTAACCCTAACACCCCTTACACTTATCCCTAACACCTAACCCTAACATCCCTCACCCTAACACCTAACCCTAACACCCCTTACACTTATCCCTAACACCCCTCACCCTAACCCTTAACCCTAACACCCATCACACTTATCCCTAACACCCCTTACACTAACACCCCTCACACATATCCCTAACACCCCTCACCCTAACACCTAACCCTAACACCCCTCACACTTATCCCTAACACCACTTACCCTAACCCTAACACCCCTCACACTTATCCCTAACACCTAACCCTAACATCCCTCACCCTAACACCTAACCCTAACACACCTTACACTTATCTCTAACATCCCTCACCCTAACACCTAACCCTAACACCCCTCACACTTATCCCTAACACCCCTTACACTAACACCCCTCACACTTATCCCTAACACCCCTCACCCTAACACCTAACCCTAATACCCCCTTACACTTATCCCTAACAGCCCTTACCCTAACACCTAACCCTAACATCCCTTACCCTAACACCCATCACACTTATCCCTAACACCCCTTACCCTAACCATAACACCCCTCACACTTATCCATAACACCCATCAACCTAACACCTAACCCTAACATTCTTACACTTATCCCTAAGACCTAACACCCCTCACACTTATTCCTAACATGCCTCACCCTAACACCTAACCTTAATACCCCCTTACACTTATCCTTAACAGCCCTTACCCTAACACCTAACCCTAACATCCCTTACCCTAACACCCATCACACTTATCCCTAACACCCCTTACCTTAACCCTAACACCCCTCACACTTATCCCTAACACCTAACCCTAACATCCCTCACCCTAACACCTAACCCTAACACCCCTTACACTTATCCCTAACACCCCTCACCCTAACACTTAACCCTAACACCCCTCACACTTATCCCTAACACCCCTCACCCTAACCCTAACACCCCTCACACTTATCCCTAACACCTAACCCTAACATCCCTCACACTAACACCCAACCCTAACACCCCTTACACTTATCCCTAACACCCCTCACCCTAACACCTAACCCTAACACCCCTCACACTTATCCCTAATACCCCTTACACTAACACCCCTCACACGTATCCCTAACACCCCTCACCCTAACACCTAACCCTAACACCCCTCACACTTATCCCTAACACCCCTTACCCTAACCCTAACACCCCTCACACTTATCCCTAACATGCCTCACCCTAACACCTAACCCTAATACCCCCTTACACTTATCCCTAACAGCCCTTACCCTAACACCTAACCCTAACATCCCTTACCCTAACACCCATCACACTTATCCCTAACACCCCTTACCCTAACCCTAACACCCCTCACACTTATCCCTAACACCTAACCCTAACATCCCTCACCCTAACACCTAACCCTAACACCCCTTACACTTATCCCTAACACCCCTCACCCTAACACCTAACCCTAACACCCCTCACACTTATCCCTAACACCCCTCACCCTAACCCTAACACCCCTCACACTTATCCCTAACACCTAACCCTAACATCCCTCACACTAACACCTAACCCTAACACCCCTCACACTTATCCCTAACACCCCTTACACTAACACCCCTCACACGTATCCCTAACACCCCTCACCCTAACACCTAACCCTAACACCCCTCACACTTATCCCTAACACCCCTCACCCTAACCCTAACACCCCTCACACTTATCCCTAACACCTAACCCTAACATCCCTCACACTAACACCTAACCCTAACACCTCTCACACTTATCCCTAACACCTAATCCTAACATCCCTCACCCTAACACCTAACCCTAACACCCCTTACACTTATCCCTAACACCCCTCACCTTAACACCTAACCCTAACACCCCTCACACTTATCCCTAACATCTAACCCTAACATCCCTCACCCTAACACCTAACCCTAACACCCCTTACACTTATCCCTAACACCCCTCACCCTAACACCTAACCCTAACACCCCTCACACTTATCCCTAACACCCCTCACCCTAACCCTAACACCCCTCACACTTATCCCTAACACATAACCCTAACATCCCTCACCCTAACACCTAACCCTAACACCCCTCACACTTATCCCTAACACCCCTTACACTAACACCCCTCACACGTATCCCTAACACCCCTCACCCTAAAACCTAACCCTAACACCCCTCACACTTATCCCTAACACCCCTTACACTAACACCCCTCACACGTATCCCTATCACCCCTCACCCTAAAACCTAACCCTAACACCCCTCACACTTATCCCTAACATCTAACCCTAACATCCCTCACCCTAACACCTAACCCTAACACCCCTTACACTTATCCCTAACACCCCTCACCCTAACACCTAACCCTAACACCCCTCACACTTATCCCTAACACCCCTCACCCTAACCCTAACACCCCTCACACTTATCCCTAACACCTAACCCTAACATCCCTCACCCTTACACCTAATCCTAACACCCCTCACACTTATCCCTAACACCCCTTAAACTAACACCCCTCACACGTATCCCTAACACCCCTCACCCTAAAACCTAACCCTAACACCCCTCACACTTATCCCTAACACCCCTTACCCTAACCCTAACACCCCTAACACTTATCCCTAACACCTAACCCTAACATCCCTCACCCTAACACCTAACCCTAACACCCCTTACACTTATCCCTAACACCCCTCACCTTAACACCTAACCCTAACACCCCTCACACTTATCCCTAACATCTAACCCTAACATCCCTCACCCTAACACCTAACCCTAACACCCCTTACACTTATCCCTAACACCCCTCACCCTAACACCTAACCCTAACACCCCTCACACTTATCCCTAACACCCCTCACCCTAACCCTAACACCCCTCACACTTATCCCTAACACATAACCCTAACATCCCTCACCCTAACACCTAACCCTAACACCCCTCACACTTATCCCTAACACCGCTTACACTAACACCCCTCACACGTATCCCTAACACCCCTCACCCTAAAACCTAACCCTAACACCCATCACACTTATCCCTAACACCCCTTACCCTAACCCTAACACCCCTCACACTTATCCCTAACACCTAACCCTAACATCCCTCACCCTAACACCTAACCCTAACACCCCTTACACTTATCCCTAACATCCCTCACCCTAACACCTAACCCTAACACCCCTCACACTTATCCCTAACACCCCTCACCCTAACCCTAACACCCCTCACACTTATCCCTAACACCTAACCCTAACATCCCTCACCCTAACACCTAACCCTAACACCCCTCACACTTATCCCTAACACCCCTTACACTAACACCCCTCACACGTATCCCTATCACCCCTCACCCTAACACCTAACCCTAACACCCCTCACACTTATCCCTAACATCTAACCCTAACATCCCTCACCCTAACACCTAACCCTAACACCCCTTACACTTATCCCTAACACCCCTCACCCTAACACCTAACCCTAACACCCCTCACACTTATCCCTAACACCCCTCACCCTAACCCTAACACCCCTCACACTTATCCCTAACACCTAACCCTAACATCCCTCACCCTTACACCTAATCCTAACACCCCTCACACTTATCCCTAACACCCCTTAAACTAACACCCCTCACACGTATCCCTAACACCCCTCACCCTAAAACCTAACCCTAACACCCCTCACACTTATCCCTAACACCCCTTACCCTAACCCTAACACCCCTAACACTTATCCCTAACACCTAACCCTAACATCCCTCACCCTAACACCTAACCCTAACACCCCTTACACTTATCCCTAACATCCCTCACCCTAACACCTAACCCTAACACCCCTCACACTTATCCCTAACACCCCTTACACTAACACCCATCACACGTATCCCTAACACCCCTCACCCTAACACCTAACCCTAATACCCCCTTACACTTATCCCTAACAGCCCTTATCCTAACACCTAACCCTAACATCCCTTACCCTAACACCCATCACACTTATCCCTAACACCCCTTACCCTAACCCTAACACCCCTCACACTTATCCATAACACCCATCAACCTAACACCTAACCCTAACATTCTCACACGTATCCCTAAGACCTAACACCCCTCACACTTATTCCTAACATGCCTCACCCTAACACCTAACCCTAATACCCCCTTACACTTATCCCTAACAGCCCTTACCCTAACACCTAACCCTAACATCCCTTACCCTAACACCCATCACACTTATCCCTAACACCCCTTACCCTAACCCTAACACCCCTCACACTTATCCATAACACCCATCAACCTAACACCTAACCCTAACATTCTCACACTTATCCCTAAGACCTAACACCCCACACACTTATCCCTAACACCCCTCACCCTAACACCTAACCCTAATACCCCCTTACACTTATCCCTAACAGCCCTTACCCTAACACCGAACCCTAACATTCTCACACTTATCCCTAAGACTTAACACCCCTCACACTTATTCCTAACATTCCTCACCCTAACACCCCTTACACTTATCCCTAACACCCTCACACTTAGCCCTAACACCCCTCACCCTAACACCTAACCCCCTTACCCTTATCCCTAACACCCCTTACCCTAACACCCCTCACACTTATCCCTGTGTCTCTTCCCCAACTTATCATCAAGGGAGGGGGGAGGATGATGAGGGAGGGGGGAAGAGACACAGGGGAGGATGATGAGGGAGGGGGGATACAGACACAGGGGAGGATGATGAGGGAGGGGGTAAAGAGATACAGGGGAGGGTGATGAGGAAAGGGCGAAAGAGACACAGGGGAGGATGATGAGGGAAGGGGGAAGAGACACAGGGGAAGATGATGAGGGAGGGGGAAAAGAGACACAGGGGAGGATGATGAGAGAGGGGGGAAAGATACATAGGGTAGGATGATGATGGAGGGGGAAGAGACACAGGGGAGGATGATGAGGGAGGGGGTAAAGATATACAGGGGAGGATGATTAGGGAGGTGTGAGGATGATGAGGGAGGGGGGATGAGACACAGGGGAGGGTGATGAGCAAGGGGGGAAAGAGACACAGGGGAGGATGATAATGGAGGGGGATGTTAGGTTATTTATGCCCTTTATGGATTAAAACCAGACTCTGCATCAACTATGTAATTTTCTGTGGGAGTTTTGACATGGATCCCCCTCCGGCATGCCACAGTCCAGGTGTTAGTCCCCTTAAAACCCCTTACCCTAACACCCCTCACACTTATCCCTAACACCTAACCCTAACATCCCTCACCCTAACACCTGCAGCATACAATATACATTTGGACTGTTGCTGACCTGAGGAGAAAGTGTCCGCAGTGTGGCAAGTGTGCAGTATAAATAGGCTGCGTGCGCGAAGCCAAACTGTTTGTTTAGTTTGATAAAGCAGCATTTTAGAATGGTAATGTTATTAGTTGCAAGTTAGTGTTGTAAAATGGCGGGGATTAGCTATGTGTTACACGACTCTCGGGCATTTTCCTTCCCTCCTAATAGTTTATTTTGTACCTCGTACATTCCTGGGTAAAAGTCTTATGTCCCTGGCGGTGTTTTGCGTCGTTATGGTTCGTGTAGCCTCGTTTTCGTTTTTTTTTTTTGGGCCACCATTGTTTTTGTCGCTTAGGCGATTTTGGAGTGCTGAAACTCTGCAAATTCGTTTTAAATGTGTGTGCAACCTCACTCCCAGACGTCCTGGCTGTCCTCCCATGCTGTGTGTGACATTTTTTAATGTTTTTATTTCTTTTTTTTGGATGTGCGCCTTATGAATTGTCTAATTGAGATTTCTGTTCATCCGTAGTCCTGAGGGTCGTAGGGATGAGCGCCTATGGTGCTCATCTCCACCAGCGCAAGGAGCGCTTTTGGCGCTCCTTGCCTGCAACTGTGAGACGGCAAGCGTTAGCAATAACCCGCAATGCTCACAACTATATATGTGATATATATATATATATATATATATATATATATATACAGTATCTCACAAAAATTAGTACATCCCTCACATTTTTGTAAATATTTTATTATATCTTTTCATGTGACAACACTGAAGAAATGACACTCTGCTGCAATGTAATACAATGTAAAGTAGTAAGTGTACGGCCTGTATAACAGCCCAAATTTGCTGTCGCTCAAAATAACTCAACACACAGCCATTGATGTCTAAACCGTTGGCGACAAAAGTGAGTACAACCCTAAGTGGAAATGTCCAAATTGTGCCCAAAGTGTCAATACTCTATGTGGCCACCAATATTTTCCAGCACTGACTTAACCGTCATGGGCATGGAGTTCACCAGAGCTTCACAGGTTGCCACTGGAGTCCTCTTCCACTCCTCCATGATAACATCACAGAGCTGGTGGATGTTAGAGACCTTGCGCTCCCCCACCTTCCGTTTGAGGATGCCCCACAGATGCTCAATAGGGTTTAGGTCTGGAGACATGCTTGGCCAGCCCATCAACTTTACCTTGAGCTTCTTTAGCAAGGCAGTGGTCGTCTAGGAGGTGTGTTTGGGGTCGTTATCATGTTGGAATACTGCCCTGCGGCCCAGTCTCCGAAGGGAGGGGATCATGTTCTGCTTCAGTATGCCACAGTACATGTTGGCATTCATGGTTCCCTCAATGAACTGTAGCTCCCCTCATCAGGTAAATGCATATAGGGGGAATCAACACAACATATTATATAAAACATAAATACACATATAGACATATGTGTATATATGTTTGGTCTGGCCCTGCATGAGTGCTGCTGGCACTGGGGAGCTACAGTTCACTTTTGTGAGATACTTTATATACACAGCAGAGATATACAGAGATTACAGACAAATATATACCAATTCCCTCACATTAAAGACATATCACCAACACTCACAGCTCTGTACACTATAGATATAACTATATCTATCTTCTTAAACTCACTAGTTCCAAGCTGCCATAGCTTTCTCTCATTTCCTTTTCATGTTGGGATTCTAGTTCCCTAGTGGTCAGTCAGTGAACTGCCAGATTTCTATATTTGAGGGTAAATTTATCCCAAAAACGGGCACCCCTCACAGAGAGCATAGTTGGCTTAGTTGGCCTAATGGGTAATCTGGCCATCGTTTCAGTAAATAACTTGTTTTTATACTTCTGCAGCATACAGTTTAGTGCTCTTATTTCTCACCCTAAACCATATTCCTTGAATCCCTAAGCTCCACAGAGACTATGAAGTGCTTCACTGAAGATTGTGTCCAATTACTTTGGGAAGAATTGACATCCCAGTCTTCATGGAAGAACTCTACTAACATGTGAAGCTTAGTGAATATAGAGCATGCTGTAAGCCACTGTTACCTGCAGTTCTGTACTACGTTGCTATAAAGATTTTACTAGATCTGTTAAGCTATACTGGAAATAATTTCTGTTTTACTGCGTGACTGCATCATTAAACAGTATATTATTAGAGCATTTCTCTTGCCCTGTTTTCAGAGAATTTGAATCCTTTCACATGCAATCAACCGATCGTCTGCTAGGTGTCAGTGTAAAACAGCCATGGAAACATTTGAAAATTCATTAACTTTTAGGACATTTGCTCAGTCCCTTAGCTGTAGTTATTCAAATTATAGAAGCTGATAGACTTGAGGGGTCTTGCCTTCTGAGTGCTATTAAATAGTTCTCTATACATAACAATAGTGCATACAAATATTATTGCCATTTTTGGTATATATGGCTTTAGGCAATATTTTATACTATGCTTGTGAACAGATTAAGGGTAATAAATGCATATTTAATAATACATAAATAAATACATTGTTGATAAATTCTAAAAAACTGCAAATAGTTCAGTAGTGATTAAAATATGTATGTCCTTGGGTACTCCAAGTGGCAATCATTTATTTTTTTAATTTATTTACTTTTATTATTATTGTTGCCTAAATTTTAATCATTCAGTTAATTTAGTGAAATTATCTACACTGGCTGTAGTGCTTCATGATTATTCATATATTAACACAGAGAATAATACATCTATATTTTTATTTATATTTAATATATATTGATTTAGTAATTTAGTAATTATTAATCTATATATAGATTAATAATGAGTATTGCAGTATGTTATGATACCTTTTGTATGGGGCAAACGTCTTATTTATAGTGACGAGCTTTCGAGATGTTCAACCTCTCTTTATCAAGTCTGAGCAATACTAACATGAGATGGAACCCTCAGTTTGAATAAAAACAGCTGATGCAGAGAGAGTGATGACAGCATCTGACATCATCAGGTAAATACATATAGGGGGAATAAACACAATAACGTAAAGGAAACATATATAAAAATACTATATACAGATATACATCAATGTATACATGAAAAAAACAGAGCACTGTAGTCCACAGTGATATCTTTCCTGTTGGACAAACATCCCACTAAGAATGCTAAGCCTGTTTTGGTATAAGAAGAAAAATTCACATGAAATTGTGATAATGTGTTAGAAAACCCAAGTCTATGTTAAGTCCTTTATTTTTAGTGTTTTAGAATGTGATCATCTTTATTTCATTTATACTCTTGGATTTTTTTAAATTTTCCTCTGAGTAATTTGACTTTTAAGTTTTGGATGGAGTGATCATTCTGGCTAAAATTGTGTCCCACTGGGCTACAATAACTGTCTTTATTATGCTTTCTTATTGAATGTCTGTGTAAATTCATCCTTAAGTGCATTTTTTTTTCTGGTTTCTCCAATGTAGCAGCCTGTGCCCCATAAAGTACATTCTATTATATAAGCCACATTGGATGATGTGCATGTATGTGATCCTTTGATGTTATAGGTCTTGTTGTTATGTGTGGCTATGTCATCATTACAAATGTGTTGACATAACTTTCAGGCATGCTTGTTACAAGGTTTAGTTCTATTTTTTATATTCAGTTGTTAATTGGCCAATTTTCTGCTGACAAGGATGGGAGGTGTTGGGAATATATCTTTTAATTCAGTATCTTCTGTTAGTAATGGTTGTAAATCTTTGATTATTTTCTGTGTTTTCTCTAAAATTGGATGGTATGTGGTCACTAGAGGTACAGTATATGTGAAGTAGTTTCTTTTGTTTTGTACTTTTACAGGTGTTCACAGGGTATTTTGATGGTAGTGGTTATTTATTTGGTAATAATACAGAGTTTGTAACCCTTTTCTTTGAAAGATTCAGACAGTTTTTCTGAATTGCTACCTGTCAGGGTGAAGGGGCTCGAGGAGGAAGCGTTACGTGAAACGTGCCCGTCAGCCTGTCGGGTCTCACAGCAGTGACGTCACTGGCATCTGAAGACGGCATTGAGTTGGTCTGCTAATCACAAGATATGTGCAATGCCTTTTTCCTTTATACTAATTATTTAAGGATTGTTTACTTATAGTAGAGCTTTGTATATTCAATTGTATACTTGCAAGAACCAGTATTCATGTCTTTAGCACTTTATTGTTGAGAGGCAATCAGTAAACATTTGTTGATTATTATTATGATCATCTTAATATTATGTATACACTTTTCGGTCTCATATCATAAAGGAGTAGCCATTATAGACATATAAGTGTCTTTTTTTTCTCAGTTTCTTTTTACATTGTCTCTACACTTATCTATATTGGTGGGTAATTTATTTATTTCCTAAATAAGTAAACATTTAGGTTGGACTATTTATTATAAAATACCACCTCCTTTCTGTATACTGTTTTTTCTATTTTCTACAGTCCATCACTTTTACCGGCTTCTTTAGCAAGGCAGTGGTCATCTTGGAGGTGTGTTTGGGGTCATTATCATGTTGAATACTGCCCTGCGGCCCAGGCTCTGAAGGGAGGGGGTCATGCTCTGCTTCAGTATGTCACAGTACATGTTAGCATTCATGTTCCCTCAAGGAACTGTAGCTCCCCAGTGCCGGCAGCACTCATGTAGGCCCAGACCCTGACACTCCCATCACAATGCTTGACTGTAAGCAAGACACAGTTGTCTTTGTACTGCTCACCTGGTTGCTGCCACACACACTGGACACCATCTGAACCAAATACTGTATGTTTATCTTAGTCTCATGGGACCACAGGATTCCAGTAATCCACGTCCTTAGTCTGCTTGTCTTCAGCAAACTGTCTGCAGGCTTTTTTGTGCATCATCTTTAGAAGAGGCTTCCTACTGGGATGACAGCCATGCAGACCAATTTGATGCAGTGTGCGGCATATGGTCTGACCACTCACAGGCTGACAACCCGCCCCACCCCCCTGCTTCAACCTCAGCCGCAATGCTGGCAGCACTCATATGTCTATTTCCCAAAGACAACCTCTGGATATGACGCTGAGCACATTCACTTAACTTCTTTGGTCGACCATGGCGAGGCCTGTTCTGAGTGGAACCTGTCCTGTGAAACCGTTGTATGGTCTTGCCCACCACTCTGCATCTCAGTTTCAGGGTCTTGGTAATCTTCTTATAGCCTAGGCCATCTTTATATAGAGCAACCATTCTTTGCCATGAGGTGCCATGTTGAACTTCCAGTTACCAGTATGAGAGAGTGTGAGAGCAATAACACCAAATTTAAAACACTTGCTCCCCATTCACACCTGAGACCTTGTAACACTAACGAGTCACTTGACCCCGGGAAGGGAAAATGGCTATTTGGGCCCAATTTGGACATTTCCACTTAGGGGTGTACTCACTTTTGTTGCCAATGTTTTAGACATTAATGGCTGTGTGTTGAGTTATTTTGAGGGGACAGCAACTTTACACTGTTATTCAGGCTGTACACCTTCACATTTTACATTTTGGCAGAGTGTCATTTCTTCAGTGTTGCCACATGCAAATATATAATATTTACAAAAATGTGAGGGGTGTACTCACTTTTGTGAGATACTGTATATATTAGGTAAATTGACTAAGCATCTCAAATTGATGAGATAAGACAAGAAGTGCTGTGATGGCAATTTGTCCCCATAGGAACTTTGTTGTTGTTTGACCATAACACACAAGGCACATCTATCAGCCACTGCCTCTCTGAGCTTTATCAAGCTAATTTCTTCAATGACTCCCCTATACATCTCTACCTCTGCTATATCCTTGTTTTTGTGCCTTATATTTGTCATTTGTTAAATTAACATTGTGTTTGGAATTTAACAAATTTTTCAAATTTTCCTACCTAAACGCACTTAGTCAGTCTCAGCTTTTTTAACATACCGTATATGTTTTCATTATTTAATCATACAGAGTTGTCTTACCAAAATAGCCAATAAAACAGGTCTATTACATTTAAATTATATTGACATACCAAAATCACTTGATACATACTGTAATTATCAATAACTAGTATGCAAGACGTCATAATAATGTGTGCACTGGCTAGCAAAGCCTGATATTGAACTGATAAGAATAGGAATAAATCCATGGTTTCGGAAAATATTCACATTAAAGAAAGCAGTTTTAATACAGTTTTATAATTTCCTGGATATTGTATAAAGCCTACAAAAACCTACATTTCTTGCAAACATAATGTACAATAACTGTCAGCTACTAAAACTGTGCACTAACAGTTGGGAATAGGATTTTCCGCAAACTTATCTAATTTACAAATAAATTATAAGGTGTCATTTGATATATTTTAGTAATAAGATTTTACTTCAAGATATTTTTTAAACTTAATTTTACAATTTGGCAGCCAGGTGTGTGACATCTTTAATCATGCTTCACCTTGTATAATTGCACTAAATGATAAAATGATATTCCTAAGGAAAAATTCATTATTTTTTCTTAGTACAAGAGTAATATAAAATGATTAGGAACCATGACATTAACTTCAGGATATTTTATGCCATGTTAATTATAACTCTACAGGTTTGATCAAAATATTTTCAAGTAATAAAATTGTTTAAGTATAAGAGAAGCAGAAACATTTAGGCTCCAAGATTATGTATACAATCTATTGTAGTAAAAAATATTTTTGCATTTAGTTTTAAAGGTCACATAGTGTCACACACACTAAATCTCACAATTTACAGAGACTAAGGTTGTTTTTTTATTTGCATTTACTTTCAAGCAGTTGTTGATAAAAAAGACCTTCATTAACCACAGAAGATCACTACAATTATTTATCCAAAATATGCACTAGTTAACCTTTATGCATTAAAATCAAGGTTATCAGACCACTATTCACTAAAAAAACTAATCACACTCCCCATACATAGAAAACACTGATACCCAATGGTATCTAAACTTAACCCCCCATGGTGGGGGTTCATAGAAACACCTATGGATCATATCCCCCTATGGAATCAACTAAAGAATAAAAAAAAAAACTTACAGATAAATAAAAAATAGATAAGAATGTAAGCCAATGGGGGGTGCAAATTATCATTGTTATTGTTAGCTTACAATCTCTTCTATGATTAGCTTACTCAATAGCCAGTGACCCAAGTTTCACATTTTGAAGCCCTATTTTGGTTGGCTGTCATTTCAACCAATTAGAATAGGGGAAAATAGAGCCCTCTGATTAGCTAAAAGCTTATAGGAGTGCACAGATTTCAAGTGACACATTCTGATTGGTAAAAATTGGAGTCGTGCTATTCAAATACTAGATTCTGATTGGCTGAAATATTATGGACACATATTTGAGCAAATCAGAAGCCATAAAGATAAAATATAAGGCGAGGGTACAGCAACTGTTAGTTGACGGGGAAGCTGTTTGTAAATTTTCCCCATAGTGTTTAAAAAGCTCTTTCCTAAGTTAGCCATTAAATGTATCAACATTAAACCACTATTGTCATTTTTTATTACAAAACTATGAGCCTCATTTAATTGATTGAGGCTTTCGGGAGATCCAGGCTCAGAAATGGAGCCAGTGAGTTATTTTGCTATTCAATTGGCGTCAGTTTGAGGCTCCAATCTAGTTACGGGCTCTGAGTGATTTTAAAAATTGCAAGTTAATGCCCTCTAAGACTTTGATCTTTCAGTTTCGCAAAGCTAAAATCGCAAATCACTATTCAATTGCTCCGATTCCCCCTCGCTAACCACTCTGTCAAGCCCTAAAATGGCAAATATCTAACCACAAGCTAATGGTACCTAGGATGTCTTGCAAAGGGCTTAATGACAAATTGGAGCACTTTAAAAGCAAATAAAAAAGCAAAACTGTACTTTTATTAAGAGTGAAAGTGATGTTAGGTCTTAGAAGTAATAGCACAACATTTTCCAATACTTTATTTCATGTTCAATTTTCGTATTATATTGATCACGGCAATCAATATGAAGACCTATGGGCTTCAACCTCCAAGCCAGTAGGACTTTGAAATCCAACCTCCATTTTCCAAAGTCCTAGGGGCTTGATGTACTCTGCATGTAAGTTGAATAAATAAGGTGACAATATGCAACCTTGTCGCATACCTTTGCCGATCTTGAACCATTCTATTGTCTCGTGCTCGGTTCTGACCGTGGCTTCTTGACCCACATACAGAGTCCTCAGGAGGTGGATGAGATGAACTGGTACTCCTATCTCTTTAAGAACTTGCCACATGTTGTTGTGACCCACACAGTCAAAGGCTTTAGAAAAGTCTATGAAGTAAAAGTAAATGTTTTTTTGGAACTCTCTTGCTTTCTCTATTACAGTATCTATCAGACATTGACAATTTGATCTCTTGTGCCTCTTCCTCTGTGGAACCCGACTTGCCCATCTGGTACTTCCCGGACCATATATTGTTGGAGCCGAGCTTGTGGAATCTTAAGCATTACCTTGCTGGCATATGAAATGAGTGTGATTGTTCGATAATTGAACCATTCTTTGGAACTGACTTGTTTTTGGGATTGGGATGTAGACTGACCTTTTCCAGTGTATTGGCCACTGTTGAGTTTTCCAAATGTGTTAGCATAAGGCATTGTCTTTCAAGAAGGCCAGAAATAGATTGGTATAACGAATACTTTCAGCTAAATAGATCAACAGACTCTCATGCTTATACAATATTTGAGACCTATAAGACCATCTTTTTGAGGCATGCAGTAAGCCAGGAAATATTTTTGAGACAAAGAGGCAATAAGGACACATCAGGAGCTAATGAGGACTTGGTAACAGCAGAGGAAAATATGAGTTATTTATGGTTTGCCTACCCCAAGGGACCCAATATTTTATGTTGGGTCCCCATGCCAACTCTATAAACATAATAATAAAAATAAAACACGTGAAACAGACAGGAAGATCCAGTTCCTGGACCAGTGGAACCAGCACCTCTGTGTTATCCATCAGGAGAAGGACTTCCTGACAAGTGACTGAAATACCTCATAATGTGAAGTCAGGATATGCGAGTTGGCATTTTTACCTGCATTCTATGTAATAATCTAGGAAGAATGCAAAATGTTACATACAACACAGTGTCTGCGAGGGTAAGCGGCTGTGCATTTGTTTCTTACAATAAATTAGATAGAGAGATGTAAGTGTGCTCGCTCTACCTAACTTCAACAGGTATTATTTAGCAAAACAGCTACATTTACTAGTCTTTCACAGTCATGGCAGTTGATGGATGGAGATGGAAACAGAAATGCCATAGCATTTTAGCCATATGTTCTTTTGGTTTTCAAAGTCCAAGGACACTTTCAGTAAGTCTACTTTTGAACACACTTCTGGAGCCTGGCACTTAGCTACCCAAGTAATTTAACTAATGTACTCTCCATCACCTCTAACTCTGATTTATAATATTCATATATTTATCCATGGCATTATATGGACAAGTGGCAGTATTAGCTCATTTAATGAAATAAAAGGATATGAGCCAGGCCCCAATATGTTGTCTTCTGTAATATTTAGTTACATAGCCCAGCAGAGGTAAACAGATATACATAGAATTACCACTGTCCCTCTCACATGATTTGGTGCTCTATGTATCTCTCCCACAACAGTGAAAAACCATTAGATCTATATACCAGCCTTTTCTCTAGCATCCCAGCTAGACAATTTACTTGCCCAGATTCTACAAACTATTGGAAGTGAAATTGTCCAATTTTTTTATTCTATGCCTTGACTTTGATCCAGCAGAAAACTCAGTAATAGGCTGAAATGGGGCATCTTATTGCTCTGAACCAAGATTCAACCTCAAAATATGATCTATATGTTATAACTACTATTGTTGTGCACATAAAGTATTTTAACTTGTTAAATAAATGGATCATTGTAAGCTCACTGTTCTTCCTTCCCCTACTACTTCTCCTTACACAGTTTCTCCGTTGGTGTTTTGGAATATTACTTCCTTTTCTCTTGTACTTTCTCCAGCTGTTTTTGAGCTTTTGTATTTCAAAGGGTTGCAGTGATACCGTAAGGAACTGAGGTCTTACCGATCTGACACAGTGACAAATTTATATTTACCACTGTTTCCTTCTGCCATTATAAAAAAAATGAAAATAAAGAATTGAAAAAAAAATTACCCCTGCTGTGATTCTAGAATTTATGAAGGTCAGTTGTATTTACTAGTAAAAGAATTACACACATTATTTTTATTGCTGGAAATAAGCCTTTCAAATGTAAATTGTTAGTAGTCTTTTAGATTTTAACTGTATACAACAACAGAATGTGGCATGCATTAAGTTTAACAAGGTAAATAAAATGTTATTGTTAATTATCTCCCAACTGTATAATATATTTTGACAATGCATTATGGTGCGGAAGATGCGCTATGACTTTTTCAGTCTTAAGAACAGCAAAACTTTTCTCAATAAAAAAAACACATTATGTAATAAAAGTTAACTAGATAAACATGCTTTTTTGTAAATTGTTTCCTAATTAACAAACACATTGAAAACTCATCATGGTATATTACTGTATTACAAACAAATGCTAACAATCATTTGTTGCTTTATACTCACTGGTATCACTTCTTGCGAAAACCATCGCATTCTTAAAACATATGTTCTAAAGAAGTAAAACTATATAGCGTTCTACTAATAGCTTCTTATCATTATCTAGATATAACGGAAACAATAACTATTATTTCCTTTAGAATCATAAAGGGTTACGTTTATGAGGCCTGACCAACATACTTTGCGTGTATCGAATGACCTGACTCAGGCTGTATGTTGGGGAAACCAGACAAACATTAAGAAAACTTATGAGCTCACGTTGTGTTAATATAAACAAAAGGGGACATAGCAGAGGACACAGCATCATAGACCTGAGAGTACCCAATCTAATGGAGAAATGTGAGGCACAGAGAAACAGGAAGATGTGGGAAAATATGTCTTAATACAGGTATACCCCGGTTTCCATTACCTGGCTGAGCTTTAATTCGCGGTAGCGTTCTTTTTGGTCCCAGTCCCCAGAATACTCTATATCTTGCGATATCGCTTTAAAATTGCGTTGCAGACATTTCAATCCCCGCCTTTCTTGCTTTTATCACCTTTTTGATGTTTAGCATTATAGTGATAAAATGCCATGTTTAGCTCGGTTTCGTATAACGCTCCTGCATGCAGGAACGCATATACTGAGCTAAACAAGGTATTCCTGCACATGGCTTTAATTGTGACACAGAATTTATGTCAAACTATCCAACATAATTTTAATTTCTGAATCTGTGGGTCCTAAACGTTTGGAGTCATTGTAATTCCTAATCTGTGGGACCTAAGACTCTGTACCAAATGTATTTGGATTTCCCAAATGAACTGTAGTCACAATTTCTCATTTTATGTGAAAGAATTAATGGCATTGTATTTAAAATCTATCTAATGTTTATTGAGCCTCTCCTGTATGTCTGTAAGTCTCACGTCTGTCCATTGTTACATTTTTTCTTCTCATCATTAATGTCTAAATATGTTTTACAGATTTTTAGCCAAAACAAAGAAGCTTGTGTGCTTTGAAAGCTTGCTATGCTGCTCTGTTCAGTTACCCAATTAAAGGTATCATATATACTCAACTCTTTTTTCCGCCATGGCTAACAAAGAACCAACTTATAGTATTCAGTGGAGACTGTGCTGAAAAGATCACAAAAAGCAAATCTAATGCCAGAAATGTACATTTAAAAAATCGTAACGCCGTTATATCTCCTCCTTTGATGTTTCAAGGCTGCAAATGTTACCAGTGCTAAAGACGCAAAATCCATATTTAATTGAGACAAATCATCAAGCCCGCAATTGGCTTCAAACCCGTACTAGACAGGACTCGCAAGAGGGTTAAACATATGCTTGTAACACTGTCAAATAAAATATAAGGAATTAATTGCACAACAGTCTCAAGCTCACAAATCTGCAATAAAAAAAATCTTTTTATGTTTTATTTTTTCGGTTATATAGATCTCAGGAATCAAGGAGTTAATTCATATCAGGCCATTCACATGGACTAGAACAGATGATTTATTAATTGTTATGGATTTCTACATTTCTGGATTGCGAGTTCGACTTCTAGACACTAATTGTAGTTTAAACTCCATGTTTTACTGACGTCATGATGACGGTCTCATTTACTATTGGCTCTGTCTAAATTGTAACTTATGGGCTTGCTTACTTGATCATGCCCTGATTTGCTATGTACATGTTCATGGTTTGCATGTTGGGGCTGTAAGTCAGTAATTGCAGCTCAAGTCAATTAAATACATCTTTAAATGTAGCAAATTTCTAACCCGCAGACATACAGGCTGTATGAAGGTAATTATGGGCTTGGAATTAACCACCACTGCACTAACCATTAACATACATCAAAAGGTCTTAGGAATCACACAATAATTCACTACACATTGATGATGTTCTTAGAATTGCACATATACATTGCTCTTTAGACATATCAAAATGAGACTCTTTTATATCATCAAATCATATTTATATCATTAAATCATATTACATGATAATATATGGCAGGGAATACATATTTCATACTTAATCCGGATTATTGTTGAGTGGAATTGTAAAGGTGTCTGTATCTGGGACTATATATTAGAGATGTTTGATTTAGCATTAAAATGTAAACAATAAAAAAAAAAAAATATTTGCTATTTATTGTTGAAGGGATGACCATATAAAAGGCTTTCTTGTCCTTTGGGGTGTGTAGTTCTCATTTTTTCTTTAGTATGGCTTCTTTAGGGTGTTTTTATTCTCATATTAGGGAAAGCATGAAAAGTCCTGAAGGTGGGAATGAGAGGAGGAGGAAAGAAGAACGCCATTGCAGAGCAAAGAGGATGGTTGGGAGAGTATTTAGAGACAGGAGCAGAGATATAAGAAGGTGCATTATTTATGAGGGCTTTATATGTTAGGGTCAGGATTTAAAATGTTATTCTGGAGGCTATGGGAAGCCTGTGGGGTGACTGAGATGCTGCAGACTTTGAGAGATGAGTATGGTAGATGAGTCTAGTGGAAACATTCATTATTGACTGAAGTGGAGAGAGAGGGGTGATGGGGAGGCCAGAAAAGAGAGAGTTGCGGTAGTCTAGCCTAGATACGATATTAGAATTGCATTACAAGAGTACTCCCAGAATCAATAAGCTGTAACAAAAGAAGTGGTGGATTGCCAATGTAACCAAGACCTACTTAGTAAATATGTAGTTCTTCTCCCATTAGGATGCCCCATTGCAATGGTTCTTTTTACTTATATATCTTCACAAAACTTTATTTACTTTTGTTAAAGTCTCAGACACTAATCATAATGCAAGAGAAATACTTGTTGCTGTGATGAAAAATCCTTCCCTTAATATATATGTGTTAATGTTGAGGATCAACATATTCCAGTACATTTCCTTGAATGATTCACTACTATCAGGGGTACTCTAAAAGATATGCAGTGGGAACAGAGGAAGCCTCTGATATTATCTTAGCTCACATGAAACCTAGACTACATCAGAAGTGATTTACCAGACTACATGCTTTATTAACTATAGAGGAAGTAATGAAATACATTCTCTCCGGATTTTGACGAATGTGCCCCTGTAGAACACTAAGAAACATTGCAAGAAAACAAAGTGTGCACATTTACAATCAAGGTACACACTTCTGAAAAGCAGTGCAGTTTCCATAAGGTGCAAGACAAATAGAAAAGAGACAACTGTTAGAAAACAAAGTGAGATTTTAAGTGATCTTGAACTTTGAGTGTCTTTCGTGATGAACCAATTAAAAGTAATGAATTACAGGGTCATTGTGATGTTTTAGCTATATCAAAATCGCAATATAAAAAATAGTATATACATTTTTTTTTAATTGATTTAACTAAAACATATTTTAGAGATGTTAGATTTAGGATATTATAATTTTTCCCTTAAAGGTATATGGAAGTTTCCCTGTTTTTAACTTCTTCTAATCTAACACATTCTAGTTATATCAGAAACATACATTAGATTGAGTCTTTCTATACACATACAGAGTTATTTTAGTTAAAAAATGGTTTCCAAGCACCAAGAGGTGCTTACATGGGCATCTGGTACCTATCAATAGAAACGCTGCATTCACGTACATTTCTTAACCCTATATTAACCTTCAAGCCGACAGCAGCACAGTGCAGAGATCCACACAGCATTGTCTGAACTTCTCCTTGCTTCCTTGTGGACGTTAATAAAATACTACACATCCCATGATGCTTTGTTGCACAGACTGACTTCCCAGACATCGAAACAATGTTATAGGTGCCTGTGATTGGACACAATGAATTATACATTTTATTTCTAACTTAGCTAAGGTTTTCAATAGTCATACACTAATGATTCTCCTCTGTCAGATGTATTCATAATCCAGGAAAGTTAAATATGCCTTTCATTTCAAATGCATTTATTGCTCCATCCTTTACAGTGTTTGTATAATGTTGGTGGCATTGACAGAACATAAGAAAATCTCTGGCCTAGACAGAATAGACAGAAGAGTTTTTTCTATTTAACAATTCTGTCACAAAAATATGTTGTTCAGTACTTAGTGATAAAAGCAATTGTGGTTTGATCAGGCGTACTTTTATCACTGATCTGCCACCAAAAATAAGGTATATCAAAACATGGGAGGAGTGAAATGAGCAATTCAAAGGACAAGTTTCACTTAAAATTAAGTTTATTTTATATTAAAGATCAGTCATAGAGAAGATTAACTATCCATGTAAAGTGATGGAACTTGTCTACTTTGTCAGTTACTCCTCCATATTTGTCAAGAGTGGAAGCAGCTATCTTAAAAAAAATGTTTGTTACTGACTCTGAGCTCTGTGAGCTGAATGAGTTAGAAGTTCAAGAACCAGCTCAAGAGCCACTCAAACTGCAGCTGAATTTTATGCTGCGACCATTACATTCTTGCTCTGTGTTCTTCAGCAGCTCATATAATGTAACATATAGAGAGGCCTTATAGCAATAAAATATAAGTGCCAAGTCCTTTAAACAGATACATGAACTTCTGTAAATGGACTCTTTAATATAAGAAAAACTTTTGTTTAGTTGAATCTTTCCTTTTAAGTTTTCTTACTAAAGATAGTATATGTTATTGTTGGCATTTACAAAAATGTTAAAACATTTTATACTGATAACTAGTATAGGCATCATCATATTACTGGAGTACTTCAGGGGACTTTTAACATTTCAACAAAAATAATTTTATTTTTGCAAATGTATTCATCTGTTATACTCTTTATCATTTATCATGCAATACCTCAATGTGATATCAAACCAGTTGACTTGAATGGCCAAGATAAAGGAAGTTGTTTCCTGAGCCCAGTAAGATACTGTAGAAACGTTTTTAAGTGAGTAAGATTTAACAAATTTGTATGAATGTTTCTGTTAGATAACTCTCACACTACTTCATATGAAATATTGGGATTTCTAGTTTCTGTCTATCACTTCAAATACACCACAAAGATGGCTAGTTCAGACCCAGTATTCCAGGAATAATGCAATATTAATAAATCAGTAAACATTATATTCTAGTCCATGCGAGTTCCATTATATATATTAACACATTGATTGCCGGGATCAATATGACATGGAAATTATACCAAAATAAAAGTATTTTATATTGCAGATCTTAGTTTCCCTTTAATTGAATATACAGTATTGTGTTTATATTTGCATTTACAGTGCTACGGATAGGACTTTAACCCCCTTGCGGGTCCTCACAAGTAGCCGTTGGCTTTTTGGCTACATTTGTGGGTTACAGGTTTGGATGCCAGTGGATTCGTAGTAATTTAATAGCGATTTTCGAATGTAACAGTTACGGGCTTGACAGATCATAGGATTTGCTGCCACAGAGTTCATATTTCGACGTCCCGTAGGTTTTTTTCTCCCTTAACCCACAAGTCGTTTGCAGGTAGCATTGAGAGGCCAATTTAATAGCCATAAGTCTTGTGGGCTACGTTACGGGCTATGGTTTTACACGTTCAGGGAATTTAATAGGGCTGTTAGTGTTAGAAGTGGCCCACTGCAAAGCTACAGTAGAAGAAAAGTAAAAAAAAAAACCACATCAATCTACACAAAGCAAATAATGGTTATTAAAACAGATAATGGTCAATAAAACGTGTAAAATGGCCGGTGAGTGTTGGGGACAACCTCCCTAAAGGTGGATAAGTGATCTATTGATAGAAAGAACTCCATAAAAATTGTCTTATCTACATTTACTCCCTAATAAAGGCAACTAAGTTTATGTCATTGTTTAGGCCTTCAGGTCTCACAGTTCCTAATGTATGAATCCACTTTCTTTCACACTTCCTGAGTTTTAGGAGTCTATCTCCCCTTCTATGGTTGTGACTCTTTCCACAGTCTGAATCGTAACACCCTCAATATTTTTATCATGTGCTTCAATGGGATGAAAACCCATTTTCAAACAACTCCATTTCACATTATAGAGATGTTCCCAAAATCTAATTTTCAAGGGTCTCTTCGTTGTACCTACATATAGTTTTTGACAGACACATGTAATAACATATACTGGTGAGTTGTTTAATTTTGAAAGCTATATTTCTGCTAGTAGAAACCACTTTGTCTTTTTCCTTCCAACTGTCTACATGTGTCACAGTTTTTTATTTGACATTCAAAACATCCTGTCATTTTATGTTGTTGTAGCCAATCTTTACTGATAATCAATGTTCTTTCGATTTCTACGTTTACTCGGTGGTAAGAGATGTTTTAAAGTTTGTATTTCGTCTATACAGTATGTAACCAGAGGTTTTCCTGGGATGATGTCCTTCAAGATTTCGTCCTCTCTAAGTATCGGCCAAAGTTTGTACAGGCTCTTGTTTAATTCTTTGGAAACCTTATTATACCTTGTCAAAAATCTCCCTGTATTATTCTTTCTCTGCATAATTCCCTTCTGTGTTTTATTTTTGTCCAAAAGATATCTCTGCTTAGATATTTGTGTTTTTCTATAGGCTTCTTTTACAACTGAAGATTTGTACCCTCTCTCAATAAACTTCTTTCCTTATACAGCAACTTATTTTCTCAAAGTCTACGGTATGTACACAGTTGGAACTGGCTGTAGGGGATATTTTTTATCCAATTTGGATGGTGTCCACTTTTGGCGCTCAAAAAAAAACCATTTGAATCTGTTGGTTTTGTATATAAACGTGGAGATACTACTGTTTCTTCTCACACCAAAACCACATTCTCGTTTATGGAAATCCATTGTGAACTTCAAATTGAATGTGTTGGAGTTCACATAAGATAAAAAAAAAATATTTAGATCTTTATCCATTGCACAATCCCAAATGACAATAATATTGCCTATATATCTCAAGTATACTTTGATATTTTTGCTAAAAGGGTTGTTCTGCCAGGTGAAAAGATCGTTCCATATAGAGATTTGCCAAACTTGAGGCACGCTTCGTCCCCATGGCTGTCTCCTCATTTGAAGATAAACATTTTTATCAAACATAAAATATTTTTTTCCAATATGAATCTGATAGCATCTACTCCTGTTAGGTCCAATCCATATTGTCAAAATCATCCGCTAAGTCAGCAACGTATAGCATTATCCATCTATAAGTGTCTTTCCACTCATGGCCCAGCAAGGTCTTAAGGAATTTGGGGGTGTCATTAATGTATGATCTCAAAGAGATAACCATCAGCTGTAGAAGGTTATCTACATATTCCGAAAGTCGTTCAGTGATGTACCCAATGTCTGACACAATAGGTCTACCAGCATGGTTTTCTGGATCTTTATGTATATTTGGTAGGTGATACAGGATAGCTATTTTTGGATGTTTGATATATAGATGCTCAAATTCCTTCCGGTTGAGAATTCCCTTCATGTGTACTTCTCCAATGAGAAGATGATATACTTTAATGCAATTCTTTGTTGGACTGTATCTAAAATACAATATGTATTCTTATCGTGAATTAATTTATAAGCCTCTTTTAAATACGTACTTCTATCCTGTATAACGATTCTCCCTCCTTTGTCAGCTTGTCAAATGGTAATCATCAAATCTTCCTGTAGGTTCTGTAGGGTTTTTCTTTTTTTATTGGACAGAATTGATGTGGGACCAATGTTTTTTAGAGCAAATAATTAAAATTTCTTTCAAAAGCAAACTTTCAAACACAGGAATAAAATTACGTTTTGATTGTACCGGGTAGAAAATTAACTTGGGTTTACAAGAACTATGTCTCACCAAGTCATTTCTACCCTCTTCTATCAAACCTATTGCACATTGCTATGTGAATGCATCCATCAAATCAGGAATTGTATCACTACCTTCTCCACATAATTCTTTTAGTGTGAGGAGTGTTTCTAAATCTTCCTCCTCTAACCTTATTTCTGCAGAACTTTGATGTTTTGGGATTTCACCGTTATTTCACCTCAGGAAGCTGATCAGCAAAAAACAAAAGGGTGGCTATCGCTGCAGCATAATTACAGCAATACCCTCTTTATTGCTCCACATGCATTCTTACATGCAGGAGCGCTATGTGAAGAAAGCGCTAAATAGGGCATTATATTGACATAGTGCTCAGACAGTGCTCTCGCTAATCGAAGAGCATTGAGCGGGGATTTAAAGGGATTGGCACTCAAAAAACAGCGATGTATCAGAGCTTAGCATTGAGCGAGAAATAACACAAAAAAGAGCACTATAGCAAATTAGCTCTCATGTAGCATTAAGCAGGGCATGCCTGTACATATACAACGTAAAAATAGAGGTTGTACTTTTTTTTTTTACATATATTCCAAAAAATATATATTAGTTCTACGAAATAATCTATTTTAAATCAGTAACAGGCAGAATGGGCTCACATGCAGCCCATGAGCGAGAGCAAAATTACCGTAGGAAATAAATTAATTTGTAATAGGGGTATAGATAATGAGAAGTGTGGTGTAATTAGGTATTAGTTTCTTAGAGAGGGATAATGGACTGTACATTGTTGAAGAGGGGTATGCTCTCACACCATAGAGAACAGATTTTGGGGCTGGATGGGAAGTGCCTGAAGACCACATGCCACCCCAGGCCACCTGTTGAACATCACTGTTTTAAATATTGTGCAACAGTGGCATTTTATTTTATCCCAGAAAAAAATAGTAACACTGCTTACATACAAATGTGTTTATTGTGCAAATATTGAATTGTATTTCACACACCAAAAAAAAAAAAATACTCAGATAAGAATTCACCAAGCAACCTGAATAAACTATATACAAAATTATTTATTCAGTATATTTAGTTAACTGCAATCTACATCTTTGTGCAAACTGTCATATCTTTATTCTTGATTATGATATGTTAGGTTGTACATAGCTAAGAATGTATTGTTTCACACTGAAAACAGTGAAAGTGTAATCATAGCTTTTTACCCTATTGAATACAGCCACATGTCAGAAATAAACAAATTATTCATAAATCTATGCTACTTTCCAAGGATATTAGGGCACCATGTAGAATAACACTTCAAGGAGGCAGAATTATAGCTTGAAAATAATTTATATGTTACAAAGATCATCCATCACAACACAATCACAAAGCTAATTTTGTGACAAAAAAGCAACTTTTTTTCTACACTATTATGTTGCCCTCTATTCCTAATGCATGTCATCACTATTTTTCAGTCTCTTTAGGGACAGTCTTGAAAATACATTTATCAAATACCAACACAAAACTTTGAATTTCTCAGACACAACCGAGATCTATTACCCTGTATGGAACAATGAAAAAATGTCCCAGCAATTTCTATTGCACTATACAAGATACAGAAAAATGGCTATATTTGTGTCCTAGACCCTACAATGTGTGTTAACTATGTAAACAATTAAGTTAAACAAAGAGAGCCTCAATTGCAAGAGTGCATCTCACGGTATATTGGCACTATGTCTGCGGGCCTGCTACAGGCTTGAACTACTATAAGTACCCACACAACACCTAACATTACCCACTTATGCTGCAGGGATCCCCACCGGGTCCTGCGCAGGGTCCCTATATTAACCCTTGCTGTGGGGGTATCACAGTATCTCCGCGGCTTGGGGTAACCATTAGTGTGCCGTGGTGCCATTAAGGAGCTGCGGCGGGTCTTTATGGGTAAATATATATTCAATGCAGCACTGTACAGAGCTGTAATTGATAGGGGACATTAGGGGGGACATGGGGATAACATGTAGTACATTGGCTAGCTGCCATATCGCAGATGGGAGACAAAATATATATATATATATATATATACTCAATTATGCCCACAGAAATAGTTTTTGCTCTGCTCTCTGTAAAGCAATAATTGCATTTACCTCACTAAAACTCCTTACAGCTAATAATATGAGAGAAAAAATAGAGAGAAGGGGGAGAGAGAGGGAGAAGGGAGAGGAAGAAAGGAGCGCTAAAGGGAAAGGGAGATGGAAGATGGAGGGAGAGAAGAGGGAGAAGGGATGGCAAAAGGAAAATGAAGCAGGAGGGAGATAAGGGAGAGAAGATGAGAGAGAGAAGAAGGGGAGGGGAAGAATGAGAGAGATAATGGGAGGGAGATTGAAGGAGGAGAGATAGAGAGAAGAAGGAGAGAAGGGAGAGCAAGAGTTTAGAGGGAGAGAGAAGGGAGAGAAAGAATGAAGAGGGAGAGAGAGATGAGGGAGTGAGAGAAGGGAGAGGGAGAGAGGAAGGGGGAGAGGGAGAGAGAGAAAAGAGAGAGGGGAGCCATAATGGAGAGAGAGAGAGAGAGAGAGAGAGAGAGACAAGAGAGAGAGAAAGAAGGGAAGAGAGAGAATGGAGTGGGAGAGAGAGAAGGGAGAGAGAGAGAGAGAGAAGGGAGAATGAGAGAAGGGAGAGAGGAAGGTGGAGAGGGAGAGAGAGAAGGTGGAGAGAGCGAATGGAGATAGAGAGAAGGTAGAGGGAGAGAGAGAAGGGAGAGAGAATACATAGGGAGAGAGTGGAGAGTGAATGGATAGGTAGAGAGAGAGTGGAGAGAGAGAGAAAGAAGGGGGAGAGAAAGAGAAGGACGAGAGAGAAGGGGAGAGAATGGGGAGAGAGAGAAGGGAAGGGGGAGAGTGAGAGAAGGGGAGAGAGTGAGAGGAGGGGAGAGAATGAGAGGAGGGGAGAGAGTGACAGGAGGGGTCGACAGGAGTGGGGAGAGTAGGGGGAGTAGGGGGAAGATTGAGAGGAGGGGAGAGAGGAGGGGAGAGAGAGAGTGGAGTGTGAGAGGAGGTAGGAAAGAATCTAGTCCTGTACTTTTGTAGCTATATGCATGCATGCGCCTTTGCCTTTTTATCACCTGTTTCAAGGCCCTCATTAATCACTGTGCAAATTCACCTGGACTTTAATTTTCTGGACTATGTCTTTTTCTCTCCCTAATGAAGAGGATTTGCTACTACCTTGTACTGTAGGGTAGTCGGACAGTAACGCTGCTCTAAGGGCATAATAATTCCAGCAGAATTCTGTTTTTTAGGACAAGTGGGTCTTTTCGTCTAGAGCAGGGGCTGGCAAGTTTGGTCCTGGGGGCACGTACATGCCTGGATTTGATGATATCCCTACTGCGCACAGGTGAGTCAATAATTTCCTCAGTCATCCTGATTGACTTACCTGTGAATAGAAAGGATATCTACAAATCCAGGCTTGTGTGTGGCCCTTCAGGACCGAACTTGCTCTCCCCTGCACTAGAGGATTTCGACTGGAGGTAGAAGACTTCTAGTATTTGCTGACACCTCTTGCAGCCCAATTAAATTCCCCCAACGTGAAAACCTGTAGCCCGTAACAGATCCCACTAGACTTACGGCTATTAAATTGGCCTCATACAGCTACCCACAAATGATCTACGTGTTGCACGCGGAAAAACCCTACAGGCAGGGGCGTAGTAACCATGGGTGGGGGGGTCGGGGCAGGGGTATAAATCTCCCCAGATTATGAAGCACCCCATTAACTTCCACTCTCCTGCTCCTTTAACCTGCTGCGTCTCCCGAAATCACGCAAGATAATCTCACGAAAACTCGCAAGATATCGTGAGACCCTGGTATCTGGGGAACTGCTGGGGAGAGAGGGTGAGAAAGACCAGGCATAGGTATGGGGATCTGTGTATATATATATATATATATATATATATATATATATATATATATATATATATACAGTATATATACTGTATATATATATTTATATATCTATCTATCCAGTATATACAGTACACATATACATTATATCGTATATTATATCATATACATTATATATATATATATATATATATATATATACAGCTATATAGATGTGTATATGTAAATATATATGTATATATATCTCTACCTAAACACACATACACAGATCCACATATAAACATATAATATATATATATATATATATATATATATAGATGTATACATACACACAATCACAGACACAGATTTACATCTAAATATATATATATATATATATATATATATATATATGTGTGTGTGTCCCTGATTTTTTTGGGTTCCTGCGCCCTTGCCTATGGGCTGTCGAAATCGGAACTCCGTTGCCGCAAAGCCTTTGATCTGTCAAGCCCGTAACTGTTCCGTTCACAAATCACTATTATATTGCTACGAATCCACTGGCGTTCAAACCCATAACCCGCAAAGGGAGTCAAAAAGACAACGGGTACTAGAGAGCACCCGCAAGGGGGTTAAAGTCCTGTCCGTAGCACTGTAAATGCAAATATACACACTACTGTATTTTAAAATAAAGGGAAAGTGATGTTAGGTATTAAAAATAATAGCACAACATTCTCAAGCTCTCAAATCTGCAATATAAAATACTTTTTTATATGTTTAATTCCGTATTATATCGATCCCGGCAAACAATGTGTTAATACATATAATGGAACTCTCATGGACTAAAATATAATATTTACTGATTTATTAATATTGCATTATATCTGAAATGCGGGTCCGATCGTAACTGGTAATTCAAACCCGTAAGGGATTGAAATCTAACCGTCATTTTTCAGTGATGTAATGATGACGATCTCTTTTACCATTGGCTCCGTCTAAACCCGTAACTACAGGTTTGACTACTTGATCATTTTCACGGCCGCACATGCAATGTGCGCAAGACTGGTTTACAGGTTTGGATGTCAGCCACGTCTGTTGCGGGCTTGGCTAATTTTATCGCTCTGTAACTCTGCCGAATTTCAAGCCTGCAGGCTTTGCGGGTGTACCAGGGCAAAGCCTGCAGGGGAATTTAATATGGCCCTTGGTGTCGGAGCGGGGAATATGTAAAGAAATAAATCATGCTCTTTTCTGTAGTAGAAAATTATCCATTTTGTTTTTCTGTAAAGTTGATTTGTATAATAAGCCATTTTTTGTTATTTGTAGAGAAACATTACCTCTTGCCTTACATATAATCTATTGATAAATCTCCTTGATACTTTTGGCAGATACCTCACAAAACTTTTAACCATTTCTATTTTCATGTTTCCCTATTCATGAGTTACTTTATATGTTGCATTGTTTTATATTTCAGTTCTAATTTTCGATTCACATGTTTGCTTTCTTGTGTTTCTTTTGACAAGCTTTTAACATTATTTCCCCACTCCCTGTAGAAAAGTTATATAAGTCTAAAGCAAAGTGTAATAAAGCCAGACCAGTGCACAATGATCTGTGTTGTCTATTCCAAACTTGTAAATATTAGAAACTTGATTGGCGTCACTAGTTTCAACTCATTCATTGGGTGAGGCCTACAAGAATAAGCACTGGCAGAACCCAGGCTTGATGTGAATTTTTCCACTTTTTCCTGCTTTAAAAAGCGAGTTATTAAAGATAGACAAAACTCATGTTGTCTGCTTTTAGTTGAGCATGACCAAGGAGATTATAATCCCCTCTACAACATCCCAGACTGGTTCTTTTATAATAAATTCTAGTCAACTACCCTTCTCAAGAAGACCTGTATTTGATTATGTGAGGAGATCTGGGACAAGTTCACTGAACAAACGAAGTCTGATACCGATGTGCCAAATTTTATGATATGCCAAGTCTGAAACGTTTAAAAAAATTGATTCAAACTCATACTATTAAAACTATTCTGGTGACCCTATCTTCAGCCTAAATGGTTTCAGAGTTGCAAATTCCATTTTACGAAGATTCTTTTACATTAATAGATGCGGCAAATTCATCTCTTAGACCAGCTTCAGAATTCCCTCCAAATATTGTACCCTAATTAAGGAATATGATTTACCAGATGTTAAAGAAAGGTAAGCCTTAAAGGGCAATTTGCCTCACTATATACGTCCTCTTCATGGTGTGAAAGAGCACAAGATTCTATGTTAAAGTGATCTATGCTCTCTTCTTTCACCCTCATCAATAGTAAGCCCTTTAATTCCTCCTCAATTTCAGTCATCAGAGCAGTATCATCTGCATGTGTGAGTCTGTTAACTCCCAGCAATATCAACTCTGGTTTTGAATTAGTTCATCTCGCTGTTCACATGAGCTATTCTGCATGTAAGTTGAATAATCAAGGTGATTATATAAAACATTTTCACACTCTTTTTCTAATCTAGAACTATTTCATTGTTCCATGTTCAGTTCTGATTTGGCTTTTTTTGTCCACATTCAAAACCCTCTGGTACTCCCATTATTTTAAGAACCTGACACATTATATTGTAATCCACACAGTTAAATGCTTTAGAATAATCTAAGAAGCAGAGATTACAGTTTTTTTATGGAACTCTCTTGCTTTCTCTATTATCCAGTGGCGATAGGCAATTTAATCTATTGTGTCTTTGCCTCTGAGAAACTGAACTTGCACATATGGTATTTCTCAATTCATCAACTTTTGCAGCCTTTTGCAAGGCTTCCTATGGCCCATCTTTCTCCAATCTCCAAGACGTCTGGCTCTACAGTAGTTCATTGGTAAGAATATTGATGTTATCAGTGCTATTAAGATCCTTCCTGTATAGATCTTCGGTGTACTCCTGCCACCTATCCTTTATCTGATCTGCTTCTGTTAAGTCCCTACCATTTTTTTAATTCTTATCATGCCGACTTTGGCATACAAGCTTTCCTTGAAATCCCCAATTTTCTTGAAAACATCTCTTGACTTTCCCATTCTGTTATGTTCTTATATGTTCTGCATTTAGTTGGACAAATCTTTTCCTGATTCTACTACCTTTCACTTTTCTTCTTCCCTGAGCGATCAAAGCCTCGTCAAGGAGTCAATTTGCCTTCTTATTCTTCTTCCTTTTGGGGATATTATTTGTTACTGCATTCTGGATAATGTCACAGACCTCTGTCCAAAGTGCTTCAGACTACTATCCACCATGTCCAGTCCCTTAAATATATTATTTACCTCCACTGCATATTCACAGGGGGTATTATTTATTTTGTATCTGCTTGGTCTGGTGATTTTCTCACTTTTCATTTGAATTCTGAACTTTGATGATTGTACAGAGATCCTCTATCTTTGGTTGCAAAGAATATGTTCAGTCTGATTTCTATATTGTTTGTCTGATGATGTGCATATGTAGAGTCGTCTCTGAGGCTGTCAGAAGAGGGTGTTTACGATGGCCAGAGATCTATCTTGACAGAATTCTACTAATCTCTGACCTGCTTCATTTTGTACTTCAAGGCCAAAATTGATGGTTATTCCATTTATCTTTTGGTTTTCTACTTTAGCATTCCAATGTCCTATGATAGTTTGGTGTTATGTCTAGGAGGTGTTGAATATCCTCATAGAATTGGACAACTTCAATGTCTAGGGCATCCATGGTTTGAGTATAGACTTGCATCACTGTGATATTAAATGGTTTGCCTTGAATTCAAATTGAAATCATTCTGTCATTGTTGGTTGTGACCAAGCACTACTTTGGCCACCCTTTGATTCATTATGAGATGTTAATATAGTCCTTTTATACTGGAATTCTAACCGTATATCCTGACCAGTTAACTCACATCTGACTGCTATAAGAACTCCAAATACACTGGAAACTTATAAGTTAAAGGGTTTATTAACATACAACAGGTAGTGGTGAGATTAGCGTCTGAATATACAAGGCTCTATTTCTATAATCTATTTATATAATACTAATGTCTCTGATTGTGTGTATGCAAGTGTAGAGTATTCCACCTAATTCCTCTGTTCCTTTCCTAAGATAACTCTACTACCCAGCAAGTTCCTTTGGCCCAGTTATACACATCATAGCCACACCCTGGGATTCTCCCAGCCATTCAAATCTTTCATCAGTTAATGACCCCTGGATGTGATTCTTCATTGCACCTTTGCTCGACCTCTTGTCTCTTTTGAGTTGATTCTTGTGCATTGTATCCATGATGCAAATTCATCCCTGAGGCTTTTAGTACTGACCATTTGTTGTTTGATCACCAGCAGGGTGTCATTCGGGAAAGTTAGCTTTCCTTTGTTCCTTATGACAGATAACATCACAGATAACTGGATATGCACAAGAACATTCAAGCATATTAACCTCTTCATTACAGCTCCAAAATTGGTTAATTAATCATATATTTATAACATGAGAGCTACCCCATTTCATCTGTGGGATTCTGAGGGTGGTTGTCTGATATTAAATGTCCCATTCTCGTCCATTTGAGTTGACTCATTCCCATGATATTAATGTTTAATCTTATCTCATATGTGACCACTACCAGTTGCCATCATTCATAGTTTTAACATTCCAGGTTCCTATGCTGAAATGTTCTGTGCAGCAGCAGATTTTGCACTTCCCTGCAGGCACATCCCCAGCACAGTGTCCTTTCAAATGTTGCTCAACCACATCATTAGATCTTGCACTACTTGTACTCACCTTCCGCTCTTCCCAGTAATCTTCTGACTTGAGGAATTCATCATGCCAAATCATTATGTCTCTGATAGTGCTCAAAGGGGTTATTTACTGCTATATCATATTCAGATCTCTGTAGAAACAATACTGAAATTTAACAAGAATAATCCTTATAGTGACTGTTCTTGTATAAAGCGTATGAAGCATAAATGCAATATTGCTGTAGGATACTAGCTGGTTATCAGCATGTACAGTCTGGAAATGATTTAGCACAATAGTCACTGGTAAAGTAAGGCAGTGAATGTATATTGAGTGTTAGTATTAACAATAATAAGACAATCATGGCTCAAAAAATAGAAAAAGGACAATGATGTAAAAATTATAAATATATACTTTTTACAGCATAGTAGAATATTTCACCATTTACAGTTTTAACACTTTGGGTCTCATTCAATTGCAAAGCCACAACTCTGCGGGCTTGCTGCAGGCTTGATCTCTGCTACAATTACGTAGTGAGTCAATTGAATAAGCCAGCAAGTTTCGGGCCAATCCTATGTAGCATTTCAGAGCGTGAACATGATCAATTAAGCAAGATCGTAACTACCCATTTAGAAACAGCCAATAGAAAATGAGACCGTCATCATTACGGCAGTATAAGATGGAGGTTAGATGTCAATCAATTAGTGTTTAGAGGTCCGATATGCGATTGGACTCGCCATCTCATAATAAAAATTAATGCCTATACTGTTCTAGTCCATGTGGGTGGCCTGATATGTATTAACTCATTGATTTCCAAGATCGATATAAACCTGAAATGAAACATAAAACTACATTTTTTTTATTGCCGATTTGCGAGCTTGAGACTGTTGTGCAATTAGTTCTAATGCCTGTCAGCGCTTTCCCCGTTATTTACAGTGCAGTATTGATTTTTTATTTGCATTTACAGTGCTACAGACATGTCTTTACCCCTTTGTGGGTCCTATCTGGTAACCATAGGATTTTCTTCTACATTTGCTGCTTACAGGTGTAAAAACCTTTGCTGGTTGTGGAATTGTAGCAATTGAATATAGATTTGCTATTTTTGCGATCGTAACTCTTGCAGAAGTGAAAGATTAAAGGCTTAGATGTGGCGTAAGTTACGGTTGTAGCAGGGATTTTCAGCCCATAACCTGTAGATTGTTTTCAGCTCGCAAAAAGACGCCAATTGAATAGCAAATTAGTTTCAGTCTACATTACGGCCTCCCGTATCTGTATCTGGTAGAGGAATCTGCTGATAAATTCAAGCTTTCAATAGCAGAGCAGTTCTGTTGCTTGCACTGGCAGAGATGAAGTTAAGGAGTAATCCATTTTTTGTAATTTGTATCAGCCTTATTAAATTGTGATTTGGCCAATTGATAAAGGCTCTATATAAGCACATAGCATATTTTTTTTACAAAAGTGTTTAGTTAGTGTAGACCTTGCTTTTGGATAGAAGTTCACTAACAAAAAACTTCTGTAAAAAAAATATGCTATGTGCTTATATGGAGCCTTATTCAATTGGCCAAATCTCAATTTAATAAGGCTGTATATGTGGTGTCATTCTCTCACATGTCGAATCTCATCTCTGTGACTGTCCCAAGATCATTGCCTTTAGCATATGGAGTTGCAGGAGTTGATTTTCTTTTGTAGTTTATATCATTAATGTTAACGCAAGAGAGGAGCCTTGTTATTACTGCACCCAAGGAATGGCATAGGCATAAATCACAATACCTTTTCTAAGTCTGTTTTAACACTTTTCCCTATTGTCATTTAGATTACAATAAAAAAACAACATACATGCTATTTTTAGGAACTATCAATTGTGAGCATATTAATAATATATAAATTGCAACTATAATGAACAGAGAACATTTCATCACACACACTGGACACTAATCTGGGTTTTAGAATTTATAAACTACAATTTTGTTGTTTTCTTACATGTTAATAGAGCTTCTCATCACAGATCTACAAGCAAAGAAGCAAATAATAACGCCTATGGAAAGGCATTTGTAAGGGTGGAACAGATGTTTCATGTGATTACTGTAACTTACTTATGTGTGATATAATTTAAGTTGCATTGTGAGAAGCAAATTACAGAGGCATAACTTTTAAAGAAACAAAGCTCCTCAATATGTAGATCACATCTGTGTTAAGAAAACTCAAATGGAATAAAATTAACTGTATATATGCCTGTTATCTTTTAGAATATACTCTACTATGTTACCTCAATTTTATAATAAACAGTCCTAAAGAGATTTTTTTTAAATCATCTAAATACAGTAAACTCATCGTTATCCGGCACCTGAGGGGATTGCCTATTGCCGGATAAGTGTAGTTTCCTTTTGCTTTAAAATAGCCCTAATTAGCCCTATACCCCACACAAAACCATACACAATGTATTTCATTGAGATTGAGATTGAAATGCACTAATTAAAAGCAAATTAAAGCAAATAAAGACAGACTTCATGTCATCACAGTTTTATTGCACAGTAAAATATAGCTTTTTGAAATGCAGTGTACAGTACATACTATATTAAATGGCAGTCATTAAACTACAGAACATAACTAACATACATTTTTTTTCACTTCAGTTAACATCAATGAACTAAAAAACTAACTAAAAAAGAGAGTTTACTGCGTAGACATAACATCAGGATTATCAGGATCTCCAGCAGCTTCATTTCCTGCTATGACTCCTTCAGGAGCAGAAAACCAGTCATCATCAGGATCTGCAGAAAATTTAGCTGGAACAGGATCAGGAGAAGTGTACGTGATTAGTGTTGGATCTTCATCTGTAGATGATGTTGTACTGGTAGACTTGGGTGTAGCTTTCTGCATAAATAAATGAATATCACCTTGTTTTGAGGCCCTATGCCGCTCCTGCAAAGTCAGGTTTTGCATGATGTGCAGCTGCATAAGATTCTGACAAGTGAAGAAGGGTTGCTGTTCTGCAAAAGCTATTACGCTTTCTAATGCTGCATTAGCTCTCTGCCAGGATACTTTTTTCCACCTCACACCCATCATCATCATCACTTTCTTGCTTCTCTGCAATATTCTTTTTTCCATGATAGATAGATAGATTTATACATTCCCAATTGAAAAAAAATTAGACAATCATTGAGTCTTTTCATACAGTATTTTGTTATTCACCACAGTTTATTTTAATGAGCCTCTAGCAGTGATATACAGTATAGTATTTATTATTTTGTATGCCATGTTACTCACTTTGTAAAGCTGCTATGAGATCTTTATGATTGTCTACAATAAAAACCTATTGACATGAATATACTGTACATGTACTGTACATTCCTCAAAACTAAAACGGTAATTAATAAAATTAGAAAAGAAACATATTTTTTAAAATGCTCAAACTGTGTCCACAAGCACACTGCCACTTTAAATGATTAAAAATACTGACTCACCTCCCAATCCAAGGTCATTTAATATCCAAATCTGCTGTGGTCAGTCTGGTTATCGGAGATTCCGGTGGTGCAGCAACAATTCCACATGCAGAAGTTGTCGGTTATGCAAGAAAAGATGCCAGTTGCTTGAGAGTTTCCGGTTGAAGGGGAAAACACGTGTTTGCAGGTTGCTTGAGAGTTCAGGTTAGTTGAGTACCGGATAATCGAGAGTTTACTGTATATTTATTTTTGTAAGTCTTTGATATTATAGTTTAGTATTGCAAAAAAAACGAAGTATTTGTTTTTTAAATTATCTTTAATACAATACACATTTTGCAAAATGTCTATTTAAATTGATACATTGAATAATCATTCACTTATAACAAAAAATAGAAAAACAAGCAATTTTAACATGAATGAGGGCAAAAAAAATCTATTCACGTAAAAAATATATAAAAACTAAAAATACCAACTTATTTTGCTTTACCTTCATTAAACAATCATTCTATGACTTTTCCTTTTGTGTGCAATTATTATTTACTATGGGTTTTCATTCTTATTGTGGGGCTTTTCTCTCTTTCTCAGCAGGTATGGGTGTAGGAACTGGGGGGGATTGGGGACAAATCCCAGTTTTTTCTATGTTTGTATGTATGTATATATAAGCTATTTTACAGCCTGTGTATACAATGAGCTGTATCCCCCCATAATTATTCTGGCTCCTACACCTCTGTCAGCTGGCATGTCCATGAAATTTAATGACGCTTCCATTAGTAATGTTTAAAGCCCTGCCATATTTAGCTACCACAGATCCCCTACAGCAGATTTGTATATAATAGGTCTTAAATTAGAGTTGGCATTGTTTCTTACACCTTTTACATATATTTAACAATTTCATGGTGATATTGTAACTTCTTTTAAGCATACATTTATTATTATTTTAAATCCTTAAACTATATTATTGTAAGTAGAAAATCAACATACTATAATGTCATAAATCCTATTTTGTGCACGTTTGTGTATATTGCACATAATCATATGATCAGACCACACTTTACATTTCTTGGAGCAAAATTGATTTTAACTGTTTTCAACACAGTTGACACAAAATGCTATTGATTCAACATTTCATTCTATTATATTCTTTGATCATGCCTGAGTAATGATATACTTTTATAAATCCAGTCTATTATTAGTCAAACCATCCTGGGGTTAGATCATGTTTTACGTAATCTCTGAGGTTATTGATAGAATACATCATGATAATGTTTGATATATTCAATAAAAATAAAACTCTTGCATCTCTTTCAGTTTAATAAAACAATTATTGATTGGCATCAACAAAGAAAAAGTATATTTTGAAGAATTTGATTTGAACTGCTTTGGGAAATTTTAAAGCATAACATTATAATCTTTAATAATTTTAACATTTTATAGCTCTAAGGAATATGTTGGTGCATTATAAATACTAGATAATAATAATAATAATAATAATAATAATAATAATAATATAATATTCATTAATATACAGATTTTAACAACTTATTTAAAAGGGTTTAATAAATCATGGGTGACCCCTTTTGTGTGTGAATTTACAGTTTTTCTTTTTTTTTCTATCATAAATCAAAATCTTAATGGTTTTAAAAAACAATAATAAAAATAATAGTTATTATATTATACTTTTATACTGTTTATATATTATTCAATATTATAATTTGAATAATTATACTATATTATTGATAATTATAATAAATTATAAATACTTCATAGGACCTTTTTTAGTTAAATATAGTTCTTAATGCATTCAGAATATTTTTAATGATATTTAGCCTTAAAGTGTAGGGGATGATAAGGTTCAAGCTCTAAGTTCCAGCACCCATAAAAAAAGCAGGGGAAAGCTGTGGATTTTATAAAAAATGTGGGTTATAGCCTACATTTATGTAAAAAATACATGAGCTACATATTTATATTTTAATGGTAAGTCAAGAATTCAGAAGTTATTTTATTTGAATGTTATTCCATTCCCTGAAAACAAAATCTAAACATTGATATGTAAATACCAGATAAGATCTAACACAGCTAAACATGAAGTGATGTAGAAAAAATAAATATGCTGTCCATTACCTAAATTTAAGAAATCTAGGGGAAGCAAATGTAAAAAGTTATAGTCAGGGTTGTGGTTAACCTCTTACTAGTTAGCAGTTAAGATACTACTCTGATGGCTAAAAGTGAGGAGGAACTAAAGGACCTATTGATGAGGGTAAAATTAGAAAGTGCAAAAGTTGGCTTGCTACTCAATGTTAAAAAGATGAATATCATGGCAAACAGCAATCTCAGTTCCTGGAAAATAAACGGGGAAGAAGTGGAGGCCATGACATATTTTATTTTCTCTTCAGATGGTGACTATAGCCATGAAATTAAAAGACGTTTGCTTCTGGGGAAGAACGTTATGGCAAGACAGAACAAGCTAGTAAAAAGAAAAAATATTACACTATCAACAAAGGTCCACATACTTAGAACTATGGTATTCCCATACGGATGAGAGAGCTTCGGTCTCTGTTTTCATATTTTTCCGTCGCCATTTTTTTTCTCGCTTAGCCAATTTTTGAGTGCCGAAACTCTGCAAATTCTGGTTAAATTTGCGTGCAACCTCACTCCCAAGCATCCTGGCGTTTCCCCTGTGCTGTGTATGAGTGTTTTTTATTTTATTTTTATTTTACTGACATTTCTTAACTGCTTGCAGGCTAAGTCCTGCGTGTTTCAATGCCTCAACTGCTGGCCTTGCTTCGCGAGGCTTGCAGGAGCTCCTTTGGTGCTCCTTTTAGTCTATGTCCCGCGTGTTTCAATGCCTCAACTGCTCGTTTTGCAAGGCTCGCAGGGTGATGAACGACTTTGACCACATTATTATTATTATTATTATCTTTATTTATATTGCGCCAACATATTCCGTAGCGCTGTACAGGGGGTTAGTACATGGCAAAAAACAAACTTAACACCTTAAAGAATGGAGGGCCCTGTTTTTGAGCATATAATCAAATGTACATAGAGCTTGTTTCCAAGACACGGACACACAATTGAAAACTCGCAAACTTACAATCTAAGGGTTTAGGTGTGATACAAGAGGGTGACAAATACAAAATGGCAACATGAATGCAATTTGTTTAATCAATTGGAGGGGTCTGTGAGCTTTACTGTAGATTGTGGGTGGGAGTGTTTTTAAGCTGTGGAGTGTGCAGTTGTAATTATAAAGGCTGAAGGTGATATGATTTTTTAAATAGGTGTGTTTTTAGTAATTTTTTAAAGGTTTTGAGGCAGGAAGTTAATCTAATGGAGAGAGGCAAGGAGTTCCAGATAGTAGGGGCTGCACGAGAAAAGTCCTGAAGACGGGAGTGAGAGGAGGTGATGAGAGAGGCGGAAAGAAGAAGGTCGGTAGCAGAACGAAGGGGGCGGTTGGGAGAGTATTTTGAAACAAGAGCAGAGATATAAGGGGGTGCACTGTTGTTGAGGACCACATGTTTCAATGCGATGAGCTCCGAGCTCGGAAGGCTTCTATGCCTCAATGGCTCACCTCGCTTTGTGACCATTATAATATGTGATATTTAGTTTAGGGGAGCTAGTAAGAGTCAGTGTTAGGAACTATGGGAGAACCCCCATGAGGGGAGTGAGTCCATGTGATTCCATAAGTATGCCTGTGATAGCTTAGGATGCCATGGGGGTCCACTGTAGAGAAGTAAAGTAAGGTGCCATGAGAGATCCATAGAGATCCCTATGTGGTAGATTATGCATTGATCATGGGTATCTATCATGGTTTGGGTAAGTAAGGGGGTTAAAAAGGATCCTTGAGTGGGTTAATTGGTTTTCTACCCCAAAGCTCAAGGTGGTGATGGGAGTGGAATGCTCGATGGACCGCTGAGTGTTGTAGGATCCAGGGGACTCGCATACCTCATAAAATAGATAATGGGGTATAGGTAAAAGAGTTATTAACGTCACTTAACTTTTTTTATTATTATTATTATTCATCCCCTTCCTTGCCAACGATTGTGTCAAGTAAGAGTATCAATTTCATTGTTACAAATAATATAACAGTTCTTGGTAGGGGTTTAGTTGGTGCTAAGGGCAGGGCCGGATCTACCACTTTGGAGCCCCTAGCCAATGAAGTGGAGGAGTACTCAAAGCCTTGCACTGACTCATGTTTGCCTTTTCTATGCATTTAAGTTCTTTTTCCTCTTATAACTCTGTTTTTCTAAGTGATTACCCCCTAGTAGCCAGTCTATGAACTGCAGCATTTCTGGGCGGTTTTAAGCATGGAACCATTTAAAAAAAAAAATTGTGCCCCTCACTGAGAAGCACCCCTGGGTGGCTGCCTATTTGGCCATGGCTACGGGTGATTCGGTTTACACGTAAGGTTTAGACTATGAGTGCCCATTTGGCTTGGCATTATGAGAATGGGTTAGTCTAGATATCTTATGGGAGCCATTTTATCCCACTTTAGGTAGAAATACATGTAAAACAGGGAACATCTCACACATAGAAAATACTCTATAGGGTTTACATGTAAGGGTTTGTTACAGCATGTAATAGCAACATTAGTACTTATGTGGGATTTTGCCTCCCACGATTTCCTATGGGAACTGTGTAACCATGTCCTAAATATGCACGTGCTGTAAAAGTGGATAGACTTTTAGTGAGCTCACTCTGGACCTCATTTGAATATCTTATTATTGGTGAATACTGTGAACGGGGCTGTTATGATGAGTTGAGATAGATTGTAATAATTATGCATAAAACCATAAAGAGTATACTGCATAAGAGGTGAATAGAAATAACGATCTATCCATTGGGCTATTTGTTCCAATATGAGTTAGGAACAAGTTCAAAATGTTTATTTCGTTATGTTTCCCCTGTTATCCTAATTAACCGTTACATTTTGCTTTAAATTATTATTTGTAAGAATTTTCCCAAAACATTGAATTTCTAGATAAGCTATAACAGCTACCCTTTTTCTGCAATGTCAAAACAATGTGCAACCATAAATCATTTATGCGTTTCCTGGATAACACTTCAATAAAAACAGATACCTTTTCCAGGATCCCTGGCAACTTATCCTATGACTAACCTTCCTACACTGTATGATAAAATTTAGATTTTTATATTATTATCCTTTATATGTCAACAAACTGTAAATAACCTTGTCATATTTTGTCAGGGATGTACCAAGTAATACCATATCCATATATTGCAAATAAAATCACAAACATATTATATATATACAAACAAATATGTATATATGTTTAACTTTTCCCCTCTATTGTCAAATTTTCCTGTTATCAGCATATACTTTCAGTAACTGAAACAGGATTAAAAATTGATGACCCTGCCTTACCTTTATATAAAAAAAAAGGTTTTGCACGCATAAATTTCACTGACATTCTCAATAAGTGTTGGGGTTGCTTTTTTGATCTAATCGTCCTAAATAATGTATGAATCCAGGGAGACAGATGCTGTATTTCATTTCAAGTTTTTCTTAGTAAGGTTTGCTTACTGCCAACCAAAGGCTTTCAATCTTCCATGGTCAAACCTCTTTATAAAATATGTTACACAAAACTGCCAACCATCTAGGTTTTCATTTGCTATACGTAAAAGTTGATAAACTTATCCTTACCATCATATGACTTATGAAAGAATCATTATTTCACACAAAAAAAGCCACTTTCTAATTTACTGTCAAAGTGGACTATTTGAAATCATAATTACAAATGCTAGTGATAGTTATTATACTTTTTTATTCAATTTAAAATATTTTTCCCTAAATCGGAGTTCCTGCTGTAACAATTTGCTGGTATGAAGGAAAATATTTGTTTTAAACATTTTTTTTAGATTGTAACCGTTGTCAATATATATGATTTTTTTTTATTTGATTTTCTGTATTTTCTGTTATATAATGAAAGGTGTTTTACTTGGTCCAAACAGCCCTAGTATCCATAAGATATACTGAAACGTGGTTTCTAAAATACATTGTTTAAAATAAACATATAATTAGTTGTCGTGACCTTTAATATTTTTATTTTAAATATTTCATATTTTGGTTCATAAACATTAGAAGAAGGAAAAGGCTCTAGTGCAAGTGTAAGCAAGTTCAGTCATGGGGCCTCATTCTATTATCGGCCGTAAATCGGCCGTAAGGCTGCGATTCCTTGCGAGGGTTCAGTTAACTCGCGATTCTATTATACGGCCCCGCAAGGATCTCCTCTTACGGCCGGCCGCATATCTTGGAACCGGCCGTAATCTGTGAAATCTAAAAACGCAAAAATAAATTAAAGCCTGCACTGTACAGCTCTGTAAATGCTAGGGATCATATTGGGGGACATGAGGATTAAAAGGAACCCACTCTCAAGCTTGCACATCAGCCCAAACCCAAGTTCAAATTAACTGTTTATTTTCCGGCTGCGGCGTGGGTGTGTCTGAAGTGCTCCAAGCACTCTGGACTTTTTACATGGATATTTTACGGATATTAAAAATAAAATATTTTACGGATTTGAGTACAGGATAATTATGTGCTATTTTTTCTAACACCTAAAATCCCTTTATAGTCTTCTCAAAGTGCAGGATGGCTTTATTTGAGCTATTTTATGTGCTTAATTGGTGCTAGCGGGACCTTTTTCCTGCAAGTAACTGCGGCTCGCTTTTAGCCTTGCAGAGAGGTTTCCCGGAGCAATTGAATTGCCAATCTCTTGCGGCCGTTTAAGATCAAAGGCTTTCCTCCGGCGCGAGCGGCCGCAAGAGATAGCAAGGCACCGGCCGCAAGCCTGCCGGAGCCTCCGGCCGTAAGGGAATAGAATAGCAGAATAGCTTGCGGCCGGTCCTTGCGGCCCCGCAACGGCTGTGGACGATAATAGAATGAGGCCCATGGAGAGCCTTACAAAGGCCTGACTTTGAGGATTTCCTTTCTGTGCTTGTGTGAGTTGGGATGACTGAAGAAGCAATAGTCTTGTCTGTACGCATCAGGGATATCCTCAAATCCTTACCTGTCTGTGGCTCTCCAGGATTGAACTTGCCTATCCCTGGGCATGAGTAATTTTATTTTATAAATTGTATTTGTAGTTATTATTTTAATTATGTAGTATCTGCATTATAATTATTTAGAATGTTAATCCTGATTATTATGTCCTAAAAATTAGTTACAATTATTTTACCTTTCATCTAGGATTTAAAAAAAAGAAAAGAAAACAACATGATATACATGATATACATGTTGTGAAGAGCTTTAACCAAATAGTCATCATGTAAACTAAATGCCAGTGTTCATTATGTGAGTGCAGCAGGAATGAAAATAATACTTCAGTCACTAATAACTAGGGCTTAGAATTAAATGCAAATGCATATCTTGTATTGAACTGGTATATTGTAATCAGAATTTGTAGTGTTATGTTTCATCCTGAGATGGAACCAACAGTAAAGATTTTCAGTGCATATTTGTGCAAATATTTAATGTTATAGCATATTTTTGTTAATAGAGCGTATTTTTGCATATTTACCCATCCCCTGGCCTGGACATTATATAGCATCCTCTCTATGCAAAATTACAACATATCCCTGGGAAATATAGTATTATGAACATGTAATTTCTCCTCTATGCCATGTAGAGCTTCTGAGAGTTGCTCTGCAAAGAACCTGCAAAAATATACAATGTTGTGAGAGTTCCCCAGTCTGGCAGTATCTGGTGGCTATCTATCTATCTATCTATCTATCTATCTATCTATCTATCTATCTATCTATCTATCTATCTATCTATCTATCTATCTATCTATCTATCTATCTATCTATCCAAATATGCATCTATCTATGTATAATATGGGTTGTATACAGTAATTAATAACTATATTGTGTGAGTGTATTTTTATATTATTAATACTATTTTATAACTGGCATGTAATATAGTATGATAGAAGAGATTGTGAATGAGAAACAAAAGATACAGATTACAATTTTGAAAAAAATATTATCTTGCAGTGCTTCTTAAACAGAACATAGGTAGAGTTGGTAAATTGTATTTAATTTTTCATTGTTTAAAAGATGGATAGTTGTAAAGATTTTTTTGTCTTAAAATGAAGGGGTAGAAAATATTAATAGTTAGAAATTGAATTTTTTTTCCTCCTCTTGGATAGCTATGAGCTGTTTAATATTACAACATGTAAATAGTATAATACATATATAGTATAGTATACATATATAGTACATATACTGTATATATAGTATAATAATATAGTACATATAACAATTTTCAACAGACTTAAACAAATACATTTTAGTACATATATTATTGTATATTTTCCACCTTTTTCGAACATATTTGCATGCATATTTTTGAGTTTTCATATCTATAGTTTCCTATACATTAGCTTGCATTGTAATAATCAAAAAGCACTAAAAATATTATTTTCTGCCATGAATTTACAAGAGGATGTTTTAAACATTATAAAAATAACAGTGACTTGACTTCTCTGAGTAAAGATAACTTATGAGCACTCCCAATAAAATAACATTAAAAGTACACCCAAAGGAGGGAGGAGTCAAATATGTATGTTACAGCCAATTAAATGAGTGATAAACAAATGCAAACTAGTTAAGGTGTCTCTATAAGTGCATATAGATATAGCAATAACATCATTCATTCATAGAGACCACCTTTGGTGGAGCAATAGCCTCTCATTTCATTCCATATTCTTTAAGACATATGATCTTCTTTTAAGTCTTTGTATGGTCTTTTTTCCATTTAAAAATATTAAAGTACTATTTAAGTCCAACAGTTATAATGTTTTTATGTGGGCATATATGGGTTAAAAAAAAATTAAAGGATCTTTTACCTTCTTAACATTTTAAGTGATTTGATAGCAATAACCTTTTTTATTTTTTATTTCTAGCTGCCAAACCCAAAAGAATGTTTGTAAATGAAAAGAAAAGGGAAATAGCAAATTGAAACACTTTAAAATAAAACATCAATGGAAACGGATGGAGAAATGGTTAATGATTTGAATTAAGGAATACTTGTAGAGCCTATTTGTGAATGCAGAATTCATTTTTTTTCTACTAAGGAACTCTCATTTTATATTTAAAAAAAAAAATCATATTTTGTAAGTTATATAGTTGCAATAACTAGCACTATCCTCTAAATGCAATTTAAATAATATATATAATAATATTTTTTTTTAGGATTATTCCCTTTGAACAGTGTATGGTATTGCTATTTAGGAGTTGGTTAAATTAATCTATATCTTGATATTGATTTGCTATTAATAATTTAATTCTGATTTAACCATCCTGTTTGAGAAGGTTGCTCTTTAATTTTAACAGTTCATATATTTGTCAAGTGGGAATCACTGACTTCATTGTGGCATAATTTAATCTCTGTCAAGATTTTATACAGAGACAAAATAGGATGATGGAGAAGGTAGAGAAAGCTTTCTCCTGATAGATTATACTTATTGGGAAAGTAGGCTTAATCAATTAGCCAAATTAATGCACAACATTTAAACTCGTCTTCTAATAAGAGTACCTATGATAGATATCTTGCTAAACACATAATTCCTAAGAATTTAAGGATGACAGTATTTCCCTCCTTCACATTTCATCTTGATAGGACAGATGGAACAGTATGAAAAACTAATGCTTAAATAAAAAAATAAAAAAAATCTGTTAACATTTTACTTATGGGAAATATTTTACAAAATACAGCGACTTGGATTATGAACACATCTGAGAGAGAAGAATCAGTAGTAGTATATGCAAACATTTGTTTTTGCATGGAAAAAATACCAAAATAAACATTAATAAACTTACCCCAGAGTTTGCAGATTTCTTCAGCTTTTATGGCAGTTGATTTTGACAAGGAATGCCCCTGTAAAATCCTAGCTAAATTAGCATAAAATTCATAATTTGTTTTCGCCAGTCACAGGCAGCTATAACAATTGTTGCAATCTCTGGGAAGTCAGTTTCTGCAAAGCATCTTAGGATGTGTAGTCACCACAACAAGGAAGCAAGGGGGAGCTCAGACATTGTTATTGTGGATTTCTCCATTGTCCTGCTATTGGCTTGAAGATTATTATCAGGTTAAAACCCATAATTGAATGCAGTGTTTCTATTGGCTAGTACCAGTTGGCTATGTAGCCAGCTGTATGGGTGTAAAAAACTATTTTATAAAAATAAATCTGGATGTATATAGAATGACTCAGTGTAATGTGTGTTTCTGATAACTTCTCTATACCTTTAAAGAATTAGATAAGAAAATATCAGTCTTGAATAAAGTCATTATAAGTTTGAATCTTTGAAATAATTAAAAAATCTACAGTGAAAGAAGTAGAACAAAGGAAAAATGGAGAAGAATTTGTTGTCTCACTGAAGACTGAATTCAGATTTTAGTTTCTGACATCTTCTCTGCTTTTCTTGCTCTGTGAAAACATAGTTTATGTGTACCAGACCTAAGATACATATGATCTATTCTTTTTAAAATATTTTCAAACTCTTCCCTATTGTGTTGTTTACATAAGGCTCACAGGAATAATTAATATAATTACAAATTACCACATTGTTCCATCTGCATTTTCAATAGTACCCTTCGGCATAATCATTTAGATCTCTGCTGAGTTGACTTTTTCTGCAGATTTTTCTTCTAAAATATTTACTCAACTTTGTAATTGTACATCCCTTCTCACAAAAACCCATTGACTCCTTCACTGGTTTCAATTTCTCTTTAATTGCGCATATATCAATAGCTAATGATTTCAGTCTTCTTCTGTGGTGTGTAATTATCAACCTCATGAGTTCAAATAAGCAGTCATCTGATATCTTATTTCAGAATTCCATAAATACTTGTTTTCTAGGAAAAAGAAAGGAGATTTAATTCTTACAGCTATGGACAGAAAAAAAATTGTAAATATTTTTCAAGCATTAATATTAATTTCTCTGAGTTTCTAAACAAAAAGCCTATTTCATTATAATTTAGATCCAACACAAAATCATATTTTTATGTACATAATTAAGTAATTTAATTAACCATAAAATAGAAATAGTACCTAATAAAAGAACAAACATATTCCCATTAATGAACTAAATACTTTAAATAGCCACTGTAGTACAATACTTTATATAATCCATTTAAAAGAATGTGTTTGATACATTAAAAAAAATGTTGTATGCAGAATAAATTAGTATTTCAGATTATTAACTGTAACAAAAGTCATACATAAATTAAACCATTTTGTTTGAACTGCCTTAGCAGCAAATTGAGCAGAATTGTAGACAACAACTTATAATGTGCCTGTTAAAGGGTCACAATTTGGACCATATCATAAAAAGGATCTCCTAAAATACTTTTTGAATTTTTGAAATATGTGCATTTTTCACTGAGAAATAAAATAAAATCTGTGTTTACATATATTACAGATGGCTCACAGACTGTTTGATGTCTGCTTCATTACTGCAACCGTTTAGGTTGCAGAGGTGTGTCCCATATTCAAGTCAGTGGTAAGGTTTTTGTCAGACTGCTTATGTTTCAAGTTTATAGGGAACAGGTACTATTTTTGTAATTGTCTCTCTGGAATTTACCTCTCTTGAATTTGAGCGTTTCAGACCAATGCAAGGAAGTTAGTGTTCTAGTGCTCCATGCAGCTCCTTGAAGTTATCCCAGCAAATAAAAATGTAACCCTTACCATATTTGTCTGTGCAGGCATGGAATACTGGACTCACCTAAACAGGAAAATATGAGTTAAGTGGTCAGTGTAGTGTAACATGAGCCCAGGGGAAAGCTATGCTATCTGTCACAATCTGCTTCTTCAGGGGGGCTTGATATGAACCTAGTTCAAACCTACCCAGGCGAGTTGTGTAGTTCTTGTTATCTGTGGCACAAAAGATGGCTTCTGAAGAGGTACAGGCAGAGAATACTGGATACAGGTTACAAGTTGCCCATGGCAAGACCACTCCCCAAGTCAGGATACAACACACAGAAATAGTCTCACACCTTGTTTATGTGAAAACTATCTCTCAACCTTTATTGAATGATCAAAACAACATATTTATACTCTCCAATACCACACCCCTGTGTACATTTGTGTATGTGTGATGTCAGACCATCTGGCTTGCAACCTTGGGCTATCAAAGCTCTTGAGATCAAATTCCCCAGATATCTAGTGAACAAACCTTTATGTTAAACTCAAGTGTTTGCTTAGGACTACTTGAAGTACATGCATCTGTCTTGACAAAAGGTCTGTATGTGTGAGTGTGCAATGATCTGCAGCTAACTTCTATGCAGAGTATTTTTACCAATTCCACATATATTCTGTATAACATTTTCCCTCTTATAATCACATATATAGTTGTGAGCAGCAGAAAATGTTGCTAACGCTGACATCACAAAGGGGGCGTGGCTATGATGTAAGTGGGGGTGGGCCTAACACCTGATCTTAACAGAAGCGTGGCGGCCATTTGCATTTCAGAGAAAGACAGCAAAGTGAGAGAGGGAGACAGGTACAGAGAGAGAGGGAGACAGCTACAGAGAGAGAAGAAGACAGGTACAGAGAGAGAAGAAGACAGGTACAGAGAGAGAGGGAGACAGGTACAGAGAGAGAGGGAGACAGGTACAGAGAGAGAGGGAGACAGGTACAGAGAGAGAGGGAGACAGGTACAGAGAGAGAGAGAGAGGGAGACAGGTACAGAGAGAGAGAGAGAGGGAGACAGGTACAGAGATGGAGACAGGTACAGAGAGGGAGAGAGACAGGTACAGAGAGAGATGGAGACAGGTACAGAGATGGAGACAGGTACAGAGATGGAGACAGGTACAGAGATGGAGACAGGTACAGAGAGGGAGAGAGACAGGTACAGAGAGGGAGAGAGACAGGTACAGAGAGGGAGAGAGACAGGTACAGAGAGAGAGGGAGACAGGTACAGAGAGAGAGGGAGACAGGTACAGAGATGGAGACAGGTACAGAGAGAGAGGGAGACAGGTACAGAGAGAGAGGGAGACAGGTACAGAGAGAGAGGGAGACAGGTACAGAGAGAGAGGGAGACAGGTACAGAGAGAGAGAGAGAGGGAGACAGGTACAGAGAGAGAGAGAGAGGGAGACAGGTACAGAGATGGAGACAGGTACAGAGAGGGAGAGAGACAGGTACAGAGAGAGATGGAGACAGGTACAGAGATGGAGACAGGTACAGAGATGGAGACAGGTACAGAGATGGAGACAGGTACAGAGAGGGAGAGAGACAGGTACAGAGAGGGAGAGAGACAGGTACAGAGAGGGAGAGAGACAGGTACAGAGAGAGAGGGAGACAGGTACAGAGAGAGAGGGAGACAGGCTTAGAGATGGAGACAGGTACAGAGAGAGAGGGAGACAGGTACAGAGAGAGAGGGAGACAGGTACAGAGAGAGAGGGAGACATAAAGAGAATTACAGAGCAAGAGCACACACAGACAGTGAGGGAGCACAAAGACAGCGCAGAGAGAGTTCACAGATAGAGCGCACAGAGAGAGAGTGCAGAGAAATTGACAAAGAGAGTGAGGGGTACAGAGACAGAGATTGCACATAGGGTGCAGATAGAGAAAGCGCACACGCAGAGAGCATGCCCAGCCGGTACATCTACACATTATATAGTAATAATAATAATAATAATGCAGAAGAGCATGCCCAGCCGGTACATCTACACATTATATAGTAATAATAATAATAATAATAATGCACAAGAGCATGCCCAGCCGGTACATCTACACATTATATAGTAATAATAATAATAATGCAGAAGAGCATGCCCAGCCGGTACATCTACACATTATATAGTAATCACATATATAGTTGTGAGCGTACGAGTTGTTGCTAACGCTGCGGGCTCGCTACGCGAGACGCGGCCCTCGCGTAGCGAGGGCCTTGGCTCGCGCAGCGAGCCAAGGCCCTCGCAAAGCGAGGGCACTGGGCGAGGGTCTCAGTTGCTGGCATGGAGCGCCGAAGGCGCTCCTTGCCAGCAACTGAGGACCCTCGCAAAGCGAGGGCCTCAGTTGCTGGCATGGAGTGCCGTAGGCGCTCCATGCCAGCACCTGAGGACCTCGCGACCCTCGCAAAGTTCACGTCGCAACCCAAAGAGCACGACACACACATTACGACACTCGCAAACAACATACGACACACGTTCACACACATTACGGCCTCGCAACACTCGGACGCAACTCGCGAACATTACAAAATGTAAAACACAATACATACACACAGCACATACATAAAAACCTTACCTACACCAAGAGGGAGCACCCAGGACCTCAAAAATGCCACTTAGACCTTCATTTTACTCGAAATAAAAGAGTTTAGAGACTAAAAAAAACTGTAAGCGAGAGAAAAAATTGCCGCCGAACAAAACGAAAACGAGGCTACAGCACTCTAAACTCGCAAAACAACACAAGAAACTCGCAAAACGCCACAAACGACCTACAGATATTCATACCACACAGTGCACACATTCAGCATGCTTACACAGCAGCTCCACACCACTAATGCTCCAGCAACATCAAAACAGATTGCCAGCTCTTCAACACAATGCTTCAAAATAGGTAAAGTATATTCATTTAGTAATCTATTACATATTTCAGTATTATACACCAAACAGCATTAGCTACCTTACAATTTCATTGCCGTCATTTTTTGACGGGCAATATTCTAGTATATTATAACTAGGATACATAATAACCATGTACAGGCAACATATACCACACAATAACACATAATCCCAATGTAACAATGTCATGCTCTCTTGGACATATTCATAAATTACTGACAATATGAGTCCCTAAACAATTAAATCATGACACTGAAAAACAAAGGTCATCAGCTTTAATTTCTTTTAATAAGATCAGAAAATGCTATCTGGTCTCAGATTGTTAAAAATGATGACATGCTTAGCTCACCCATGTATAACTACTGGGCATCATTGTGACTTGGGGACTGCGCCAATGTTGAGGATGCTGTGCTCGGCAGAGGCTTTTATTGGAGATCTATATATCCATCCAGCATGGAGCCTTCTCATCTCGCAATACATTTTGTGTTTGTGCTTGCCACAGGGCTTTGAGATGACCGAATGCTCATGAGAAGGCTGAACATCATACCCTCCTGCTGCCTCTGGAAGGCTGTGAGTTCTGCTATGGTGACTAAAAAAATACAAAAGGGAAGTCAGAGTTTTTAGATCACAATTACACTGCCAACTTTCAGACAAATCTATTCAACCAATTTTTTGATACAAGCGAGCAAACATGCCCATGGGAGAACACCCACAAAATCCAACATAAATCAACTTTTTTGGTTAGACAAAATTTCATGAAACTTTGGAAAACAGTTCAGTAATAGTACTCACTAATAATGGACAATTAATGGTAAATTGTTGATAATAAGCTTTTTCTATGCATGAAATCTCTATTCAAAATGAGGGGAAAATCAATGCTCAGATATTTTCACATATTACAATTTACAACGCTAACATGATCAAAGCCATAATCAGCTGATGGAATTTTCTTTGAAAAATGTAGGGTGCACTATACTTGCCATATGAGACAGAATATAAGTTTATATTCCTAACTCATTGTACTGTGATCACACTAATGAATATGTTCCCATTGGTAATAGATGTCAAAGAAACAAAAGCCAAAACCAATCTGGTGACACAACTAGGCAAATAAAGAAACTAAAGCAGGGTAAGCATTTAGATTATTGATACAGATTATTGTAAACTTAATTTTGAAATAATTAGTACTGACACAAACACAAGGTTCATTCAGATTAGTAAACATTAAAAATGGAGAACAATAGAAAAAATATAGTGTTATCCTAAACTTCATTTTGAAATAATTAGAACTGACACAAACACAAAGTTCAATCAGATTAGTAAACATTTAAAATGGAGGACAATAGAAAAAAATATAGTGTTATCGTAAACTTAATTTTGAAATAATTAGTACTGACACAAACACAAAGTTCAATCAGATCAGTAAAAATCCAAAATGGAGGACAATAGAAAAAATATATAGTGTTATCCTAGCAGTAATAATAATATAATTCAATAAGGGTGTGAGGCAATTCTGATGAGTTATATACCTCAAATAAATACTGAGAGAAATTAAATTCAACTCTCTAAAAGAACAAATACTGAATAAGATCCTTACCTCCAGATTACAAATACCGCTAAAGGATATTGAGTAATAAGTGGAAATTGCAGTAATAAAATGTAACTTTTAAACAACTAAAAAGAAATTATTATTGTTTGAAAATGAAAGAAAAATTCTGGTTATGGCATCTCAGTAGAAGGGGTTAAATAATGATCTCATTTGAAAGCAGTGATATATGCTTTTAATCCCTCAAATGTGTTCCAAAATGTTGTGACAATCATACTGACTACCTCTCCATACCAAAACTTGCTCCATCACCAACATATGCTTCTCATCAAAAGGACCATGGTGGTATTGTGTAGGTTCATTGCACTCACTCACTGCTCTGAAGGCTGTGCCACACAAAGAAGCTGAGGAAGGGGCACTGGGAGCAGAGCTATAGTGACACAGAGGAGGTTCCAGATGTGGCTTAATGTAAAACTATGCGTAATTAAGTATCAGCTGAATGAACTAACATTGAAGTTTAAATATTTTAGCCCTCAAAAACCCACCCACAAACACAAATTCTTAACTCCTGTTAATTAAATGTTCTTTTACATTATTACTGATTGTCCACTGGGGCTTTGGGTCTATTGTTTTCAGTGCAATGCAATTGTAGAGACAAAAGATTGAGCATTGTAAGCCACAGGCGGCCTAGACAGTATTCTGTTTTGCAGTGGATTTGCACTGAAGAGAGTGGACCCAAAGCCCAAGGGGCTAATCAGCAATTATAGGTAATTATTTTAATTAAAAAGTGATATGCGTCTTTGGATCTGTTCTATTTCATAGCCGTTTCCCATCAGAAGACTGGGGTTTGTGGATATGCCACAGCACCACCTGGTGGTGGAAAATGTACTGCAGGCAAAGAACTATTCCATCCTCCAACATGGTGCAACTCGAACGGTGCTGAGTCGACAGCAAGGCCATCGCTATGTTGGGCGCTGGCACTCGGCCCCCCAGGGCTTCTGGTGCGCCTCTCATAGCTCAGTGCCTCTTCTGTCGGCGCGCCTTATGAGCCAGATTGGAGGATGGAATAAATACAACAAAATAAAAAAATGCAAAAGAAACATATAATTATACATGACATCCTATGTTTTAATCCTATCTTTTAATGCTATATTACTTATTTTTTTCAAGAAGAGGCCCGTTGACTGGCTTACCCAGTCTGACATTGTAAATCCCACGAGTGAAAAATAAAAAAACAACAAATGTCAAATATATCAGATTCAGTTAAACAAATCATATTAAGTTATGTAAATCTTAAATGAGAAAAGTTTGGAATTACAGTAGTAACAACGTTTGAACACTACAGAGTTCTAAGGATTCCTAATGTAAAGAAGACAAAGTAGTCTGCTAAGGGAAATTCTATATGGTAGAATTTAGGATGAAGTATTATACCAAAAGAAATACAGAAGATAAATGTGCAGTCCTAAGTCATTGTTATGTAAGTGCGCTAATCAGTATGTGCCCTTTGGTAATAAATGTTAAAGGAACAAAAAGCCAGACCAATGTGGCTACATAATCAGGTAAAGAAATAAATTGGAAGAATAAGCAAGCAATTAGATTGCCGAGGTCAGATTAGTGTAAGCTTCATTTCAAAATGATTAGCAATAATATAAATTACAAAAGGTCAATCAGATTAGCAAAAAATTGAAGTGGAGCAAAATTGAGCAAAATTGGAAGTATAGGGTTATCCTTTTGAAGTGTTTAGAGCTGGCTATAGATATCATATTAAACTGTTGTGATGAGAGGCGATTATGACTCTAACCTAGCTGAGAGAATGGAAGGAATAACTATTGTTTTATGGTGTGTATACAAATATCACATATATAGTTGTCGTAATTGCGGGCTTGGCAAAAGTTATTGCTAACGCCAAATTAAAATTGCTGGCTCGCACAGGGAGCCCTTACAACTGAGGCCCTTTCAAAGGGAGGGCCGCGGTTGCAGCCAGACAATGAGTGTCAAATGCGCTCATTGCGCTGGTGGAGATGAGCGCCATAGGCGTTCATCCCTACGACCCACAGGACTTAGGCAAACTGCGAGGGACGCAGTTGCGGCCCGCAATTGCGGCTTGCACAACTGGCACTTGCAACTTCCTCCCTCCTTCCCCTCCTCCTCGCTCCCTTTCCCCCTTTCCACTAACCTCCCAATCCCCTCTCTCCTTCCTTACTGTGTCAGATGACTTCCTTCTTTTCTTCTCTCCCTAGGAGCGTCTTCTTGCTGTGGCCGGAACCGACATATGCTAATGACGTGACGCACATGTGATGTGACGTCATTAGCATATGCCGGGTCACAGCAACAAGACGCGCTGGGGAGAGAAGAGCAGCAGGAGGTCATCGGACACAGCATTGGTATACACACCTGCCGAGCCCACCACCATACCTGGTTACTGCCAGTAGCCCTCCACCCCGGATGCTCTCAGCCTTCCCCCGGATCCCCTCAACCTCCCCCCCCCCGCCTTGATCCCCGTAAGCTTACCGGTATATCCGCTTCTGGTCTGCCTCCCTGCGCCTGCACGTGCTTCTGCACACGCAGGAAAGCCTGCGTGGTGATGTCACCACTCAGACTTCTCTGCCTCAGCAGAAGGACGCGCAGGTGCAGGGAGATAGAATACCAGAAGAGGATATACCGGTACGTCGGTGGGGATCCGGGGGTGGGGGGAAGGATGAGGGGATCGGGGGGGGGGGGGGACTGAGGAGATCCGGAGCGAGGGGGGCAGCCGGAGGGGATTCAGTAGTGGGGGGCTAGGGGTGGGGTCCTGAAGAAACAGAGGGAGGGGAAGAGAGAGAGAGGAGGGAGAGGGGGTCAAAGAGACAGGGGAGGGAGAAAGAGGGGGTAAAGAGTTACAGGGGAGGGAGAGAGGGGCAAAGAAAGACAGGTGAGGGAGATAGGTGGCAAAGACAGGGGAGGGAGAGAGGGGTGAAAAGAGAGACAGGGAGGGAGAGAGAGGGGGCAAAGAGTGACAGGGGGAGAGAGGGGGCAAAGAGAGACGGGGAGGGTGAGAAGAGGGAAGAGAGACAGGAGAGGGAGAGAGGAGGCAAAGAGAGACAGGGGAGGGAGAGTAGGGGAAGAGACAGGGGAGAGAGATGGGAAAAAGAGACAGGGGAGAGAGAGAGAGGGGGCAAAATTAGATGGGGAGGGAGAGAGGGGGCACAGGGGAGAGAGAGGAGGGGGGGAAGAGAGACACAGGTGAAGGAGAGGGAGGGAAGAGACACGGGTGGGGGTAGAGACACAGGAGAGGGAGGAGGGGGGAAGAGACACAGGGGAGGGGGGAAGAGACACAAGGGGGAAAGAGACACAGGGGAGGGAGGGGGAAGAGACACAGGGGAGGGAGAGGAATTAGAGGGGGGGTTGGCTCACAATGAGCACTGAAGGCGCTCATTGCAAGGCCCATGTTAAGTGCCAAATGCGCTCAGCACGAGCCAGTAACGTAGAGGCTTGCAGGCGCTCATTGCGCTAGTTGAGATGAGCACCGTAGGCGCTCATCCCCAGACCTGTGGGACTTAGGCAATGAATGCAGAGGGGGATCATTGCAAAGCAGGAAAGGTGCAGGTTGCCAAAAACGACAATAAGTGGCGAACCCGCTCATTGCATGGCATGGCCTGTAAAGTAGATGAGGGAAGAGGCTCGCAACGAGCGCCGAAGTCGCTCAGAGGGGATATAGCCTCACATTGTGTGGCATACAGAATTGCCTGGCTTAAAATTTTATTGCTGTAATTTTTTGACAGGCAAGTCGCTAGTGTTAATATAATAGTATCCATGAGGGCATGGGAAGGATGTTTACACATTGAGGAGGTTTTAGGGAAAATTGTGTTAAAATTGCAACACAACACTGGAAGTTGACACATATAGGGAGTTGATGGTCCTGTTACAATGCCCTAAGTCTTGCAAATTGCTGATGTTTGCTTATGTAGGCATTTAAAAGCAGAGAAATATGTAAACGTTAGTAATACACTGAAATAAGAGGTGGAGGTTTAGATTCAGGCCCATGTTTGCCTATTGACTTCCCCTTAGATCATTATTTCCTAATCCTCTCCATAAGGAGCTCCAGGCAGGTTATGAGTTAGATGTAACACTGTGTGAACACAGGGAGATGAAATTAGATTCCATGATCTGTTAAATACTAATTAACTAAAATTGGGTTCACACAGTGTTAAACCTAACTCATGACCTGTCTTGAGGTTCCTGAGGAGAGGGGTGGGAATAACTGCATAAGAACATTATTTTTAAACTTTAGTATCACGGATAGCAGTAGCAATATTAATAATTCTAACATTGTTTTCCATTACTGTAAACATATTTGCTAGGTTTCAACTCAGAGCTTTTTTTAGCTTTTTTTGTTATGACAGAAGAACACATAGTACAAAATTTAAAAATGACATTCTGATTTCATGGATCTGTCAACACTTTATATTCCCCTACATATGGATTTTAATTTTAAATTGATAAAATGAACAATAAAATGTTTGTATGTATTTTGCTTTTTTATAAAGAATTATTCACTTTTAAAATATTCTGTTAAATTAGTATAATGAAACAGAATAGCACTGCTCAGGATAAAGGAGTTTAAACAAGAATCATCATTCAGAAGTTTAACAGCCCAAGGTTCCAGTAATAGGATTTGGATACGGAACACAGAAGACCTTACAGCCAGTGGCGTAGCTAGAGGAGGGGGCAGTAAGCCCTGGGCAGCATTTCTTTGGGGCGGCAAAAATGCCCCCACCTGTCACCCACCACCAGTGGCACTCATGCCCCCTACCCCAGGCTCCTTCCTCCTCTCCTGCCCCTGCTTTCTCCTCTGAGTCCTCTGACTCAGGAGAGGAGGAGCCACCATGAGAGGGGCCAGTGATGGGAGGATTTATCCAGGGGGAGGAGCTGCCAGACCTGGGAGAGAAGGGAGCAGGAGAGAGAGAGAGAGAGAGAGAGAGAGAGAAGGGAGGGGGATAGAGAAGGGAGGGGGAGAGATGGAACGGAGAGAGAGAAAGAGGAGAGAGAGAATGGGGAAGTGTGAGAGAGACTGAGGGATATATGTATATGTATATATGTATATATTTTGGATCCCTACTTTAGCATTACAATCTTTTATGATGAGAGGGTGAGAGTAACATATTTTCCTGGTGTTATATCGAGGTGTTGAATATCCTCTTAAAATTGGACAACTTCAGTCACTTCAACATGCGTGGTTGGAGTATAGACTTTGATCACTGTGATGGCTTGCACTGAATTTGAATTGCAATCTTTCTTGTCATTTTTTAAGGTTTTAACTGACCATTGCTTTTGCCACCGTATGATTGATAATGAGAGCTACTCGATTTCTTCTGCATGGTTCTTGACCACAGTAGAAGATATGGTGCTCTTGTGATATGAAATGACCCAATCAAGTCCATTTGAGTTCACTAATTCCTTTGATATCAATATTTAATCTGGTAATCTCATATCTGATCACATCTAGTTTGCCTTGGTTCATAGTTCTAACGTTCCGGGTTCCTATGCTTAATTGTTCTTTGCAGCAGCAGACTTTACTTTCCCCTCCATACACATCTGCAGTGGGGCGTCCTCTCAACTTTAGAAAAACTACTTCATTATTTCTGGTGCTACTCACTCACCTTCTGCTCTTCCCCAGTATTGTGGTCGGCACCTTCTGACCGGAGGGGCTCATCTTCCGGTGCCATATTGTTATTTCTCTGGTTGTGCTTATCAAGACACTTCTACACTTCCTTATAAAGCATGCTGGGTGGTGTAGTCTCAACTTCACAGAAACACCATTCCTATTCTCACCTTCATGTCTCTCAGGGCAGGGCTCTAGGGAGTTTACAGAGGTGAGATTTTCCATGTGAGACAGTGACACTCAGTAAAGTAAATTGCAAAACATATATTGCCTCCATCACTGCCTCTGTAAGCAACAAAACAGTTATTGAAAAGCTGAAGTAAACAGCAGACTGAATGATGAAACATTCTACTATGTACTGCAAAAAAGAAAATAACTTTTCTTAATGTTATTATTATCCTTTTCAAACTTCTGTGTCTTGGTTGTTAATGTTATCTGCATTTATAATCATACACTAAATATTATAAGGTTGATTATTGTTTAATATCAGTTCAATTTTTACTATGGTCCAAATTCTGATTACCAGAACATAACTTTTTAGCTTTCAGGAAATTATGGAAAATTGTATAGCTGCTCAACAGGACACCCCAAAAATCCTCAATATGTTTAAAAAGCCATGAATCAATGAATGTCTTGTAAATATATATGTGTGAATGTAGATGATTAGATAGATAGATTATTACCAGTGGATGAGAGGATTTATTACACCAAATAGGGGCCTGACACTAATACTAACACAGACCTTATAATAACCAATTTACTAATTCATTAATCCTAGCATCAAGTTACTCTTTGGTTGAAAGACTATTTTAACTTGTCTACTATAAATATTTATTAAAACTTACCAGAGTAACCAATTAGATATTTGGTGATATTTGTTGCACTGTTGACTATACTGTTTTTATTGGCAACCACATTGTTTTATTTTCCCCCTCTTTCTATTTTTAATGCATACTTATAAAAGTACATTTTTATTTCAAGCATAAAGGATTTCTTTTCAGTGGACATCAGTGTGTCGCCTTTTTTGAAATAAATACATTAAATTCCATAAACGCTTGAGAACTAAGTCCTACATAATTCATGAAAACTAAACTACAGTATTAGGTACCTACAGTTTTAAAATTACACCATATTTTGGAACCTTGCCTGTGTCAGTTCAACAGAAATTATAATATTGCATATGTTTATATTGAGGGAGGTAACTGAGGTGCCTTTGCCTGGTCCACTGATTTTATTCACTAAATGTATCACTTTCTATAATTAACTATAAATGTAATGTGTAATCTTTTTTTTAATCAATTCTTCTTGCTGTTTTTAAGAAAGAAAAACAATAATGGTTCGTTAACCAGTAGATTTGATTAAATAAAGGTTTGAATGTCCTACTCCTGCTACCAACCCCTACATTTACTAAGCTTTATAAAGCCTACATAATTTTTCACTGACATTTGAAATGCCTATTTCTGTGAGGAAAATTGCCATTGCTACCTCTCATTGCCATTGCTATGTGGACACCACCCCAATGTAATATTATACAATGGAGCCCTATTCTATTCTTTAAATTGAAATTACATGAGCCTGTATGGAGCATGGAGCATGGAGCGGGATCTCAGCTTGTGTTGTGGAGCCTATAATGGTTACTGATATTCAATTGGCTACTTTTAGCTACTCGCATTCCAATTGCGAGTTACAGGCTCAAAAGCAATGCGGTTGTCAAAATCGTAACTCTGTCCTATCTTCCTTTGATGTTTCAATCCTGCAAATGTTACAATTGCTAAAGATGCAAAATTTAAATTCAATTACAACAATTCAACAAATGCAAATGTATAAAAATATTCTACCAGTACTAGATAGTACTCACAAATGGGTTAAACACCTGCTCGTAACACTGCAAAAGCAAATAAACACAAACTACTGTACTTAAAAATACTGGGAAAGCAATGAAAGGCATTAGTATTTATTGCACAACAGCCTCAAGCTCGTACATCTGCAATAAAACAATTATTATTTTTAGCATTCTATTTCTTTGTTATATCGATTCCGGGAATCAGGTAATTAATACATAACATGGAACCCACATTTATTGATTTCTAAATCTCTGGATTGCGAATCCGATCACAAATCATACTTATAAACACTAAGGGCCTCATTCAAGCCCATAACTTGATCGCAGATGGCAGCATGTTTACGATCAGATGGCAGCATGTTGCGGGCTCCCGTTGGTCTCCGTTTGCGAGGCTATCAATTGCTCCAGGTTGTGAGTTGCGATCCTGATCCAGCTCTGTAAACCATACACTGGTTCGGAGCAGTTGTGGGTGGGAACCGAATCAATTGACCAAGCCAGTAACCACCCTTTCAAAACGGCCAATAGAAAATTAGACATAATTACGGCAGTAAAACATGGAGGTTGCGTGTCAATCAGGTTTGGGGGTCCGATATGCGAAATGACACAAACAAATAAAATGTATTTCCTGCAGTTATGCGGTCTTGAGACTGTTGTGCAATTAATTCTAATGTCTTTCATTGCTTTCCTCGCTATTTACAGTGAAGCATGTAATTTGCCCTTCATCATCCATGAAATCCAGAAACACCATTCCATGACTGAAGTGAACCTTAGATCAACAATTTTTGTCATAATTTCCATAAAATCATCAAATTCATGAATCTTACAATCCCATGTCAACAAAACATCATCAATGCATATGGCCTATAGTAATATGTAAACATTCTTAAGCCCTCTGAAAAGACAAGAGATTCTTCTCACCAGCCCAGGAACAGGTTGGCTTAGCTAGAGGCACAACATATGCCCATTGCGGTGATTAGACAATTTTGGATTGAATAAAACCTCCAAATATGGCTCAAAATTGCTTGCAACCTCACTCACAGGCTTTCTGGCTCTTCCCCTGTGCTGTCTGTGAGTATGTTATTATATTTGTTAAATTTATTTTTTTGTTTTTAGGGTTTTTAGAGTTACACGCTTGGCTCACAGTTGGCCCCTCACAATGCAGCCTAAGTACTGCGCCGCTGCTGCCTCACATGTGTGATGGCATCACTGGCTGCAATGGGCGCCTTTGGTGCTCATTGCAGCCTAAGTGCTGCACAGCTGCTAAGCTTCACGAGGCTTGCATGTGTGACAGCCCCACTGCGTGACTAACATCGCAAACATCACCAATATTGCAGGATCTACAACTATATACTGTATGTGATTATGTCTCTCAACCACTTATCATGTGGGATGCTACTTTCCAATGCCTCCATATCTAAGATAACTAGGGGGAGCAACATGTAAATCCTCGAGATGTCTTCATTTATCACTAGTATCTTATTTATGTGATAAAATTATTCAATATATATACAGTAGATACTAACATTTTTGGTGAAATTTTCATTGAAAGATACAATAAGGTGGAAATGTGGGAGAAATATTTCTCTATATCTTGGGCAGGCTGTAAAAAGTATAATTTTCCTTTAATTATCCAGTATTTATGTAAAGCTAATCTGTGGTTAATAAGATGAATATCTTTATCCTAATCAAATGCTTTAAAGCATGATGTAGGAACAGATGAAAGATCCTTCTGTAATAACATGTTTCTCTTCCAGATGAAAATCAGATATATTTACTTTTTGAGAGATTACACTTTCTTCTATTACAGTTTTCCTTTATCCCTTTTCCATAGACTTCCACTTTTGTTCAAAAAGGCTTTGATATACTAGAGCCTGATCTATTTTTTGGTAATTTAGATGTCTGCAAATTAGCTGTTTATGTCTTTTGACTCATTTGAAACAAATTAATGGTCAGAGTATTAGCAGACTCAACAATCTCACCCACATTCCAATTCTCAAACTCAGAGAATATTAATTCCTGCTGATCTGAATTTTATTTTAATTAATATTCCATATTTTAGCAGCAATAAATATTGCCTGTCTCAAAATCTAACTGATCATGTAAAAACATAATCCCCCCCCCTCATTTAATGCCCTCCTTGTAATCTTTAATATATGTCTTTAATTAATAATTAAAAGTATCAAAATCCTTATGAACCTTGAATGTTGAAAATACCTTGAACTCTTTGTCAAAGTCCTGATTACTATTAAATAGATCAAACAGGAAGCAGGTTGGATATCAGTTCTAAACATTTGTGGTATAAAACCTTATTTAATATAATTGTCAAGGCTAGATATCTCTTATATAGCATGTACTTGCTTTTCTCCATCTACTTATACAGTTGTTGTTGTTTAGTCGTTCAGTCATGTCCGACTCTCCGTGACCCTATGGACCGCGGCACACCAGGTACATGTGTCAGTCACCGTCTCTCTGAGCTCGATTAAGTTAATGTTCATTGCTTCAATGATCTCATCTATCCATCTCCGCCTCGGTTGTCCCCTTCTTCATGTGCCTTCAATCTTTCCCAGCATTATAGTCTTTTCTAGGGAATCCTGTCTTCTCATGATATGGCCCAAATATTTGAGCTTCAGCCTTATGATCATAGCTTCCAGTGAATAGTTTGTCTTGATTTCCTGAAGTACTGATTTATTGGATCTTCTTGCAGGCCAAGGAACAGCTTTCGCCAACACCACAATTTAAAAGCATCAATTCTATGGCGCTCAGCCTTCTTTATGGTCCAGCTCTCACATCCATATGTTACTACTGGGAATACCATAGCCATCACCATCTGCATCAGAGGAAAATAAAATCTGTCACTGCCTCCACTTCTTCCCCATCTATTTTCCAGGAACTGTTTCCGGCTTTGGACTCATCCAGCCTTGTTTTACGCATGATGTACTCTGCATATAAGGTGATAATATACAACCTTATCGCACAGCTTTTCCTATGTTGAATCATTCTGTTGTCCCATGATCGGTTCTGACCATGGCTTCTTGGTCCAGATGCATATTCCTCAGGAGGCAAATGAGATTATCTGGTACTCCCATCTCCTTAAGAACTTGCAAGTGTTGCCACATTTTGTTGTAATGCACACAGTCACATGCTTTAGAATAGTCTATGAAGCAGAAGTAGATGCTTTTCTGGAACTCTCTTGCTTTCTCTACTATCCATCAGACATTGGCAATTTGATCTCTTGTGCCTCTTCCTCTGTGGAACCCGGCTTGCATATCTGGTAGTTCCTGGTCCATATCTTGTTGGAGTCTAGCTTGTAGGATCTTAAGCATTACCTTGCTGGTATGTGAAATGAGTGCAATGGTTCGTTAACTGGAGCACTCTTTGGCACTGCCACTTTTTGGGATTGGGATGTAGACTGACCATTTTTAGCAGATTGGCCACTGTTGAGTTTTCAAAATTTGTTAGTATAAAGCAAGCTTCATTTTCACAGCATCTCCCTGTAAAATGTTTAATAGTTCAAATGGAATTCCATCAACTCCTGCAGCCTTGTTATTAGCAAGGCATCCTAGGGTCCATCTCACTTCACTCTCCAAGATTTCTGGCTCCAAATTTAAAGAAGAGGACAAGACAAAGACCATGTGGCTTCAACCAACGAGAGGTCTATATAGATGTGGAACATGTAAAGCATGCCCCTATGTACAGCCGGGACAGTATGCTAAAGATCCATTTACCTCCAAAGAATATCCCTTGAGAAAATTTTATTACGTGCAAAAGTACACACATTATCTACGTTTTGGTTTGCCCATGACCAAGGATATACGTAGGCAAAACGATAAGACAACTACGCCGCTGTATACTGGAACACACATATTCGGTGAAAAAAGAATTGGACACGCCAGTATCACGACACTTCCGAATGGTACACACCAATACATTTTCAATAATTAAATTTTATGTAGTTGATCACCTCTGCAGAAAACCGAGAGGAGGTGATATTAATACACAACTTTTGCAGCTAGAAAGCAAATGGATATTTACTTTAAATTCACAATATCCTAATGGCTTAAACAAGGGTTTCTCATATTCAGCATTTTTATGAGTACAGGCCACTAGTTAACAACTTTATAGGCCTCCTCATACATAGTATCTAAATATCAGCATAATCCTAGACCCATAATATATACACAGCTAAACACAGGGATTTACCTATTTCCTTCTTTAATAATACACTTTTACACCAACAGTTCACCATTATTATTCACATTTATTTTACAAAAGGAACCATATGTTTCTTCCTTCAGATATTTTATTATCATTGACTAATAATTTTATAATATAGTTTACACCCTTTCATCCTTTAACATCACACACATTCACACTTTTTTTTCAACTGATCCATAAATACCCTGTTGCTTTAAATCTAACCTTATATGATATCACTACTAAATAACAATATTTCACCAATACACTTTATTATTTATTTATATAAAAAATTAGATTAGTTCACTATTGTACTAGTCCCTCTAATACTAATTCACTTTTTTAGTACACACTATATTTCCTGCATTTTTGCTCTATATATATTGTAGGTCCCCAAGCTTTCTCATACTTGCTGTAAATTGCCACTTTTACTGTTCAAATTGACCTTATGTAGCCTTAGGCTCTTTATTACGCTATGTATTAGCATGCTCTGTTTGTCCAATTAAGTTTTGTTAAATAAAAACTCAAGCAATGACGTCAGACGATGTTTGCGTCCATCATTGCTAATACATTTTTTTTTCTCTCTTTATTATCATGACGTCACACACTTGTCACGTGACCAACGTGCATCACGTGACACGCTTACCAGGAAGTGAACGCTTAAGTGCTCAGCCCATAAAGAGGCCATGGATCCAAGCACACACTAGCCCATGAGTAAGCCCCATTAAGTGGCGAAACGGACCGTCGGGAGCAGAGAGAGGTTGGTGAATTTAATCTAAATGCTCTTGAGAGCTACAACAGAACAACCTTTCATCATTTGTTACTCCAAAAACGCAAGTACTCTGGCACATGTTATGCCAAAAGGGGAGATAAGGGATACTCCTTCTGTTTTTCATTTTTTTCATTACACTTGAACAGTAAAAGCCTATACTTTATGTTGTGGTTTGATGATGCTATAAGTGATATATATGAGTATATAGAGATTTATGGTGATATTCTCTTTCCCCAAATATATTGTACTGCGTTTATATACTTGGCACCATGCTCTATTCCCTGTCTTTTTCTCAGTGTTTTTAATTTGTTCTTTAACTAGTGCACTCATTTAAAAAAAAAAATATACAGTGTCTATTCCTAACATTATACAAGAAAAACATGTTGCTGCATTCCTATGATTAGCAAATACTTTTTGTATATGAGGCGTGCATATTAACATCATCTTAAACATCATTATATAAATTTCAGGCTTTTAATAGACCTATAGATATTACAGCTCACTATCTAATTTGTCAAAATTAAGGTGGTCACATTTTGAAAAAAAATCCCAGAGTATTGTGGGACAGTGATACCTTTTTGACTTACAGCTATTATCTTAGGATAGACTCCTTTTAATTATTATTTTTTCTGTAATATTGACGTTCAATCCTGGATTACACTAAATATCTCCTTAAATTTCAATATTAAAGAATCTCCAGCTCATTGGACAAACTATTGAGGTCATCACTGATGTAAAGATCCTTCCCGTATAGATCTTCAGTGTAGTCCTGCCACCTCCTTTTTATCTGATCTAGTTCAGTTAAGTCCTTACCATTTTGGTCTTTTAGCATGCCCACTTTGGCATAAAAGGTTCCTTTGAGATCCCCAATTTTCTTGAAGAGATATCTCGACTTTCCTATTCTGTCATCTTCTTCTATCTCTTTACATCGCTCACTGTAGAAAGTCCATTTGTGCTATCCTCTGGAATTCTGCATTTAGTTGGACAAATCTTTTCTTGTCTCCACCATCTTTCACTTTCCTTCTCTTCTGGGCTACTTCCAAAGCCTCATCAGATAGCCAGTTTGCCCTCTAAGTTTTCTTTATTTTTGGGATATTCTTTGTTGCAGTTTCCTGGATAATGCTGCAAACTTCATGTCAATGTGTTAATACATATAATGGAACTCGCATATAATAGTATATCATATTTACAGCGTTATCAATATTGCATAATTTCTGGAATGTGGGTCCGTTCGTAACTCATAATGGAAAACCGTAAGACTTTGAAATCCCACCTTCATTTTTCAGTGACGGAATTCTGACGATCTCATTTGCCATAAGCTCCATCTAAACCCGTAACTACGGGTTTGACTAATCGATCACTCACATCCAACGTTCAACAAATGGTTTACTGGTTTGCATCTCCAGCCCGTTACTCGCAGCATGTTCTAATTTAATAGCTATGTAACTCGGCCAAGTTTCAAGACCCTAGCACTTGTGAGCTTCCTGATGCCGTTACAGGCTTTAAATTAAATAGGGCTGATAGGTTAAGTATGTTTTATGGACTGGATTTGTTGTTGTGAAGTATGTGTCAATATTAATATTATACTAGCGACTTGCCTGTCAAAATTACGGCAATAAAATTGTAAGGCGGGTAATGCTGTTTGCCACATAATGTAAGGCTTTTAGTCCTCGGAGTGCCTTCGGTGCTCATTGCGACCCTCTCCCCTCATTTACTTTTGGTCGTCTGAGAACCTTTGGTGCTCATTGTAAGCCCTGCACTGAGCGCCTTCGGTGCTCATTGTGAGCCTCTCCCCTTCCTCAGAGCAGCCTTGGTGCTCATTGTGAGTCCCGCGCTGAGCGCCTTTGGTGCTCATCGCGTGGCTTGCAATGAGTGCCTTTGGTGCTCTGAGGAGCAAAAGTACATAATAATTAATTAATTAATTAATTAAATAATAAATTAATATAGTTTACCTTTTTCGAATGAATAGATGCAGCAATCAATATCCTGAAAAGCTAACAATCTATTTGTAATTTCCTGCAACATACAATGTATATTTGGACTGTTGCTGACCTGAGGTGTAAGTCTCAGCAATGTGTGAAGTGTGCAGTGTAAATAGGCTGCGTAAGCGAGGGCAAAGTGTTTAGTTGTGTAAAGCGCCGTTTTAGAATGGTAATGTTATTAGTTGCAAGTTAGTGTTTTTAAAATGGCTGATGATGTGTTACGCGTCTCTGGAGTATTTTCCGTACTTCCTAATAGTGTATTTTGTACCTTGTACATTCCTGGATAAAAGTTTTATGTGTCTGGCAGTGGGGTTAAGTAGCTTGCTTTGCATTTTTCGTCTGCCATTTGTTTTGTCTCTTAGGCGATTTCCGAAACTGTGCAAATTGTGTTTAAATTGTCGTGCAAACTCTCTCCCAGACGTCCTGGCTGTCCCCCCTTGATGTGTGTGATGTTTCTTTTATTTGAATTTTTATTTTATTTGTGTTTTTGTTGATTTTGGATGTGCGCTGTTCCGCCTTTAACTTCATATTTTTTTTACCTTTTTTTTTTCTAAGTCTCGCGACTTGTATTTGTTTTTTTCTATGTCCTGCTTTGCAGTCTTATGTGCCTGGCTGTGTTTTGCGTGGTTAGGGGTGGTGTAGCCTCATTTTCGTCATTTTTCTTGTCGCTTAGTGGATTTTTAAATGGCTAAACTGTGCAAATTGTGCTGTCTCCCGTGCTGTGTGTAATGTTTTAATTTTCTTTGTGTTTTTGTTGTTTTTGTATGTGCGCGGTTCGGCCGTTAAATTCATATTTTTTTTGCCTTGTATTTTTTTTTCTACGTCTTGCTTTCCTTTTTGCAAAGTTTTATGGGCCGTAATTTCTTTTTTATTTTTTTCAAACTGCTACGGGTCTTGCATGGTGAATGGTGTAATTTAGATTTCTGTTAAACTGTAGTTCCGCGAGTTGTATGTATGAGCTCCATAGGCGCTCATCTCCACCAGTGCAGTGAGCGCCGCCTAAGTCGTACAGAGTCGTAGGGATGAGCACCTATGGCGTTCATTTCCATCAGCGCAGTAAGAACCTTCTGTGCTCACTGAAGTTGTACGGGGTCATGGCGCTCATCTCCACCAGTGCAAGGAGCGCCTTGCAAAGGGCCACAGTTGCTGTGGGCTCTCTGAGTAAGCCCGCAATCATTAGCAACAACCCGTATTGCTCACAACTATATATGTGATTTGTGGTATTTTGGTACACTATTTGTTGTTTTATTATATATTCATATACTATTGACTATCCCCAGTGGATTTATTTACTTCTCTATTCAACAACCACTGTATATATTCTTAACTATGAGACACTATGAGTAGCAAACAAATATATGAGCTTTGTCTTGTAACAAAGTGGTCTTTTAAGCCACACATTTTTCAGTGCAGAAACATGAATGACCCTTCAAGCACGTGGCCTAAGGAAGCTCTGGAGATGCAAGGCGTCTGTAGACAATTCTGGTGATACAAGGCAACTGTAAAAGACTGTTAAAAAATAAATGTATATTTGGCAACATTGGGCAAGAGTACTGAAATAATTTTGACAAATTTTAATTAAAAAAATAATATACACTCTGATCAGTAAGCTTAATATAATAAAACATTTTCATAATTCATTTAACAACCACTCAATCAAAAATGTTGCTCTTTATCAGGTGCTGTTATGATTCTTATTTATGTCTTTAGCATGTCAAGTAAAGAATTGAAAACTGTTCCTTGGGGTGGGGGGGTCTTTAACACTGTTACATACAAACTATATATATCCATATTAAAATTTGCTTTTAAGAAGTACTCCGGTAACTACATATTTTTAGTATCCTTTGATTTATTCATTTATTACTGAGTGGAACTAATGTACCCAATGCTGTAATCTTATTGTTAGCAGGTTGTAGGATAAATATGAATACTATAGTGCTTGGCACACAGCTAATGTTTATGAAGAGGGAGTTAGACTGCAATCTGGACATATTTATAACATTTATAATATAGCGCACTCAGCCTGAGAGAAAGCATATTCAACCAACCCTGTATTTCGTTTCCATCTCTACACACATTGTTCCATGTGTTTCATATACTGTATATCTGTGATTTATATATGTTGATGCATATTTATTTGTAATGCTGAGTATTAGGTTCAATTAAAGCTAATGATATAATATCATATTTGAAAAGTAATGGATATATAACCATATATATGTTTTCTCATGCTGTCTTTTAATTATACATCTTACAAGCTCTATTCATTGTATTCTGCATTGTGATTTAATAAAATATAAAGCTATACTTGTTCAGTTAAATTAATTTGTTTTACCATTTGCAGAAGAAATATGATACTTAAAGTGGAAGTTTCACCTAAACACAGGTTGCTCATATATAAAAGTTTACTTATAGAAGTTAAAATGTAAGTATAAATGTTATGTCACTTGCCTTATATTGCAACAGGACATCTGTATTATAATAAATTTTACCAGCATAAGAACACAAAAACATGAATGTATCTGCCACAATTTGATTGGTTTGATTGGCTCTTGACCAACTCAGTGAAAAAAATTAAACTTAAAATGACAGCTCTATTCACAAACATGAAGGAGGAACTGGCAAACCAAAGAAGTTTAATCACTTCTACACAAATAGTTAACTTTTCTAAGAGTCATCTTTAATACAAACAAAACGTATGTTTAGGTAAAATCTGACCATTAAAATGTAATACCATGTTTAAAGCATATAAGACATACTCTTTATTGTGAAATGTATGTGAATATATTGCTGTATGTCTCATATATCTTCAACATTTCATCAGTAAACTCTTGCCAGAGGTCCTCTCCTAGCTTCTGCTCATGAGAAATCTCACTGTCTATAAATATTTAATTACAACACTTGAGAAGCCTCTCTTGTGATTATACTTGGCACTGCAGTTTCCTTCATACTTCAAAATAATACTAGTAACTCTTGTTGCTGCTATCAATGTGAAAACTGCAGAATCCAACCTTTCCTTACCCAGAATACAGCCAATATTCTCATTTACACTCTTGTTTTGTTTTGCCTTAACAGTGGACAAGTGTATGAGAACAAAACGTGGGGTATGGACACTCTTATCTTGGGGATGATATAAACAAAGGCTTCAGGAATAAATACATAGCAAATGCATGCTAGGTCTATATTTAGTACAGAAAGTTTAGTTTGAGAAAGAAAAATAAAACTCAGAACACATTTGTATCAGCAAGATTAAACGGTTCATTCATTTATCAGAAGCAGAGATAAATGTCTGTGGAACATATAAGATAAAATGATTAAGGTAAAATATAAGGGATACTGTAAATGATGGTGTACCAGAGATGAGTAAGAGGCAATCTATGGGAAAGAACAATATGGATCCTGGAGACAAATGTGACTGGCATTCTTCTGAGTGTCAAATTCCTCTACCAAACTAACAGCCTTATTAAATTGCGATTTGGCCAATCGAAAATGGCTTTATATAAGCACATAGCATATTTTTTTTACAGAAGTTTTTAGTTAGTGAACTTCTATCCAAAAGCAAGGTCTTCACTAACTAAAAACTTTTGTAAAAAAATATGCTATGTGCTTATATAGAGCATTTTTCAATTGGCCGAATCGCAATTTAATAAGGCTGTAAAATATATACTGTACGTATGGAAAGTTACTATTTTACCTTTCTCCATAGTCTTGCCCACAACTATCTCTCTCACTGTTATTATACACAGCGGACTCCAAACTATCCAACCCTCACAGTTACCATCTCTCTCAATCCTAAAAATAACATTTGAAAATGTTTTTCAGCACCAAAATCCATATTTGATCTTTCATTATATCCCAATTTAATACCACAATCTAACGTATCTTCTCTACAACCAATATTTTCCAGGTATAAGTTACTTCAAAGTGACAGCATTTATCTTTCTTACTCCTATGTTTTCATCTGCTGCCAAGCTTTGTAAACAACTTACTGAATAATTTTTCTTTAAAAAAAAAAAATCAAAATGTCACTATGCATCTTACATTTTGCTAACACCACTTTTGTTACTATAGGCTAGCCTCATCTTCAAACTTTTTCTTCTTAGCATGTATCCAAGACTTCTCAATCTCTTCACATATCTCGTGGAATTTGTTTCCACACTCCATTTGGTCCATTGTTTAAAATCACTGCAATTCAAGAAAAAAGACGCCTTCCCTCTCATTGTCCTAGAAGCAGACTCCTTACATCAAAGGTATCCACAGCTCTCCAGACATAACTGCCCCCTCACTCACACAACGTTCCCTTATGTGTCATGGATCCCTCCAGGATTCTGTAGAGGCATCACATTTTATTTTTTATTAGCTGTATAACTTATTTCCTTATTCATTTTTTAAATCTCTGTGGAGTGGCACGTTGGAAAGTAAACTAAATTTAACCATCCCAGATAATGTATATACGTGTAGTACATAAGGCAGAAATGCACTTAATTGAAGCAGTGCATTGATTACTTTAGTTTGACATGAAAAGAACAATATTGAGTATTTGGCTTTGACAGCAGCATCTAAAATATTAAGATCTTGATATACCTTTGTGATATATTTTAGATCAGATGATTCAGCAAGAATATGAGGCATTGTATTGAATTCTTAAGCCTAAGTCATATTTTAATATTTTTTTACATGAGTATGAATTGATAAAGTAAATTAATAAGAGACTAAAAAACACCTTTTTGTGGTTTTACCTATTGTTGCCACAAACTATTTTTTTAAAAACACTATCTTTATTAATTCCTTTATTAAAAACTGAGGTATTGTTCTCAGTGTTTTTTGGCTTCACTTATTCAAGAATTTTATCTTTCTACCTTTAATTAGTCATATGATAATAGTAGCGCTAAATAAATATTTCCCTATTGGGCTTATTAAACTGTTGAATTGTTGGAATTCTATACAGCTTATCAATATTATTAGGTATATAAGGTGCATACGTGCTAATAATATTTGGGCTTTGTTTTATAAAGTGCTAATATCATAATTTTTTTCTTAAATTGTCACAAAGTGCTTTTGTGCTATTCAATAAATTCCACAGCAAAAATATGAAAAAATAATTGATCAAATTTAATAAAAAATGTTGTGATGTGCCACGTATTGTTTTGTGATTATTTATTTAATTTTGTGATTATATTCTTCTAGTGACAAATACCTTGTGGATATATTATATATGCCCACTACACCAAATAGCTATTAATATATATATATATATATATATATATATATATATATATATATATATATATATATATATATATATATCCATTTTATCTTGTAATATTTTAATGTTGATTAAATACCTCATGGATGTATTAAAATAACATCCACTACCTTAACCTTAAACAATTCTTATGTGCTATTAAATGATACCTTGTGGATACACCGTTATGTGTCCACTACCAATACCCAAAATGACCTTGTGGTTGTTACACTGAATATCCACTACAATACCCTTGGGCCTCTCATATACCTATAATGGCAAATTACTATTACTTATCTATTTTACAAACTCTTTGGTACCAAGTACTTTTCTTACTCTCTGTGATTCTAAATTGCTTTTTCCAATATTTACATTTATTAACATCAAGTTAAATAGCCTTCGTGGTGTTTTGGAGTTTAGCGCTACTAGGACGATGAGAGAGATGTAATGTAATGTCTCTATTCTTCTACCTCACTCCTCTTGAGTATGGTAGATGAGTCTGACAGAGGCATTCATTATTGACTGAAGTGAAGAGATATAAGTGATGGGGAGACCAGCAAGGAGAAAGTTGTAGTAGTCAAGGTGGGATATGATAAGATTGTATAGGAATTTTGGTTGTGTCTTGTGAGAGAAAGTGACGTATTTTGGAAAATGTTTTTTAGGTGAAAATGATGGATTGTATGTGAGGAATGAAAGAGAGGGCACTATCCAGTAGAACCCCAAGACAACGGGCCTGCGATGTGGGTGTGATGATGGCATTGAAATCCAAGAGAGTTTATTAGGGTACCAAGAGAAGTGTAGATGGAGAAAATAAGGATACCTAGGACAAGAGAGTGAAGAATTTGGGTAAGAAGAGGATGGTCAACTGTGTCAAAGGTTATATATACTGTATATTGTGTGTATCAGGATACATTCAGCTTTCTATTAGTATAACAATTCATTGCAATATATATAATGTATTGAAAACAAATTAACCAAACCAACAAAAACGATGAAATCTGTGGTGTTTTGTGTGATCTTTCACTTGTTTTTACATGAACTGATATAGTCAGTTCACAAAGCCATAATGATCTGACCTGTCATCAACAACCAGAAACTGTTTTGTGTGATGTCATAAAAATGATCTAATTGCCATCCTAGGCTAAGAAACCATTTTCTTATTGTAAGGACCCAAAACTAATAACCACCCACCTTGGTATTTTCAATGGGTTAAACATTCAACCATTGATGGCCAGAGGGTTGGAAATATATTGGGTTTTAATTTTCCCTTGGATGCAGTGGGTATCAACTGGAGAAAAATGATTAAATTGCCCCAAGGGTTATTAAACACTTTTTTTTAAAATAAATTACTTGGATCCTCTTCTATTCTTCCCATTGGATCTTCAATGGGTTACTCATTAACCCACTGATGTTCCATTGGAGTAATTTGTGATATCATTGTGTCAGTGGCCATTTAAACCTGTATAAAAAGAATTTGATTAACTTCTGGGTGATCAGAAAATGTTTTTAGTTTCACTACACCGTCTCAATTATAATGTAATTACTGTGACCCCCTTTGCATCTTTGAAACCATTGGTGATCAATGTGAAATGCTTGAAACCATTGGTCTGTCAGCTGGAGGAATTGTGGGCAATCTTACGTGATGTTAATAATTATGCAAAATTGTCCTCAATGCTTAAAGATGCTTTACACAGCAAGTTTGAGAAGCATATCACTTCTTCCACATCAGTTGAAGTCACATAATACTTATAGGGTTGATTCAGCCATTGTAATCTGGAGAGTTCGCCGCATGAAAACACATTTGAGAAATACTGTATTGTGTCATTGACACAAAAGTATATGCTGTTTGATAAATGTCCTCATCAAGTACTCGAAAAATTTTTTTGAAAAAACATATACACTTTCAGTTACACTTAATCAATAGTTAGTTTTGCCTGTAGTTATAGTATCTGGTGAAAGATATCAAGAAATCTTTTAATACTGCTTGTTTGTGCTAAAAATTGTGTCCTGTTGAAACTATTTTTATCTGATCCTTCAATCAAGTTTTAATATGGACAATTTTTATTTCATACAGTGATGGGGAGGCTGAAAATCCCTGCGTTTGTCAAAATCGTAACTTACAGCCCATGGAAACCTTTAATTTTTCAAGCCCGTAAATGTTACAATCTCAAATCGATATTCAATTGCTATAATTCCTCAAGCCCGCAAATGTTTTCACAACCACAACCATAAACGACAAATGCGGAAAAAAATCCTACGGGTACCAGATAGGACTCGCAAGGGTGTCTAACCCCTGTTCATAGCCCTGTAAATGAAAAAAAATGAATACTGCACTTTTAAAGATGGGGAAAGCGATGAAAGACATTAGAATTAATTGCACAACAGTCTCAAGCTTGCAAATCTGTAAAAATAATTTATTTTAGGTTTCATTTTGGTGTCATATCAATCGCAGGAATCAATGAGTTAATACATATCAGGCAACCCACATGGACTAAAACAGTATCGTCATTCATTTTTATTATTTTGTACATTGCCGAATTGCAAGTCTGAATGCATATCGGACCTCTAAATTCTAATTGATTGATGCGTAACCTCCATGTTTTATTGACGTCATGATGATGGTCTAATTTACTATTCTAAATCGGTAGTTACGGCCTTGCTTTTTGATCATGATCACACTCTTAAATTCTACTTTTGATTGCATGGTTTACTGTTTCGGCTTTTGTCCTGTAACTTGCGGGCTTGTTCAATTGAATCGCTCTGTAATTGTAGCAAATCTCAAGGCCGCAAACATACGGCCTGTATAATGTAATCTGCGGGCTTGCAGTTGAGTAGGGGCCATTGTTATCTAGGCAAATAACTACAGGGGAAAAGAAAGAGCAATCTTCTGTTTACTTCATTTTTATGGATTCTCCATGTTTAGTTACAGGAGTAAAATAGAAAATTGCGATTCTAAGGAAACTATGAGTAGTTTTTCTGTGTATATTACAAGAAAAATAATGCTTCAAAGGATTAGGATGTAGTCATGTACTTGAACATAGCGATATGATACAAAACTCCCAGTTTCCTTTTTTCCTATTGCCCCATAAGCCAATGCTCTTGGCAGAAAGACAGTACCACTTATGTCTCTCCAGATACTTTTCATCATAGCCTCATCACTTCAAAAGAGTGAATGCACATTATCCTGAGTCATTTCCTTCACTTCTAAGGAAGTGACATGATCGTGAAATGTATCAAGGGAGTTGTTCAATGGCAATAAAAATAAACACAGTTGATCATTTTTGTATTTGGTAATTTGCAGCCTTATTACATTGCGATTCAGTAAATTTAAAAGGGCTCTATTTAACCACACAGCAAATTTTATTTACAGAAGTTTTTAGTTAGTGAAGACCTTGCTTTTGAATAGAAGTTCACTAACTAAAAACGTCTGTAAAAAAAATATGCTGTGTGCTTAATTAGAGCCCATTTAAATTTACCTAATCGCAATTTAATAAGGCTGTTGAACAGGGCAATGTAAACATTCTTTGTAAAAACCTATTGCATTATTTTTCTGAACGGTGTTGGCTAGCATGTTTTTCCATTAAAAGCAATTGAATGGGTGAATGCCAGTTTAACTGCTTTTAAAAATGTGCAGTATTTTTTATTTTGGCTTCACTATCTTTTTCCTGTAATGAGTTGTTTACTTGATGCAGTGATATCACAAAACAAAATCACCAGTAATTACTGTGGTAGAAATGGGTCTTCTAACAAGCATTCCTAAGATTAAATTGCAATTTCTTCCAAGATACAAGATAAACCAGCTTACCTTTCAGCAAGTTATATCTTTGTACCAAACTGCTTGAAGATCAATACCTAAATAACAAGTTTTAGAGCCCCGTAGACCTTAAATGTTTGGGTATTCTCCAAATAATAAAATTAAGCCTCTGTTGTAACCGGCATAACAGTTCACAAAAGCTTGCAAACTAATTCTTAATTGTAAATAAAATTAGTATAATAATTTATTAAGTTAAAAATTATGATTTTTTTCTTTAAGAATATAGGGCTATGTTTATTTCTGTTATCTAAGCTTTTTCTTTCATACTACTAACCTTGGTTCTTACGGCTTCTTACGGCTTATTTTTGTAATGCTTCACAAGAAAACTTTCAAGTCATTCTTATTTAATTTTACACACAATTGAACTGTAAATCTTTTTTGGATACAAGAAAAGGTAGCAAAACATTATTATATTAAAAAAATAATCAGAGTCAAGAACATATCAATTATTTCCATAGTCAATTTGATTTATATGTATTGCTCTTTCAAGACTAACAATCAACTTAAACATAAACAGTTATTATATATTTTTCCTTTGTCTCTTACGTTTTTATTTATTAAAAATATTTATTAAAAACATAAATATGTAAAAATTTAAAAATTATTTATTTAAACTGAACAGCAAAATTTACTAAATTGTACAGGGTAGAACCTGTAGTCAGTTTCAATTATGAGAAAAATAAGTTTGTGTGGGGAAGACCTATTGCAAGATTGTTTATGGCTCAATATTTTTATACATATACATACATTTACACATATATCAATATAGGCAAGACAATCATCATGGAAAAGGCCAAAAGTATTTTTAGTCATATTCAAAGACAAACACAGGGCACGAAAACTTTGCAGCTAGCAGAGGGAATTATCCTCCCGAATGAGTTTTCAATGTTGATTACACTGGACTTTTCTGGAAGAGAATGCCAAAGTGCACCTTTATATCACGCAAACAAAAGCGAGCACCAGGATTCAAAGCTGTCAAAGACCTTTTAACCCTTCTTCTGGGTGGTAACGCCAATGATGATTTCAAAGCTGCTTGTTTATCATTCAAAAACACTGAGAGCCATGAAAGGAATTTTAAAATTGTGTTTACCTGTCATTTGGGAATTTAATAGGACATCTTGGATCACTATAGACATTTTTGAAAATTGGTTTACTGCACATTTTTGTCCATTCCTAAAACGCTACTGTAAGTGTAATTAATTGAACGTAAAGAGCTATTACTGATTGATAATATTGCACTCCAGTTGAAGACGTTTTCCTGCCACCCAACACTACATCTTGCAGCCATTGGATCAAGGAGTAATTTCAACTTTTAAAGGGTTTTATCTTTGTCGTATATTCCAGCGACTTATTGATAATACAGACAGCAAAAGTAAAGAATCAATGATGCAATTTTAGAAGAAATATAACATCATGGACACCATAAGCAGCATCAATCTCTCTCGGAAAGAAGTGACTGATAAATGTATGAAAGCATTGTGGAGGATGATATAGCTGGAACAATCCAACCTGATGAGCCCATTGTTGACCAAATTGTCGAGCTGGTTAAAATGGCAGGACTAGGAGATGCGGATGGGCAGGATATTGAGGAGATGCTGCAGGTTTCTGGTGAGAACCTTACCAACAATGACCTTCAAGAACTGGCAGAACAAGGGATTCAGGCAGAACCTGAAAATACTGATTCAGACAAGGAAGAACCAAAATAACTTGCTACAGATTTCCTCACTAAAAGTTTGAAGACGATAAACAAAAGTAAGTATGTTGAGGATGAGCAGCAGGTGTTGAGGATTGGTGGTTCAGGAGAGAGGATGAAAATGGGGGGTTGAGGAGGGGGGGTTGGGGTTGAGGGGGTTGAGGTTGAGGAGGGTTGAGGTTGAGGAGGGGGTTGAGGATGATGATGGGGGTTGAGGATGGGGGGTTGAGGAGGAAGGTTGAGGAGGGAGGTTGAGGAGGGGGGTTGAGGAGGGGGGTTGAGGATGAGGAGGGAAGATGAGGAGGGAGGTTGAGGATGAGGAGGGAGGTTGAGGATGAGGAGGAGGGGTTGAGGAGGGGGGTTGAGAATGGGGGTTGAGGAGAAAGGATGAGGATGGGGGGTTGAGGAGGGAGGTTGCGGAGGGGGGGGGGGTTGGGGTTGAGGGGGGTTGAGGTTGAGGAGGGTTGAGGTTAAGGAGGGTTGAGGTTGAGGAGGGGGTTGAGGATGAGGATGGGGGTTGAGGAGGGAGGATGAGGATGCGGGGTTGAGGAGGGAGGATGAGGATGCAGGGTTGAGGAGGGAGGATGGCGGGCTTGAGGAAGGTGTTGAGGATGGGGGGTTTGAGGAGGGAGGTTGAGGAATGGGTTGAGGATGGGGGGGTTGAGGAGGGAGGTTGAGGATGAGGAGGGAGGTTGAGGATGAGGAGAAGGGGTTGAGGAGGGGGGTTGAGGTTGAGAATGGGGGGTTGAGGAGAGAGGATGAGGATGGGGGGGTTGAGGAGGAGGGTTGAGGATGGGGGGTTGAGGAGGGAGGATGAGGAGGGAGGATGAGGAGGGAGGTTGAGGAGGGGGTTGAGGATGAGGAGGGAGGTTGAGGAGGGAGTTGAGGATGAGTAGGGAGTTGAGGATGTGGAGGGAGGTTGAGGATGTGGAGGGAGGTTGAGGATGAGGAGGGAGGTTGAGGAGGGAGGTTGAGGATGAGGAGGGAGGTTGAGGATGAGGAGGGAGGTTGAGGAGTGGGGTTGAGGAGGGTGATAAGGGAGGGGGGAAGAGACACAGGGAAGGGAGAGGGGAGAAGAGATACGGAGAGAGGGGGACACAAAGGGCACAAAAGGGACACAGGGGGCAGCACATTTCCCACCCTCGGCTTATACTGGAGTCACTCATTTTACCCAGTATTTTGTGGTAAAATGGGTGCCTCGGCTTATACTCGGGTCGCCTTATACTCGAGTATATACGGTAGTTGCAAGTTAGGGACCCGGCATATGCTAATGATGCGACGTCACATGCGCGTTACGTCATTAGCATTGGCCGGGTCCCGACGCAGCCGGAGGGAGAGCAGAGGAGCGGAGGAGCAGCTGCTGATGGAAGGTAAGTGAGGGGAAAGGGAGAGGGGTAGGTAATTAGAGGGGTAAAGTGAGGAGGGGGGTTTAGGATGAGGAGGGGAGTTTAGGATGAGGAGGGGGGTTTAGGATGAGGAGGGGGGTTTAGGATGAGGAGGGGTTTAAGATGAGGAGGAGGGTTGAGATTGAGGAGGGGGGTTGAGGATGGGGGTTGAGGAGAGGGTTTAGGAGGGGGATTGAGGAGAGAGTTTGAGGAGAGAGGATGAGGAGGGGGTTGAGGAGAGAGGTTGAGGAGGGGGTTGAGGATGAGGAGGGGGGCTGAGGAGGGGGGTTAAGGAGAGAGGTTGAGGAGGGAGGATGAGGAGTGGGGTTGAGTTGGGGGTTGAGGAGGGAGGATGATGAGGGGGTTGAGGAGAGAGGTTGAGGAGGGGGGTTGAGGAGGGAGGTTGAGGATGAGGAGGGAGGTTGAGGATAAGGAGGGAGGTTGAGGAGTGGGGTTGAGGAGGGTGATAAGGGAGGGAGGAAGAGACACAGGGAAGGGAGAGGGGAGAAGAGACACGGAGAGAGGGGGACACAAATGGCACAAGAGGGACACAGGGGGCAGCACATTTCCCACCCTTGGCTTATACTGGAGTCACTCATTTTGCCCAGTATTTTGTGGTAAAATGGGTGCCTCGGCTTATACTCGGGTCGCCTTATACTCGAGTATATACGGTAGTTGCAAGTTAGGGACCCGGCATATGCTAATGACGTGACATCACATGCACGTTACGTCATTAGCATTGGCCGGGTCCCGACACAGCCGGAGGGAGAGCAGAGGAGCGGAGGAGCAGCTGCTGATGGAAGGTAAGTGAGGGGAAAGGGAGAGGGGTAGGTAATTAGAGGGGTAAAGTGAGGAGGGGGGTTTAGGATGAGGAGGGGGGGTTTAGGATGAGGAGGGGAGTTTAGGATGAGGAGGGGGGTTTAGGATGAGGAGGGGGTTTAGGATGAGGAGGGGTTTAAGATGAGGAGGAGGGTTGAGATTGAGGAGGGGGTTTTAGGATGGGGGGTTGAGGAGAGGGTTGAGGAGGGGGATTGAGGAGAGAGTTTGAGGAGAGAGGATGAGGAGAGAGGATGAGGAGAGAGGATGAGGAGGGGGTTGAGGAGAGAGGTTGAGGAGGGGGGTTGAGGATGAGGAGGGGGGCTGAGGAGGGGTGTTAAGGAGAGAGGTTGAGGAGGGAGGATGGTGCCTCGGTATACGGTAAACTAAAGTAAAAAATTACCACAGACAATGCTATTATCACAGTTGATTACCTTACAAGTTTAATGGTCATCAGTTTCTTTGCTGTAGCCTCAGTATCACCTATTTTCAGTTTTTTCTTCCATCAACACCATACACTTGTTGGGAAAGAAGTATCTTCTGACAGTTATTGTCTGTGGTGGTTGTGCAATACCAAGCATATGAGGAAATGGTATTGTGCAAGAATCGTCACAGCTAAGCCAGCAGAATGAAGGTGTAGGTCCATTTGGGTAAATACATTTTACAAAAGCATCTCCCTCATCTTGATTAATGTCCAATATCATTCCAAAGTACCACAAATGATCATACTTGCAAGCAACAAAACATCCAGGATACAGATTATCAGCATTCACAGGAAGTCTGGGGAGGCTCCTCAAGTTGAAAGTAAGGGAGGTTTCTTTATCAATGTTCATTCTTCTTGCTTCAATTGTGCCTGTTGCAATGTTGGTAATGCAGTTGCGTCCCTTGTGAAGCGAGGGCGCAACCGCGAGCCTCGCAAAGCGAGGAGGGCCAGCGCCGCCATCACACATGAAAGCCTCACAAAGCTAATTTTTTTATTTTTTATTTTTGGGATTATTTTTCTTCCTAGGTTTTATTTCCTTACATGTCAGCATTTAATGTTCTTCTGACTGTAAATTCTTTTTTTCTTTCTTTTATTTATTTTTTTTACTCCCAATAGCCAATTTTCATAACTTCAAATTCAAATATCCCAAAATTGAAACAAGTCTGCACCTTCTAAAAAAACTATAATAATCAATATTATGTTACATTTTAAGATGAACAACTTTGTTTCATACATTTTTTCTATTATAGCTACAGATTGTAGGAAAGTTGTACAAAGTGGCTACCCAGTAGCCATTTTTTTCCCTACGATGTCCAAAAAACTTTAAATTTTCGTTACAAAGAATACAAAACCCACAGATTTCATTATTTGTCAAGAGCATGTCTTTGCAATCATTTTCAACATCAAAACATTTTGGTTCCATCGTGCTCACACGCTGAAAATTCAGGTTTTCTAAACCTAGTTTTTCCACCAAAAAACTATGCTACAAGTACATTTATACATTTTTTTAGGCATTTATAAAAATGTTTGAGTGCTGGTGTATTTTTTTTTTAAATCCTCATCATTTTATTGTGTGCACAATTTCAAAGAGATCTGATCATTGGTTATGGAGAAAAAAAATTAAATGTACGCAGGGGCATCTTGTGCCGAGAGTCTCAAGAGGAACAGACAACGAAGATTTAATGAAAACTTTGAAGTGATATAAAATTAAAACCGTTTGAGATAGAGGGAAAACATTTAAGGGGGTTTCTTTCAAACATAAGGGAAGGGTGTACTAAAAGTTTAATTAAAATCTGAATTGGAGGGTGTCAAAACCCTTGTTTTTTGCGTTGATTTGATGTGGAATAACCCAGGAACTTATCTAAAGCGTTAAAAGGGGTAGATCTGTATGCACGTGTTGTGTTTTTTATTAGTTCTATAGAAAATTGTTTTTGTGTTATATTATTGTGAACAGCAATATTTCTAATAAAATCATCATACTGTATATTTATTTATTACAGAAAATGTTGTATAATGATTTTATAAATAATTCAACATTTTTCTTATATGCTGTAAATCTTAGCTAACATGTCCACTTAGCATTATTCCCTAAAATAATATTTTAAAGGTTCTTTCAGTAAATACTTGCAAAAATTCTAAACCCAACTAAAGTATACCCAAAACCTATCGCATCTGAAGTACCCATACTGTATGAAACTGTCCAAAACAATTACCGAAAATATTTTGAGATGTGCCAAAAATATTGGAAGAAAAAAAATCACTTTTTTCCAAGTGCAGAGTTTCATTTTATCCAAAATTGTTTTGCTGCAACAGAATTAGTTTGCTGAAGCGAGAATGGTTCTATAACTGGAGGTAACTCACTAAACTGAAATTAAATTGGAATCAGGCCTTGGCTAAGGTAGGACAAGGCTCTAATACAATTTCTAAGAAATAAAGAAAAAGTAATTTGGTTGGTCAAATAAATTAATTAATTTGAACTCACACATAGGTACTTAACAATAGACATTGTCAGCCTTATTAAATTGCAATTCAGCAAATTCTAAAGGGCTCTATATAAGCGCAGAGCATATTTTTTTACAGAAGTTTTTAGTTAGTGAAGACCTTGCTTTTGCATTGAAGTTCACTAACTAAAAACTTCTGTTAAAAACATAGGCTATGTGCTTATAAAGAGCCCTTTAGAATTTGCCAAATTGCAATTTAATAAGGGTGTGTATTTGTAATAAGTTATTGTTATTATAATTCATGGTGTAGTATATGCAGTAGTAAGATTACAAAGTAGTTTGCATATAAAGTTAGAATATCATCAACCGAACAGTATAACTGTATAAGGCCCACTTACAGTATTCCAAAAAATGTCTATTTTAGATATTGGTAGCAATAACCATAGTGTTAATTACACACACAGCTAACTTCCAAAAAAGCAATTTTCTTTAGATGTTCTATATTTCTGTAGTTTAACATTCAATAGCTTTGCACGGCATTAGTCCTGCTTTAGGCTGCACTAGGAGCTACTAGTCTATTTACAAAGTCAGTCACTCAGCAGCTAATTGCTGAAAATACCAGGTATTTGCAACATTCACTTTAACTCTGAATAGCTGTTAATGGTATTAATGGCTTTCCGGTTCCCAGCCTCTCTGTATAACTTCTCGTATCACATTCAATTAAAGACGGACTCTGCTTTTGTTAAGAATTCGTTTTTAAAGCATTAGATATACAAATAAAACCACATATTTACATAAAATAAAAAAAGCCAAACAATACTATTCATAAAAAAAGTATCTTTAAGTGAATCCTTGGTGAATGCTTTTAAGATTGCATAACAAACTTTCATAAATTACTAGTAAATTCTGAAATAATTAAGAGTATTGATTTGGATTTAATATATTTTTCCTGGAGACAACCAAAACAGTGAAATCTAAAACAAATTAAACTTAAAAAATAAATGGGAATTTCACTGTTAATCTTTGTGGTAACCATGCCGCATTCAAACACCTACAATATATACCAGGTTGTAACAGGAAAACTTACTTTTCAGAGGAGATAGACCTATAATCTTCTATGGGATATCTCCAACCTAAGATTATCAATTAGCTTAGGGTCCTCAGTATCATGTTATCCCTAATTACCAATAATGGGAAGAAAAAATATTACTTTTTTTTTTTTTAATTGCCAATTCCTCGCATGTACACTAGAATTATCAATCATCAATTGCTGGTAGGTATATTAAAAACCAACACATTCACACTTTATAAAAACATCTTGTCCACACTGTGTCCTAAAATCCTCAGTCTTTCTTTTATACATTCATCTCTGTCTTATCAAATTTGTCTAATTTTATGGACTAAGAGATTGGAGTGAATAATTGTTCCTAATACAGATTTAACAAAGTTTGGACAGCAGCAAACAGACTTATTAAAACCCTAACGGCTGTTTCGTCACCCATACTGGACTTTTTTAAAGTGTCAAACAAACCCAAAAAACTATTTGTATCAACTGAATAACAAGGCAAAATGCAGCTTCTCCAAATCACTCTACTGATCACAAGTTGAACTTAAATCAGCTATACACAAGTAAATGCTAGATGGCAATAGTATGGTATGTTAACATGTTCAGTAATATCAGCATTGTTACAAAGGGAGTGATAGAAAATGTTCACATAGGAAGTGATAGCAAAGTAAGTCATGACTTCTAACTAGATGTCCTTCTGTAATATTTCCTCTAAGGAAATTAATTGAATCAGTGACTGCTGTATTCACATGTTGTGTGATATTTTCTAATAAATGTTTCATCCAGGCTATTAATCATTTTGATTTATCCAGAGCTCAAAGAACATGATAAGTCATACACGTTGATGGACATGCCCTTACTAAATACATTACAGTTAACTTTGAGCAATAAGTTAAGGATTCTCCAAATACATTATTTCTTGGCAAATATGAAATAATCAAAATTACACTGGGAACTACCTGTGTATAAATTAATAAAAATAGTTGCAATTATATGTATTTGACTCCTACATTCTTGGACTGGCATCAATTTGCAATAATCTACCACTGTCAAATAAAGCTGCACATAGCACAAGCTTATGTATATAAAATGATATTTTATGTAAATTGTTTAATAATGTATTGCATAATGTCACGGTATTATTTAGGTCACTATCACTGATCATCTCTGTATGCAAATATTATTTTATGATATACATATATAAGAAGAAAAGATGAAAAGCACACTGCATGTGCACGCAAATTAGCATTCAGTACCTGAAGAGAATAGCACTCTTTTATCTGACCTCTTCATTTTGTTATCCAATAATGATGTTTATGGTGTGATATCTTTGGCAGTGCATTTTTCACTCTATATCTTGGCAAGTATCCACTTGCTTTCAAAGTAACTTGCTAAGGCAAGAGAAAAATGGTACAGTAGGGATGGAATTTTCCTGGAGGGCATTGTAGCAATTAGATAGATGAATGACCATAAGTTTTAATTAGAATGCTAGGTACACATTCCATATCATTACTCTAGGAAATAAAGCTAATACAGTGCTGAGTGGCAATGTTCTAAAGAACAGTCAATAGAATGCAGACAAAGAATATTCTGTTCTAAATTATTATTTTAAACAACTATTTTTTTTATTCCATATGTGGAATATTTTATACAGAAATAATCACACTATTTTTGAATGAACTCTGATATATTAATAACAAATATATTCTACATCAATGAAACTCTACGGTAAGGGAATTAAAGAAAATGTATTTTCAAAAACTCATTATACATAAAATCAATAAATGAATAAATATCATTGCTTTCTTTGCAAACCAAGCACTGCTTATTTTCAAATACTGGTGAGATCCTGTGTAAGCTCATTTGTCCTCTGGTTTATCACATTTTTAAATCTTTTATAATAAAGTAAGCAGTGTGAGATAAAATGTTATTGCAATCAGAGGATTAAGCAGGCTACAGTGCTGCTGCTTCTCACATACCACAGACTAAATTAATGGCTGGCATGAAATCAAACTTCAGGAGGTTAAGTGAAAAAGAAAAATGTAATAAAGCATAGTAACAGATTAATAAGATCTTTAGTTGTCTACATATTTTTTTCTTAAATGGCCACTAAAGTCATTAGTTGTACTCTGCACCATCCGATAGAGGGAAAAGTATTTACATTTTTTTAAATGACAGTTAATTAAAGGAAGCATGATGTTTCCTTATAGCTTTGGCACCATCAGACCGAGCGTGGAAAAAACATTTTGAAAAAGTGATTTTCTTTTTAATATTGTTGTTATAATAACTTGGGGCCTCATTCAATTCCCAATTTCATAAAGTTACACAAGCAAAAAGTGCTCAGTAACTTTCCCTAGCTATTCAATACCACTCTCTCAACATGATTTCGAGAATGCTTACCAAAAATAAAAAAAACGATTACAAATAAAATAAAAATGAATTGCAATAAAATAAAAATAAAATAACCCTATAAAAAAATACAAATAAATTAATAATACTTGTCTACCCCAAAAATGATCCAACGATGATCACCAACGTCCACACTCTTCTGCCCTGGATTAGACAAGCTATTTGTATTGCTTAAAGAAAGTCTTGTCATCTTCTAACTTGCTTAAAGTCCATGTTCCACATCTTCTGGGCAAAGTAATAACTGTTACCTCCATTACCCTTTGCAAAAAAACAACACTGGGGGGGAGCTTCTCATTGGAGGAGCTTTGTTAGTCCAAGTAATGTTCTTTCAGAGGGGTGTTTTTTTGGGCAGTGGTTTATTTAATATATGCTGCAGGGTCCTTCAAGGACCACCACGGCAAGGGTTAATCTTTAGATGCTGCAGAGGTTTATAGTTGGATGCCATGGGGGTCCTTCAAGGACCTCTGCTGCATTGTGATACAGGATTAATATTTATGTGCCTCTGGGATCCTTTAGGCACTGGGTTAATGGGTTAATGTTTTAGATGCCATAGGGATCCAAATTGTCCCCCATAATTACGTAGATAGGGGATCGGGGCACAGTTATCAGGTTTAATCGGGGAAGGGGGTGATCGAGAGTGAGTGGGGAAGCGGATGGAGGTAATTGATGGAGGAAAATCCTGGGGATTCTCATTGGTGGCAGTGGGTTTGGAGAAATGTAATAATACTTAGCACAATCATACTCATTATCCTAAGCCTTGTAACTTGCAGGTGTACTAAGTATTATTAAATCTTAGGAGCATTGAACACACGTATAACATTAATTAAAAAAGCTCCTGCAGCTGAAATTACATTTGTAAGTAATTTACTTGGTTTAAATTGAATGGAGCCCTTAGTTATAAGTGCTTGAAGATAGTGTTTTTTTTCTGCTTCTAACCAATCCTTGCATTCTTAGAATAAATAATGAGCCACATCAGTTGGTGGAACTAATTAGAATCAAGTGTGGAGCTTGTGGGTGGAACTACTGCAGGTACAATAATTCTCTCACGATTATATATATATATATATATAATTATATTTCCTCTATTTGAAAGCTAGTAGGACATTGGGAATAAGCGGGTCTGTGGAGTTGAAGATCTGTATTAAAGTTTCACTAAAGCCCATTATAACATATAATAGTTGTCAAACTGCGAGTCATCGTCGTCACGCTTTGCGAGCTCGCAAGAACTGCGTCCCTCCCAAAGCCGCTCATTGCAAGCCATGGGATGAGCACCAAAGACGCTCAGCGCGAGGCTTGCAATGAGTGCCGAAGGATCTCAGATGACCGAAACACTTACTGTCTGTGGCAAACAGCATTACAATTTTATTGACCCGTCATTTTTGACGGGCAAGTCGCTAGTTTATTTTATATTAGTCATTTTTACTTTGGTCACAAGATAACATTTAAATTATACATTAACCTTAAAGAAGTGATACATAGCAAATGTGGGTGTAATAATGCAGAATAGTAAAATGTGGTGTTACTTACAGCCCTATTAAATTCCTCCAGCTGTAAGACTCGTAGCCCGTAAAGGAGCCAGCTAGCCTTACAGCTATTAAATTGGCCTCTTTCAGCTACCCGCAAACGATCTGTGGGTTACAGATGTAAAAAACGAAGTGCTTTTGAAATCGGAACTCCACCGCCGCTAAGCCTTTGATCTGTCAAGCCCATGAATGTTACAATCTCAAATTGCTATTAAATTGCTATGAATCCACAAGGACAAACTGGAGTTCAAACCCGTAAACAGCAAATGGAGCCAAAAAGCCTACAGATACTAGAGAGGACCCACAAGGGGTTTAAAGTCCTGTCAGAAGCACTGTAGATGCAAGTATAAACACATTACTGTATTTTGAATTAAAGAGAAAGTGATGTTAGGTATTAAAATTAATAGCACAACATTCTCAAGCTCGCATAACTGCGATATAAAATACCTTTTTTATGTTTAATTTCTGTGTTATGTTGATCCCGGCAATCAATGTGTTAATACTATAATAGAACTTGCATGCACCAGAATATCATATTTATTGATTTATTAAGATTGCACTATTTCTCGAATGCGAGTCTGATCGAAACTCGTACTTCAAACCCATAAGGGATTGAAATCTAACCTCCATTTTTCAGTGACATAATGATGACGATCTATTTTACCATTGGCTTCATCTAAGCCCGTAACCACGGGTTTGACTAATTGATTATGTTCCCAGCCTGAAAATGCACATACGCAAAAATAGTTTACGGATTTGGATAACGAGCCTATAGAGCCTCCCACCGCTGCCACCAACTGCCATGACCTGCTCTTTGAGTGAGATATGAAAGGCTCTCCCTACCCCTATTTACTGCAGGAATAGCTCTGTTGGGATGACTCTGGACCGAATGATGGATGCAGCCAGCCCTGGCAGATCTCTCCCAATCATTAGCAGTGCCCAGAGATGCTTCTGGAGATCTACAGTAAGTCTGGATCAGACATTACTGTAGCAGACTGCTAGCTTGGACAATAATTCACTCCAACACCATAATCATGATGGAAAAAATTAAGACCCTTTATTTTACATTGGACAGGTTATATGCAGTCATCATCAAAGACCTGGGGGTGGCTAACCTTGAGGATGCCCTCCTGTACATATGCTGACCCATAGTAACTGGTCTCTGAGACTTCCTATTAGTCCTGGTCAATGGGCTAAGGGAAATCCCTGGGAACGGCCAGCCTTGTCCCCAAAGCCGGCCCCCTGGGCGTGGCTAAGGGGCTCATTTGAAGATTGACTGGCGACTTGTGTACAATACAATATTGCTGCTTCACTCCCCATCCCTTTATCATTGTCAAGTTAACAGATTTTACTAGCCAATGCGTAAAGGCGCACATAATCATAACCCGCTTATGTGGAATAGTACTTTATTACGGGTATGTTATGTGTCCTCTTAGCCCTATTGTCTCACCTGTTTTAGTCACTTAGTCTCAGGGTCTGTAACCCCTGTTCCCTGGTACTGAAGGGTAGACACCGGATACCACACCAATCCACTTCATGCGTAATTGTCAACTTAATTAGTGGTGATGTGGTAAGCTGCCTTTTCCCTGAATACATAACAATAACAGTATAACATTGGGTCTCCTAGGCCCAGAACTGTTACTCCCCTGGATATCGTTGTTTGGGAAGTATATTAGTCTCAGGAGGGCACTTGGTGCACCACCAATATGACATAGATTAACTTGGGCCACGTCCATGGTAAGATGGCTGCTACTGTAATCCAGTCCCTCCTGGTAAGCACAACTAGTGGCCAACTTGAGTTATGACACGCAGGCTTTGCGGGTGTACCAGGGCTGCTGCGGGTTTGGAATTTAATATGGCCCTTATATTGTTCCTTTCCACCACTGCATAGTATGTAAAACTATGGTATAATGTAAAAATAGCTGGTTTGCAAAATGACAGCCATAGATAAAATTAAAAATATATAGAAACATTTCATAAGAGACAAATAAGGGAGTTGTAATTGTAAAGTAATTATTTTAACTAAATTCTAAACATTCATGTAAAAAAGAAAAAGGGATTGGTGTGTGAAGTTGTAACCTAAAGTTCTATTAGCACAAGCTTTTACTCACTGAGCCACATCTCTGTATATTAAGCAGGAGCTATAGAAAAAATATATAAAAAGCTGGAGGAGAATCAGTATGACAACCTAAACTTTATTATCTATGTAAAATCCCATGGGTGGGCTTCAGGGGCTATGCAAGCAGTAACTAAAAATTACAATATCTCAGTCAATTATTGATCAATTTAAACATGCAAAAATCTAGTCCACTTGACTTGTCCCCACATTAGATATAATGTTGCACAGTGCATATAATGACGTATATTTAAAGGCAATTTCTGTCACACATATGCTACACACAAGCTGTACAGCTCATTCGTGGTGTGTAAGTTTAACACAGGGATCACACTGTAATGATGCATCTGGCCACTAGATGATGATGTTTTAAGGCAGGAGAAAAGACTCATGTATTAGAAATGCTTGTTCCAATTAGATTGCATTACAATGCTTGCAATCTATGAAATGTGTATTTCATAAGCTTTTATTGTGTTACACATATATTTAAGGGCACTTTCTGTCATGATTTTTACTGATTTCCATTCCAGCTCAATATCTTTGTGACCTCTGTGTTAAACCGGAAAAATGCAATTGTACATCGCGACTGAGTAATAAGTGATGTGATCACAAGGATATTGAGCTGGAATGGAAATCTGTGAAAATCATGACAGAAAGTGCCCTTAAATATATGTGTAACACAATAAAAAACTTATAAAATACACATTTCTATGCCAACTTGCAGTGTAATGCAATGTAATTGGAACCAATGCATTTCCAAATGTGTGTCTTTTCTCCTGCCTTAAAGCTAGTGGCCAGATGCAGCTTTACAGTACCAGACTAGAGAATCTAATTACAAAATTCCATGTATAAGACGATCCCCCTATTTTAGATTTTTTTTAAAATGGTAAAAAGTACCATCTTATACACGGGAAAGAACGGTATACTGATGGTCACATGGTCACTTAATTCCTTGATCCCCACATATTTTGTGTAACAAACTTTGTACAACCTGCAAAGCAGTGGGGAAAAAGTGATGAGTGGATAAACATGGATACATGGAGTTAAAACCTATATTATCTACATTTAGCTTTCTATGGGGTATATTTACCAAGATAGAAACATCTTTCTCTTCTTTGTAAACAGCCAATAGTCATTTTTTGACGGGCAATTCGCTAGTTATTAATATATTTAACAACACTTTTTAAACTCTAACTATTTTCACTATCATTACTATACTCTAAGACCCTCATTCAATTGAGCTTCAGAAATGTAGCACGCAAGTTATTTTGCTATTCAATTGGCGTCTTTTTGCGGGCTCTGATCGGGTTACAGGCTCCGGCCTCCGATTCACTACGATGGTTCACATCGCAAGTTAATGCCCCTCCAAGCCTTTCATGGCCTCAAGAGTTGCAAACGCTAAAATCACAAATCCCTATATTCAATTGATCCGATTCCCCCTCGTTAAGTAAGCCGTCAAGCCCGCAAATGGCAAAAGTTGACTTGCAAAGGGCTTAATGACATGTCTGTAGAACTTTAAATGCACATATACACACACTACTGTACTTTTATTAAAAGTGAAAGTGATGTTAGGTCTTAGAATTTATAGCACAATATTCTCAAGCTTGCAAATCGGCCCAGAAAAATACTTTATTTCATGTTTAATTTCCGTGTTATATTGATCCCGGAAATCAATGTGTTAATACATATAATGGAACTTGCATGTAATAGAATATCATATTTACGGTTTAATCGATATTGCAATATTTCAGGAATGTGCGTCTGATCGTAACTCGTAATTGAAGCCCTTAGGACTTTGAAATCCAAACTCCATTTTTCATTGATGTAATGATGACGATCTCTGTTTCCATTGGCTGTTTCTATCAAGGGAGTTACGGCCTTGGTTAATTGATCTGTTCAAGCTTGCAAATGCTACATAAGTGGCATGGTTTCCGAATTTAGCTATCTGCCCAAAACTTGCAGTCTTGGCGTATTGAAAAGCACCATAAGTGGTGGACGATGCAGGCCCACAGCACGCCCGCAGATTTACGGCCAACATCTCGCGACTTGCGGGCTTGCAATTGAATGAGGCTCTAAGTATCTGCATCCCACTGTGGAAGTGAAGAGAGAGCCCCAATTACTGCTATTTTTCTTTCTTAAGGGCTGACTCAAGCTCCATTCAGTAGAATGACTGACCACATGCAGGTCATTGACTATGTGGTCTGGGCTGCACTTCCATTATCCAAACAACAGCTTATTGGAATGCATCAAGGGATATACAAGCAATACCTAAAAATGTGCTTAAAGGCAGATATGATTCTTTAGGTAGACTTAGGTGGAAGCCCAAACATTGGCCACTTAACAAGCAAGCTATATATTTGAAAATCCATGTCAGGCACAACTGTCATTACCCTGTAAATTCTCGCCCCATGGTCACTATAGGAGTGCTTCTCTCCTTTTTTATGTTTTCACTCTTGCCCATGTTCTGCTGAGTTTTGTCTCATTATTTGTAAAATAGGCCTCAATTCCATGGCTCCCTTAAGAATGCTTAGAATGCTGACCTGGAGCTATGGGAGTCTTGAAAAGCAAATTTCCAGAGCTATTGTTTGGCTCCTGCAAAAAATAATCTCATAAAATGTTCTGACTCTCACCAAGGGGTTTTGCCCGGAGTTATCTAGATCTAATGTGTGCTCACAGCCTCTTTGCAGGAGATTCTGAGTCTTAATATCATGAGACTACATAGTAAAACTACTCCCTATGAGCTGGGTGTTCCCTGGGATTCCCCCTTAATCAGTGGCGAAACTAGTGAATGGAGGGCCAGTGTAGCAAAAAAAAAAACATTTGGCTCCCCACCCCCCAGGTGGCGCTGATCCAAATTCTTTTTTTAAATATATATATGCTAGCGACTTGCCCGTCAAAAATGATGGGGCAATAAAATTTGAAGCCATGGCAATGCTGTTTGCGACACAATGTAAAGCTTTTGCTCCTCTGCGGACCATTGGCGCTCATTGCAAGTCTCTCCCCTTGTGTACTTTTCCTCCTCTGAGCACGTTCGGCGCTCATTGTGAGCCTCTTTCCTCGTGTCCTTCAAGTTTCGTGCTTTGCAACGATCATCTTCGGCGCTCATTGCAAAGACGGATATATAAGGACAGTGTTAAATATACTATTTAGGAAGTGTGAAGCTTTAATGTATTCATAAGGTAACGGCAGTGTAAAATATGCTATTTAGCGTATTTTTTTATTTTATTTATATTTTTTAAAATAATAATGAATTCATTCATTACTTAATATATTAATATACTCTACCTATTTCTAATTAATATATCCAGCAATAAATATCCTGAAGAGCTAACAGTCTCTTTTTATTTTCCTGCAGCATACAATGTACAGTTGGACTGATGCTGCCCTGAGGAGAAAGTGTCAGCAATGTGCAAAGTGTGCAGTATATATAGGCTGCGTGCGCGAGGCCAAACCGTTTGTTTAGTCGGGTAAAGTGCCATTTTAGATTTGTAATGTTATTATTTGCAAGTTAGTGTTATAAAATGGCGGCGATTGTCTATGTGTTACGTGGCTCGCGAGCATTTTCCGTCCTTTGTAATAGTGTATTTTGTACTTTGTACGTTCCTGGGTAAAAGTGGTATGCGTCTGGCGGTGTTTGCCGCGGTTTGGGGTTGTGTAGCCCCGTTTTCATTTTTTTGGGACGCCATTTTTTGTCTCGCTTGCCAATTTTTGAGTGCCAAAACTCGCCAAATTCGGCTTAAATTTGTGTGCAACCTCACTCTCAGATGTCCTGGCTGTCCCCCTGTGCTGAGTTTTTTTTCCGTTTTTTTTTATTGTTAGTTTTTTTTTATTTGCGCGGTTCGGCTGTTAACTGTGTATTTTTACGACATCTTAATTTTTTTTTCTTCGAAGTTCTGCTCCTCGCAATTTTTTTTTCTAAGTCCCGCGTTCCTCAACTGTTTGCAGCCTAAGGCAATCCCTCGTTTCCTAAGTGCTTGAAGGCTAAGTCACGCATTTTTCAATGCCTCAATGGCTCGCCTCGCTTCACGAGGCTCGCAGGAGCACATGCGGCGCTCATTTATGCCTAAGTCCTGTGTGTTCCAATGTCTCAATTGCTCACCTCGCTCCGTGCGGCTCGCAGCCGATGAGCGATTCGCCTCTCATCGGCTAAGTGCTTCGCGCTCTGAAGACTTCTGTGCTTCAATGGCTTGACTCGCGAAGAGTGATGACGAATCGCAGTTTGACAACTATTATATGTGATATATATATAAATATATATATGTATATATATATATATATATTTAAAAAAATATATATTTCTGAAGTGTAGCCCCCAAATTCCTTCTCTCTCCCTCCCTTTTCTCCATCTCTATCTTCCTCTTTCCTCCTCTCTCGCTCCTCCTTCTTCTTCTCTCCCCCTCATTCTCTCCCGCCTCCCCTTCTCCCTCCCCTATCCTCCCTGCTCATCCTCCCCCTCTCCTTCTCCTTCTCCTCCCAGGAGGGGGGAGAGACACAAAGGAGTGAGAGGAGGGGGGAGACACAGGGGAGGGAGAGGAGGGGGGAAGAGACACAGGGGAGGGGGGAGACACAGGGTAGGAGAGGAGGGGGAGTAGACACATAGGGGAGGGAGAGGAGGGGGAGAGACACAGGGGAATGAGGGGGGAGAGACACAGAGGAGAGGGGAGACACAAGGCAGTGAGAGGAGAGGGGAGAGACACAGAGGAGGAGGGGGGACACACAGGGGAGGGAGAGGAGGGGGGAAGAGACAAAGGTGAGGGGGAGAAACACAGGGGTGGGAAAGGAGAGGGTAGACACACAGGGGAGGGAGAGGAGGGGGTAGACATGCAGGGGTGGTAGAGGAGGGGGGAGAGACACAGGGGAGGGAGAGGTGGCAGAAGAGATACAGGGGAGGGAAATGGGAGGAACAGACACGAGGGAGGGGGGAAGACACATGGGGGAAAGAGACACAGGGGGGAAAGAGAAACAGGGGAGGGAGAGGGGGGCAAGACACACAGGGGAGGAAGAGGGGGGCAAGAGACACAGGGCATGGAGAGGTGGGGAAAGAGACAAAGGGGGGCAGGGGGGAAAGACACAGGGGGGAGAGGGGGTAAAAACACATGGGGGAGGAGACACAAGTGAGGGAGAGGAGGGGGGAAATGAGACACAAGGGAGGAAGTAGACAGAGGGATGAGCGCCAAAGGCGCTCATCGCGAGGCCAGTAAAGTAGAGGGGGAGAGGCCCTCAATGTGTGGCAAACAGCATTGCCAGGATTCACATTTTATTGCCGTCATTTAATAAAAACATAATAAAAACTAAATAAAATAAAAAATACACCTGTAAGGGAGCAAAAGATACATTACCTATCTATTTGACGCCCTCTAGCAACAATGATTGATGCCTAGGTTTCGCACTCTTCAGCCCAGGATAATAGAGAACTTACATGTTGATTGAAGAATCCATCGTCTTCTTTCTTGATTAAAACCATTGTTCTTCATCTTTGGTCCATGAAAATGGGCCTCCACCTAAAACAACCTGGCGCTATTTACAATTTACATAGCGGAAATGTTTTTTTCTTTTGTCAGAGCCTTTGCCTTATATAATATTTCTGCAAATGTGTCAATCCTATTTCAGCCAATCAAAATTGAGTATTTGAATGACTTGTGTGTCATAGATTATTGGTTAAAAGTCTAACCAATCTGGATGCACAAATTTTAATGGTATAGGGGTTAATATTATGTTCCATGGTGGTCCATAGGGACCCCCTGACTTATAGGAAGTAGCAGTATTAACCCCTTAATTCTGTCAGGTTTGAGCAATCAAGTCTCAAATCTGACAGAAGTGTTAGCTTTTCTTTGCAATAGATTTGATGCATCCAGCCTTCTCGTAGGCTATTTTCTGCCTTTATGTGAGGCGGAAGATACCCATAGGCTTTTTTATATATTTCAGGGCAAAATCGGTTATTGTTACAGGAGGTGTGTGATAACAACTTAAAGTTATGAGACAGGCACTTGGGTCTTAGGATATTAAGGGCATTTCAAGCACACCAGTTGGCATTTCTTGGAGGTTAGATTTACGTGTGATAGCTCAGTAGTGATTTACAAGTGAACTCCACTCGGTTCTCTTCTTATGGAAGCCATGGAAGGAAGGTCATGTGGTAAATTAATAGTAAAAACAATACACATTTTGACAGACTAATACTAAAGGACTTGAGTCCCTGTCCTTGAGCTAACAATCAGGCATGAATGACACTTTTATATAAATTGCTAACCAGCTTGGAAGCTAACAAGCTTAAAGTAGATACTGTAAGTAAAACAAAAAGATGGAGGAATTGGTAGACATTTGGATGACCAATGGCAAATGTGTCATTAGTATATAAGTGATCTGAGTACAGTGTGCATTTTGTAGAGATACTGTGTCATGTATAGAGATAAACTGAATGAAATAAGGTACAGATTCCAAGAGAGTCGGGTGTGTGTTCTGTGCGTACAACAGAAGCCTCTTAGAACATGGCCCTACACTACAGACAATTTAAAAAAAATAATTAAAAAAATGTAGATTGCACTGGGGCCCCTCCAGAGGTAGACCCTGGTGCATTGCACCACCTGCATGTGTGCTAGCTTTGTCCGTGATGCCCAAATTCGTAATAACTAATATTATATTTGTATATATGCATTGCATTGCAAATTATGAATCGAATATATACTCAGTTCATAAATCTATTATTCATGCTATAATAAAAATGGCAAATTAAATCAGAATATTAAGATTGAAGGGAAGATTTATACTGATGTATATTGTTGATATGTACATTAGTTAAATGATGAATCTACAGCACATTAAAACATGCAAAGGAAATCAATGTCCAAACATCTTATAATATCTTTGCTAAACAAAATCCGGAATAGTACTTGCTTTTATCAAGTATTAACATGTCTCTATTGGGAGCAAAATTATATACGACATTGGAATGATAATTTGCACAAGGTGAAGGAAAAGCTCCATGTTAACCAAGTAGGGGCAAACAACATATTAAATGCTAGAGCCCTCATCTCTGTTCCTTCTCTCTCCCTCTAAATAAAAAACCTTTCTAACTTTCACTTCTCTTCTGACCCTTTTTATTCCTTATCAGTTTAATCTTTCCATGATTTCTGTCCCTTCCGTTCCCTTTAGATTTTAAGTGGCGAGTTTTCAGTCTTCTAGGATGCTTTGGGAAAAAAAGCACTTTCTGCAAAGATTCTGAGCTCAAAACAGGGTCCTCATTTTTGGAAGGTTGTTAATGCTGTATTTTTTCCTTTTTTTTTATCCCCTGTATTGCGTTACGGAATATGTTGGCGCGTTACAAATAAAAGTTAATAAATAATAATAATAATAAGTAACCTGTAAGAAATCTGGTAAACTGTTAGATGAAGATCTCTAAAGAGTAGGCTAATGGCTGTGAATTAAAAAGTAAACATAAAAAAGACATACCAGTACAGCTTAAGCTCAGCTTCAAATTAACATCTTACAGTACCATTAAAATAAGATCAGTTTCAGTACCATTAATCCCATTACAGGTAGATATATGAATTAGAGCTGATTTTATTCACTCTTGCAGTATCACTTAATACATGCTACCATAAGCCTTTTTTTGTTTCTGCCAAGTATTCAGCAGTATACAGAAATGAATAAATGAAATAGATCTATTTTTATATAAACACTTATTGTCTCTACTTACAAATTCTATTTCTTGGTGTCTTGACTGTGCAGTCATATATATACTTACTGTCTGGATATTTCTCCAGTGCATAAATGGATGTGAAGCAAGATATGTGGAGGTAATCCCAGCAGGGATTGTTTAGAAAAAAAAAAGAGTTGAGTTACTTCCAGTAAAGCAAAACTATATTAAACCATTTTTTGTCTTTTTTATTACACTTCCACTATACAAACTGAGATAACATGTTTCCTTTAACCACTTTAACGCACCATAAATATAGTTTGTACTTTCTACCCCTTTATTCTTAATTTCAACACACTCGCGGTTTATATCATATTATTACTCAATCTTCAACATGATATAAATATATGTATAATCTGTTTTCAGTAAAACAGCAAAATTGGGAAAATATATTAGCTATCAGAGATACTGATAAAAATCAATATTTGTCTTTTATCAAGTGTGACATTTATTTTGCATTCATTTTCTTCTATTTGTTAGAAATCCCTGTTTTTTTAAATAATATATTTATTTATTCAAGCTTCAAAATAAAATAGTACCTGCGTATATTGCTTAAAAGCAGTTAATAAAGTTGATGCATCTAAAATGTATGCAAATCTTTAGGTGGCAACATAATATCATCAACACATATTTTAATAGATATAGGTTAATTAAGTATTGGATATACCAATCAGTATTCAAGGCAAATGGACAAATGACATGTGGACAGATCTGGTCCTCAGATATAACTGGGTACCAACCAGGAAGAGTCTCCATAGAATACCATAATGTACAGTGCCTTGCAAAAGTATTCACCCCCCTTGACTTTTACCTATTTTGCTACATTACAGCCTTACATTCAATGTTTTGTTAATCTGAATTTTATGTGATGGATGAGAACACAGTAGTCTAAGTTAGTGAAGTGAAATTAGAAAAATATATACATAAAAATATTTTTTAGAAATAGAAAACAGAAAATTGGCATGTGCATATGTATTCACCGCCTTTGTTATGAAGTACATAAAAAGCTCTGGTGCAACCAATTACCTTCAGAAGTCGCATAATTAGTGAAATGATGTCCACCTGTGTGCAATCTAAGTGTCACATGATCTGTCATTAAATATACACACCATTTTTGAAAGGCCCCAGAGGCTGCAACATCTAAGCAAGAGGCACCACTAACCAAACACTGCCATGAAGACCAAGGAACTATCCAAACAAGTAAGGGACAATGTTGTTGAGAAGTACAAGTCAGGGTTAGGTTATAAAAAAATATCCAAATCTTTGATGATCCCCAGGAGCACCATCAAATCTATCATAACCAAATGGAAAGAACATGGCACAACAGCATGCCTGCCAACAGCTGGCCGCACACCAAAACTCACGGACCGGGCAAGGAGGGCATTAATCAGAGAGGCAGCACAGAGACCTAAGGTAAACCAGGAGGAGCTGCAGAGTTCCACAGCAGAGACTGGAGTATCTGTAAATAGGACAGCAATAAGCCGTACGCTTCATAGAGTTGGGCTTTATGGCAGAGTGGCCAAAAGAAAGCCATTACTTTCAGCAAAAAACTAAATGGCATGTTTTAAATTTGCGAAAAGGCATTTGGGAGACTCCCAAAATGTATGGAGGAAGGTGCTCTGGTCTGATGAGACTAACATTGAACTTTTCAGCCATCAAAGAAAATGCTGTCTGGTAAAAACCTAGCACATCACATCACCCAAAGAACACCATCCCCACAGTGAAACATGGTGGTGACAGCATCATGCTGTGAGGATGTTTTTCAGCAGCCGGAACTGGGAAACTGGTCGTGGTTGAGGGAATGATGGATGGTGCTAAATACGGGAATATTCTTGAGCAAAACCTGTACCACTCTGTGCGTGATTTGAGGTTAGAACAGAGGCAACAAAACACAAAAAATACCAAGGGGAGTGAATACTTTTGCAAGGCACTGTATATTGAAATTGATTTATTATTTGGTCTTTAGTACTTCATGACAATGTATTTATATGTGAGCATGTGGGCAATCAAAGTCTCTTTATAAATTCCTATCCAATCCATATAAAATAATAATCCTAATTTATTCATTTTCAATAAAAAGAATGGGAGTGTCGTTTTGTATTACATATTGATAATAATGATATGGGAATGGAAGCTACTAGTCATTGAAGTAATTGTTTATTACCTTCTGAAGTAATCTGAATTTCTCTCTGTGTAAGGATAACAATTATCATCAATCTGGTGTTATTTTAATAGTGATATTTAACTTATTTAGTATTTTTTATTTGATTCCACACTACATTGGAAAATTTCCACAGACAATAATAGAAATGGGCCAATGGAGATTTATTGGAGTTAAACTTGTGTCGCAAATGTGGGGTATAAAAAGTGCCCATTCAATTCCAAGCCTGTAATTACCTTCATACAGGCTGTTTGTCTGTGGGTTAGAAATTTGCAACAGTTACATAGGTATTTAATTGAACAATCCCGCAATTACAGGGCTGACATCTAAAACTGTAAACCATGAACTCGTACGTAGCATTTCAGGGCATGATCATGATCAATTAAGCAATCCCGTAAGTTTCAATTTAGAAAGAGAAAATTTTATAGGAGGCCGTCTTCATGACATTAGTAAAACATGGCTTTTAAACTTCAATCAATTAGTGTTTAGAAGTCTGATATGCAATCAGGCTCACAATCCAGGAATGTAGAAATCAATAAAAATTATTAAAGAAATTGTTCTAGTCCATGTGGGTGGCCTAATATGTATTAACATAATCTCATAACTCATAATCCCTTATTTAACCCTGTAACTCATGGAGGTCAATACAGACCCTCATAATCCCTTAATTAACCCTGTCACTCATGGGGCTCAATACAGACCCCCATAATCCCTTAATTAACCCTGTCATTCATGGGCCTCAATACAGACCCCCATAATACCTTAATTAACCCTGTCACTCATGGGGGTCAATACAGACCCCTATAATCCCTTAATTAACCCTGTCACTCATGGGTCTCAATACAGACCCCCATAAGACCTTAATTAACCCTGTCACTCTTAGTGGTCATTACAGTCCCTCATAAACCCTTAATTGACCCTGTCACTCATGTAGGTCAATACAGACCCCCATAAACCTTTAATTAACCATGTCACTTATGGGGGTCAATACAGACCCCCACAATCCTTTAATTTACCCTGTCACTCATGGGGGTCAATAGAGACCCCCATAATCCCTTAATTTACCATGTCACTCATGGGGGTCAATACAGACCACCATAAACCCTTAATTAACCCTGTCACTCATGTAGGTCAATACAGACCCCATAATTCCTAAATAAGCTCTATCACTCATGGGGCTCAATACAGACCCTCATAGGCCCTTAATTAACCCTGTCATTCATGGGGGTCAATACAGACCGCCATAATCTCTTTATTAACCCTGTCACTCATGTGGGTCAATACAGACCCCCATAAACTCTTGATTAACCATGTCACTCATAGGGGTCAATACAGACGACCATAAACCCTTAATTAACCCTGTCACCCATAATCCCTAAATAAACTATATCACTCATGATGCTCAATACAGACCCTCATAGGCCCTTAATTATCCCTGTCACTCATGGGGGTTAATACAGACCCCCATAATCCCTTTATTAACCCTGTCACTCATGTGGGTCAATACAGAACCCCAAAAGCCCTTAATTAACCCTGTCACTCATGGGGTCTCAATACAGAACCCCATAAACCTTTAATTAACCTTTTCATCTATGAGAGTCAATATAGACCCCCATAAGCCCTTAATTGACCCTGTCACTAATGGGGCTCAATACAGACCCCGTTGATTAAACCTATCACTCATGGGGCTCAATACAGACCCCATAAACTCTTAATTAACCCAGCCACTCATAGAGGTCAATACAGACCCTCATAAGCCCTTAATTGACCTTGTCACTCATGGGGTTTAATACAGACCCCATAAACTCTTAATTAACCCAGTCACTCATAGGGGTCAATACAGACCCCCATAAGCCCTTAATTAAACCTGTCACTCATGTAGGCCAATAAAGACCACCATAATCCCTTAATAAGATCTGTCACTCATGGGGCTCAATACAGACACTCATAAGCCCTTATTAACCCTGTCACTCATGGGGGTCAAAAAAGACTCCCATAATCCCTTTATTAATCCTGTCACTCATGGGGGTTAATACAGACCCCCAAAAGCCCTTAATTAAACCTGTCACTCATTGGGCTCAATACAGACCCCCATAATCCCTTAATTAAACCTGTCACTCATGGGGGTCAATACAGACCCCCATAAACCTTAATTAACCCTGTCACTCATGGCGGTCAATACAGACCCATAAGCCCTTAATTGACTTTGTCACTCATGGGGGTCAATACAGACCACCATAAACCCTAAATTAACCCTGTCACTCATGTAGGTCAATACATACCCCCATAATCCGTTAATAAGCTCTGTCACTCATGGGGTTCAATATAGACCCTCATAAGCCCTTAATTAACCCTGTCACTCATGGGTGTCAATAAAGACCCCCACAATCCCTTTATTAACCCTGTAACTTATGGGGATCAATACAGACCCCCAAAAGCCCTTAATTACCCCGGTCACTCATGGGGCTCAATACAGACCCCCATAATCCCTTAATTAACCCTGTCACTCATGGGGGTTAATACAGACCCCCATAAGCCCTCAATCGACCCTGTCACTCATGGGGGTTAATACAGACCCCCATAATACCTTAATAAGATCTGTCACTCATGGGGCTCAATACAGACCCTCATAAGCCCTTAAATAACCCTGTCACTCATGGGTGTCAATAAAGACCCCCACAATCCCCTTATTAACCCTGTCACTCATGGGGATCAATACAGAGCCCCAAAAACCCTTAATTAACCCTGTCACTCATGGGGCTCAATACAGACCCCCATAATCCCTTAATTAACCCTGTCACTCATGTGGCTCAATACAGACCCCCATAATCCCTTAATTAACCCTGTCACTCATGGGGGTTAATACAGACCCCCATAAGCCCTTAATTGACCCAGTCACTCATGAGGGTTAATACAGACCCCCATACACTCTTAATTAACCCAGTCACTCATGGGGGTCAATACAGACCCCCATAATCCCTTAATTAACCCTGTCACTCATGGGTCTCAATACAGACCCCCATAAGCCGTTAATTAACCCTGTCACTCTTAGTGGTCATTACAGACCCCCATAAACCCTTAATTGACCCTGTCACTCAAGGGGGTCAATACAGACCCCTATAATCCCTTAATTAACCGTGTCACTCATGGGGGTCAATACAGATCCCCATAAGCCCATAATTAACCCTGACACTCATGGGGGTCAATGAAGACCCTCATAAGCCCTTAATTAATTCTGTCATTTATGGGGGTCAATACAGACCCCCATAATCCCTTAATTTACCATGTCACCTATGGGTGTCAATACAGACCCCCATAAACCACTAATTAACCCCATCAGTCCAATAGGGGTCTATATACCCCTATAGGACACTAATTAACCCATGTAATAACACTATAAGTGCCATGAGGCTCATTCAGGACCCTCATGTTATGGTTAAATATGCACAGATAGGGTTACATAGGTACTGTTAGGGTTAAATGTGTACTGTTAGGATTAAATAGGCCCAGGGTTGGGTTAATGGGGTATAGTTAGAGTTAATAGTTTAGTGCTTACACTTTATGTCATGAGGATCCTGGATGACTCTCATGGCACTTATAGTGTTATTAAATCAGTTAATTAGTGTCCTATAGGGGTCTATATAGTTTAGGCACCCAGTACACTCCCATTGTGTGACAAACAGCATTTCAACACTTTTTTATTGACCCGTCAGTTTTGACTGGCAAGTCACTAGTGTTTATATATATTTTAACTCTCTCTAACTTTGACAGCTAATAGCCATAAATAGTATTTAAGTCTAGTGGGACTTTATCCCATGGAATTGTAAGCACAAGTATTTCATTCAGTCTTGCTAATATTACAACTGAAAGTAATCTCATAATTATGAAAAATGTCAAATGTATGCATCCAAATTTGTATTGTATAAAAAGTTTTGATTTTCTTTTTTGGACTGGTGCTCTGAGCTGCAAAGATTTAAACAAACATGAAATATATTATTTTCACTTGACCAGTCTCACAGTAAACTAATTACTGATTGTAAGTAAGATGTTACTGTTAAATGTCTCACTTAGATAAAGCACTAATAAGCATTTTTCTGATGAAATGGAACATCGGATCTTTAACTCGGTTAAGGGAACACTGAAATGTAATATGTATAGTTTGAGATTTTGAACAACTTGACTTGATAATGGGCAATCATTTTTACAGTTTGAATTAATTATAATTCTTTAATTCTTAACTATTTTATTCAGTTTTGCTTTTAAGATGAGGTCATTTTGACCCAGTTTATAAAAGGATTAGAAACCAAATAGGAGTGAGTGGAACAATGGATTCAGACATCCTCTCCCAATGGCCCATTGACAATAGAATTAAAGAATATTTAATTACTAGCAACTTGCCTGTCAAAAATGATGGCAATAACATGTGAATCCTGGCAATGCTGTTTGCCATACAATGGGAGCCTCTCCCCCTCTACTTTACTGGCGTCACAATGAGCTCCTTCGGCACTCATCACCGACCTTGCAATGAGCGCTTTCGGCGCTCATTGCGAGTCTCTCCCTCTGTCTACTTCCTCCCTTGGGTCTCATTTCCCCCTCCTCTCCATCCCTTGTGTCTCCTTTCCCCCCTGTGTCTTTCCCCCCTATCCCCCTGTGTCTCTTTCCCCACCTCTCCCTCCCTTGTGTCTCTTGCCCCCCTCTCCCTCCCCTGTGTGTCTTGCCCCCTCTCCCTCCCCTGTCTCTTTTCCCCCTGTGTCTCTTTCCCCCATGCCTCTTCCCCCCTCCCTTGTGTCTGTTCCCTCCCCTGTGTCTCTTTTCCCCCTGTGTCTCTTTCCCCCATGCCTCTTCCCCCTCCCTTGTGTCTGTTCCCTCCCCTGAGTCTCTTCCCCCTCCCCTGTGTCTCTCTCCTCTCCCTCCCCTGTGTGTCTACCCCCCTCCTCTCCCTCCCGTTTGTCTGCCCCCTCCTCCTCTGGGTCTCATCCCCCTCCTCTCACTCTTTTTTGTCTCTCCCCCTCTCACTCCCCTGTGTTTCCCCCCCTCCTCTCACTCCCCTTTGTCTCCCCCCTCCTGTGTATCTCCCCCTGTCCGCCCCGTGTCTCTTTCCCCACCTTTCCCTCCCCTGTGTCTCTTGCCCCCCTCTCCCTCCCCTGTGTCTCTCGCCCCCCTCTCCCTCCCCTGTGTCTCTTGCCCCCTTTCCCTCCCCTGTGTTTCTTCCCCCCCCCTGTGTCTCTTTCCCCTATGCATATTGCGTGGGCCACTGCTCAATGTGCATTGCTCCGCTTACGCCTGCAGGCTGTTGCGCATTGCGCGGTTGTCAACTATTATACAGTATGTGATTTAAAACCATGTTCATTTGTAATTGTGGTATCACAAAGGACAATGTATCCATCTATCTATCTAGCCATTTATCTATCTGTGACCTGGACATTTCCAATCTTTAACAGATTCAGAATATCATAAGTTAACAAAAAGAGAAATAAAATGCTTTAGTACAGTGTAATGTTTTGTTCCAATTGTTCGGTCTACAGATTGACCAACAGTCCAATTAAGTTTTTTTTTCTATTTTCAACCAAAACAATTTCATATGTCAAAATATTGACCAATTTGTTAGGAGAGTAAATAAAGCCCCTAACTGAGTGCAATAACTTCATGTTTGAAGACTAGAGGGGACAATTGTGAAGAGAGGTTAAACAAACCATCACAGAGGATTTATAGCGTTCCACGTGGCTGCTTAGATCTGTCTGTGGTCTCTTAATTTGGTAGTATTTTCTTCCATTACAACTTTATTTCTCATGATGCTTTCTTGTCTTGTGCAAGATGAGTGTGCAAAAAATTACAAAGATGAGTATTGATCTACACATATGCCATTTTTCTAGTAGGGGATATTTTAGTTTTCAAGTCTTCTTCACATGAAACAAGTATTACTAACCTTTACATTGAATGTAAAATAACTATTTAGTATGTAATCATACACTGGTTAAGAAAATGGTTTTCCACATTGGTTAATGCCATCACTGATTATTATGAATCGTTCAATACAGCATCATTAATCTTTAGTCTTTTTTGAATAACTATACATTATAATATGATCAACAAACATAATCATTTTTACATTTTTATTTCCTGAAAATTTAATATTTTAATGTAGGAAAATTAAAATAAAGAGATTTACAATTACATGGGTCATGTATATACAGTAAACTCTCAGGTATCTGGCCCCCACGTGGATTGCCATATGCCAGATAACTGTAGTTTCTGGTTGCTTGAGAGTAACTATTAAAATGGGCCTAATTAACCATATACTCCACATAAAACCATACACAATGTATTTAATTACTACTGCAAATTAAATACATCAATTAAAAGCTAAACAAAACACAGAAAGACAAAGTTCATTTTTACAAAGCATTTTATTGAACATTACATACATTAGATTGGCACCTTTGATGGGCATTTCCAAGCAGAGGCTGATGCTCCGACAGGGTCAGGATCCACTTATACAGGGTCACTTCCAGGCTGCATATTGCTTGAACTTCCTGTGATGCAGGGTCACTTCCTGCCGGTTAGATGAGAGTTTCCAGATAGAGGGGAATAAAGGTAGATACCGGTTGCTTGAGAGTTCTGGATGCTTGAGTTCCGGATAAACGGGAGTTTACTGTATCATCTTAGACAATTGAAGATATTCTCAATAAATGTTTCACCTGCCAGTTAATAGGTAAACATTATATCCAACATTCCCATTGCTGATTTACATACACATTCTTATGAGATATGCGGGCCAGCTATACCTGTAACAGAAATACATTTAACCCCATACTGATTACAGTGCAGAGTTACTTGTGGAAGCGCTAGTGTGCACTATAACAGACACTCTCAAGAAAATATGTATATCCCATATAGTAAATCAAATTTCTCATGCACAACACTTATATATGTAATACGTCTAATTCCTGAAGGCAATACAGTCCTGACTGCAAACTTTTCAAGGATCACTGGAGGGGTGCAGTTTCTTCCATGGACACCGTTCCAGCCATATCCAAACCACTGGTCCAAAAATTAGAAGAAGGGAGGGAGCACCTCCTCCTACTAGTGTAATATAAGATGATACACAGACAGATCCAAAATAGATAAAATCAATCCACTCACGTGTTACAATCTCAAATATATGAGGTATGGATTAGGCCTCCCAAGGAACTCCCTGGTACTATATACAGTGAATCCTCGGGCATATGCCTGATACGGTAGTCTCCTCCAACTCCTTTATAGAGTATTCTTGTAGTGACTGATGGACACACTACAGAGACTGACACTTCATCCACATGGGCAAGAGGGCATGTAGAAAGACAGCAGCTAGCCAAAATTATTTAAAAATTATGGTGTAGGTATACAAACACTGCTCAAGTAACTCCAAAGTATTCCGGGAGCCGCGCTGGTATGTGGTGTTACGTAATGACATCATCACGCTGCGCAGCGCGCCAAAGCCAGTACATCTCTGTGTAGTGTGACACTTTCCCTGATCTCCAGTATGGTGTTACGCAATGACGTCATCACACTATGCATTGCGATGATGTCAGCGTGTGGCATGTAGTTATCCCTGGTCTCCAGTGCACCATAGAGTACAGGAGAACACTCTATGGATCCACAGCACCCCATTATGGATCCAACTGGTCCAAGCAAGGCTGACTTCCGTAACATAATAGCTTCAACCAGCCTGGATCTCAGGCCAAAGTGATAGGGGGACAAGACTTTGGAGAGACTAGAATGGATATCCCAATGCCCAATGGCCTATATAATGCCACATATATATATAAAAAAATATATACCAAATGCATATATATGTGAAAGTATGTGAAAAAAAAATATATATATAAGTGAATACAAATATATAAATATTGAAGATAATAATAAAAATGCAAAATACAATAATAATGACATAAAATATACCAAATACAATACACAAGAGAACTGTATCCCAATGTTACCTCTCCTTTGTTGGAGTTTTTTAAAAACGGGCATGTGACACAATTCTTAACACCACATATATAGCTTCCAGTTAAATTGCAGATCCTCGATTTGTCCTTTAACTGACTTGCCCGTAAGTGAGATCGCAGTCAAATTTACTATACAATTGGCGTCTTTTTGCGGGCTCGGTACAGGTTATGAGTTACGAGCTTGAAAGAATGTTGGCCGCCCAACTCGTAACTTACACCATCCAGAAGCCTTTGATGTGTCACTTTCGCAGGGCTAAAATCTCAAAGTGCTTATCAATTACTCAAATTCCCCAAGCTTGCAAACCTATCCACACTCGTAAATCGCAAATGGAGGAGAACATCCTACATGTACTCGAGAGGACCCGCAAAGGGGTTAAACACCAATTCGTAGCACTGTAAATGCAAAAATAATCCTGCACTGGGGGAGAGCGATGTAAGAGATTATAATTAATTGCACAACAGTCTCAAGCCCGCACAACTGCAGGAAATAAGTTTTATTTTTTATTGTTTTTAGAAGCAGACAACCAAAACAGAATACATACAGTAAAACAATACTTACATCTAAATCATACACAGTCACCCACCTACATACCCCCACCCACCCCTTGGCAATATTCTCATTATTTGCAGACGGAGGCAATACCCGAAACCTATTATATAATTAAAGTAACATTGCTAAAGGCAACAAAAACAAAAACAAATATTTCTATTAACATAAAGGCCCGGCAAACATTTCTTCGTCCCATTTTGCCCATTTCTTAACCACTGATAGTCTTACCTTGGAATCAAGACTTAAATATTCCATTTCATACTGTTTATTCCTTTCCATAGTACTACAAATCTCATTCCATTTAGGCAATTCCCCACTTCTCCATCTCCGTACAATCCACCATTTAATTACCACGAGAACCTGCACCACTATCCCTATTGTTTCTCTAGACCATTCCCTTGGAAAAATATGTAATAGAAAAGCTTCTGGGTTTAAGGTAACTTCCTTGCATCCCATACCCACCAACTTGGTGACACATGTTTCCCAAAGCCCTTTGATCTTAACACATTTCCACCACATGTGGCTTTGGGTGCCTATTTCTGAGCACCCTCTCCAACACAGCTCACTATATTTGCTTGGATCTATTTTAGACAGAAGCTCTGAAACTATGTACCATTTTTGTGTAATTTTAAAGTGGATTTCTCTGTAAGTTGTACAAATCAAGTTATCTTTTGTTAGCTGATATGCTTTTCCCCAATCTTCCAGATTTTTCTTAATTCTAAAATCAGTTTCACAGCTTTCCATGGCTACAGATTTTCCAGAACTTCTGTACTCATCTTACATTTTTAAGCATTTCGACACTGAACTCTTATTACTTGTACTTAATGACAATAATTTTTCGAGAGTTGTCAAATCCCTGACTGATCTTACATCAAAACCTTCTTTTGTTAATATCTTCTTAAGGGTCAGAAATTGCAGCCACATTGATAGTGGGACCTCTTTCACTGTCCTCAGTTCCTCAAATTTAATAAATCCCTAATTTCTGATTAAATCCTGATTGATTGACATGTAACCTCCATGTTTTACTGCCGTATTTATGACAGTCTCGCTGATTTAGAATAGGCGATCATGGGGCTTGATGAATTGATACGGTTCCCGCCCACAATGCTCCAAACCAGTGCATGGTTTACGGAGCTGGCTTCAGGATCGCAACTCGCGACTTTGAGCAATTGAATAGACTCGCAAAGGGAGATCCACAGGAGCCCGCAACTCGATCGCAGACATGCAGCAATTGAATGAGGCCCTAAATTGTTAAACAGGCACATGATCTCTCACATTACATAATGGCTGCATGGCAAGTGTCAGAACATTGGATGAGGCTCTAGGCTACCTGTTGCCCACACTTAACATCTTCAAAGAAAAGTTCAAGACATACAAATATACCCAAAATTTTGGGTATTGCAGTGTCTGAGGAAGAAATTGTAAATTATGATAATGCTAGTGTAAATACCCAGTATAAATGACGGCCTGAGTCAATTTCATTGGTAAGTTAGCTGCACATTGAAATCTATTAATTGAAAAATATAAAAAAAAATGTTTATTCATTGAATTTTTATTAGATGGAAATCACATAAAGTTACAGATAATATATACCATACGTCTTATTTACATCTATAATATATATATATATATATATATATATATATATATATATATATATACATTTATTGAGTATAAATATACTTCCCTATACAATAAAACATTAGCTTAATTAAAGTATATACAACTGTTCCATCTATAAACAGATATGATTCCCTACACACTATCCCCATTATCTGGTGATATTATCACCTATTGGAGGCAGTGTTGTTAGTGCTTTAAGGTATTACGTAGTCTGCATGGGAACCACCTCCTTTCATACTTTATTTTATCATCTTCCAACATTTTAAACATATAACAATAAAACAAAATTGGTCACCATAGTAACCTACTTTACAAGATTAGACATTGCTGCTGATCCTTTCTCCTTTCCTGTTATACCGCTCTTTCTGAAGTAGCTGCTCCCCCCCTTTCCCCTTTACACCATCTTGGGGTATAACACAAGTATCTATCTAGTTGGTCGTTCCCTAAATTTCAACCACACATCCCACACTTAATTAAATGTATTCATTGTATCTTCCAAAGAGTGGGAAATTCGTTCATTTATAGCAATATAATCCAATTTATCCATGATGGATTGGAAATTCAGATCCCTCTGTTTCCACTGTTTAGCTATATGAGATTTGGAAGCTAAATATAAAAATAGAAGGAGCCTATTTTGTGCTGATATTCCCAGCAAACAGGTTTCTATAGTTTCCTGTACTGGAACCTTGAATAGCTCAGAAGCCACTTGAGAGATCCCTGTCCAGATTTGTCTAACCCTAGGACATTCCCACCATATATGGATAAATGAGCCGATGGTCTTACAACCCCTGAAACAATTTTGGTCTACAGAGCTCGCCCATTTCGCTATTCTTTCAGGGGTAAGATAGGTGTGGTGTAATACTTTAATTGCGATTTCCAGTATGCTATGATTTAGAGAGCCTCTATAGATATTCCACCAGGAGACCCTCCATTTTTCCTCCTCCCAGCATTTTCCCATATCTGCCACCCAATCTTTGATATTATTATCTTTAATTGATAACTGGCGGTTTGAATATATCATTAATGACACTCATTATTCCCTTTGCTGTGGGGTGGCTAATGCATATCCGAGACAACTAGGTCCCCTTAGGAAGACCCTGTTTTCTAATCAATGTCTCATTAAAATGTCTAAGTCTACACATTGTGTAATGTTCCTGTAAGGGGAGATGGAATGTGTCAATAATTTGTTTATTGTCCAGAAGTTTACTATCTTTTATCCAATTTCCTAGCCTATTTAGGCCTTTTGATTTCCACCAACCTTTTGATGCTAAACTAAGACCTTTCGGGGCTCCAGGATGATTAATTATAGGGGTCATGGCTGAAAGATTTAAAAACATGGTGTGGTTTCTCGCCCACTTCCAACATTGTAAGGTATGGTTTATAACGGGATGTCTCAGCTTGTAAACCCAGCCAAACGAGGGTGTCCCATGTTAATGGGTTTAGTAAGTGATCCTCCATATAAACCCATGACGGCTGATGATTAGCTGAGTGGGTAATTGGAATTAACGATAGCTGAGCAGCCCTGTAGTATTTTTTTAAATCAGGTAGTGATAACCCCCCTCTAGATTTATGTTTAAACATTATCAGCCTTATTAAATTGTGATTCGGCAAATTTAAAAGGGCTCTATTTAAGCACATAGCATTTTTTTTTTTTACAGAAATTTTTATTTAGTGAACTTTTATCCAAAAGTAAGGAATTCACTAACTAAAAACTTCTGAAAAAAAATATGCTATGTGCTTAAATAGAGCCCTTTTAAATTTGCCAAATAGCAATTTAATAAAGCTGTTTGTTTTTATTAATTCTTGTCGGCTTACCAAGTCAAATAAACTTGCAAACTTTCCTTTGGAAACCATTTAACTCTGAGAGAATAATAGGCAGAGGTATGGATCTGAATAGATATAAGAGTTTTGGAAGCATATTCATTTTAAATGCATTAATTCTACCCAACCAAGATATTGGAAACCTGCCCCATTTTGTCAGGTCTTGACTCAAAGATTTCAACAACGGGTGATAGTTTTCTCTATATAAAGTTCCCAAATTAGAAGTGATTTTGATGCCTAAATATTGAATATACTTGGGAACCCATTTAAAACAAAATCGTTACCTTAAGGATTGTTTAAGAAGTTCTGGCATGGCTATAGTAATTGCTTCTGTTTTGTCCACATTTATACATATCTGATATTAGGCCAAAATTTAGCAAAATGTCCATAAGTGCATCTATGGAGTTGGCTGGGTCCGTAAGAGTACACAAAATATTTTCTGCATATTTTATATTGATGGAAACCAACTGAAAGGCCCTTTATTTCCGATTCTGCTATAATGGTTTGTGCCAACGGTTCCGTCGCCAGGGCAAATAGCAAAGGGGAGAGTGGACAGCTCTGTCTTGTACCCCTAAACATATTGATTACTGGTTTAATTGGGCCTGGCAACCTCAATTGTGCTATTGGATTACTATAATAAATGTTCAATAAATTGATAAAATGCCTCTGTACGCCAAATTTAATCAGAACCACCTCAAAATAATTCCAATTTGCCATGTCAAATTCTTTTTCAACATCTAAGGATAAAAGACATAGCAGGGTTTTGGTAGAGTTAGCTTGATGTATTACATTGATGATTTTCCTTAAATTATCTCTTGCCTGCCGATAAGCAATAAACCCCACCTGATCTTTATGTATCAGTCAGGGTAAGAAGCTCGCAAACCTTTCTGCTATAAGTTTTGCTAACAGTTTGATGTCCCCATTAAGGAGGGATATGTGTCTGTAATTTTGAATTTTCAATCTTTCCTTCTCCTCCTTCGGACATAGCACAATCTCCGCCTGAATCATTTCTGGCGGCAATGGATCTTCCCTCAAGACTGAGTTAAAAAGAGCCGCTAAGTGGGTGTTAGTAAAGTGTGGAATTTCTTATAATAAGCATTTTTAGAAGCCATACGGCATCGGTGCTTTACCCATTTTAAGGTCTTTCATCTACTGAAATATTAGCATTAAGGTGTGCAAGCCGATTCTTAAATCTTGGGGAGATCACATGCTGACATAAAGGTGTCTAATAATGTGCCTAGTTTATTAGCTATAGTAAAACATTTATGACTCGTGCGTCGGCATGCCTTTTCTATTCTTTCTGATAAAATAGCATTTAAATCTACTCAAGTTGTATCTATTTGTTGTCTAATCTTTATTGAGTGCCGCTTCTGATTATTTTTCTCTAATTTATCTAGTTATTCTAGAAGTTTATTTTATTTATCTCTTAATGGCCTCTCGCGTTTCAACGCCAATTTTGTGGATATTCCTCTGATGTATGCCTTTTGTGACGCCCATACCCAGCCAACTCCTACCTAAGGTTGTGTATTTGTTTCAAAATAGAATTCAATCTCCCTAGCTATCTGGTCGCTATGAAATGGAGAAGAGACCAAGAATTCATTGATCTTCCATTTATATTGAGGATTTATATTAGTACCTATATCTAGTATTACCCTTACGATGGCATGATCTGACCATGGGCATGAGTGAATTTCAGCAAATTTGGTGCCATCTGCCAGACCCGAGCATACCAAAACATAATCTAGCCTGGAATATGTGCTGTGTGGGTATGAATAAAAAGTGTATTCCCTGTCTTGTGGGTGTAAGTCCCTCCAAATTTCCACCATTTCTAAATCAGTCAAGAGAGCTTTAATTCTTTTCATCTGCTTGGAATATCTCTCCCCTCCTGTCATAAGGGATCTATACAGGGCATTATTCATTGGGAGATTAAAGTCTCCTCCCATTATGATCTGACCATGCCTAATCTCTCCCATAACTTTTAAAGTGTGAATTAAACTATTATATGTTTTTTTTGTTCCGCATACAGGGAAGCAATTGTTAACGGCACATCATGTACCTTACCTACTAGAATGATATGGGTATTTTTTGAATCTATCCACTTTTTTTCTAGAGTAAAGAGGAAGTCATTATGGAGTAATATGGCAACCCCTTCTTTCTTTTTAGGGTTATAAGTTGAAAAGAAAGACATGTAATTTGTATGCATACATTTGGGGGAGTTTTTGATCTGAGGGCTTAAATTCTTTATAGGTAAGGGGTGTTGAATCCTTTAACAAAAAAATTACTTATTCTGTACTACCCATTTTTTTGTAAATAGTTCTACTTAATGTTAGCCAACCCTCTCTAATGTAGCCCCTCTTATCTTCATCCAATAGACCCCTGAACCCAGCCTCAAAATAGGGGGTAACTTTCAAGGATAAGCGGGAATGTAGTAAACAACTTAGTGACAAAGCTAAAGAAAAAACATAGAAAAACAAAAACAAATAAACATTTTAAACTGTATCTTGTCATGTGCAGGACTACCTCACTAGACTACTCTAAATGCACTTATGGTGCCTAGGAGGGTATTGTAATTCCCTTAATACCCCTGAGTGAGGAATAATATCCTGCCCCCCCCCCCCTTATCTTGATCAATACCAACATGTATTTTGTTATATTTTAATAAGCTTTCAAAAACCCTTCTGAGGAACCCCCTCTATATATAGACCCTCTTTATTATAGGCTTATCATCTAAATCTTAGCTTTATCTGTTAATTAGTAGTTATTGAATCAACGTTTCTCAGGTATACACCTCTCCAACAGAATCACAATGTGACTCAGTTTCAGGAACCTTACATGCTCTTGCAGTTGCCCCTATTGCCGGAGCTTGAGTGAGTGTAATGTTTTGCTTTTTGCTGGATCTAGCAGTCTGTCATTGAGGTGATGTTCTTTTTAATACTCTAATATAAATTTTAATTGATATAACATTAATAAAATAAATAATGTAAAGAAAAAAGAATAAAGAACAAAAATAAAGTATACAAAAAGAATAAAAATTTAAAAAATATTCAAGAAGAACAAAAGAAATAAAAGAAAATAAAGATTGTATTGAATCATATTTTCCCATTCCAATTAATGTTCTATCAATTAAAATCATTTTTTTTTAAATAATAAATATCGATGTGCAGCTAACTTCCCAATGAAATTTACTCATACCATCATTTATGAAGGTAATTATAGTAAATATATGTATTATAGAGAGGGAGCGATCCATAAATATAGATAGCTAGACAGATAACCTATAATTTATATTCTGTTTTTGTTGTGTTTGTGTTGTTTAATTGTGTTCAACTCTATGTGACCTCATGGCTCGTAACACGCCATGCCGATCCATTGGTTATTCATGGCAGAGATACTGAAGTTGCCAGTTCCTTCTCCAGTGGGCCACAGCATACAGCTCCTGGTATTCCTGGGTGGTCTCCCATTCAAGTACTGACCAGGCCCAACCCTGCATGGCTTCAAGGTGGTGTGACTTATTGGTACCCTGACTGAAATCAAACCCAGGTGGCAGCGGTGAAAGCACTGAAACCTTACCACTGGAAGACCAGTGAACCCTAATTTATTTTATGCCTAAAAATATATATGAATGACTTAAAAAAGGGTTCATCAAAATAAAAAAAGCTACTGAGTTTGTGTTGTGACATTCATAAATGCAGTGTAACAGCAGATGCCCAAGGGAGGGTTTTTGACAGTCTGGGGTGCAGGGCAGTATGGAGTGGTGCCCTTTTTTGTGTCTGGAGGGTGGGCTGGCTGCAGGCCCTGGCAGAGACCTCTCCAGGCAGTGAGCAGACTAGGCTGCAGGATGGGGTTAAATGCGAATGAAGGATTTGCTGGAGCAGACTAAAGGCTTCCAGTGCAGGTGGAGCAATAGAGGCTCTCAGAACAAAAAGAGAGCAGGCAGGGGACTGAGCCCCATAGCCAATCCATCCAGCCTAGCACAATAGGAAAGCAGCCTGAGAGCTACATATGGGTGCTGCATGTGATAAAGGGAAACTGACCCAAGATACTGATACAGGTATCTTATATGTTTATATCACTACAATGAAGGGTGGGGGAGGAAGACAGATTGTTGTTAATTGTCCAACAAAATCAACATTAATTATATTGTTTTTGTACTGTATTACAGAAAATGAGCGGGTGCAAAGAAGATCAGCCGAAATTGAAGCACCAATGCATTTCTCTGAATGTGAAGATGCAGATGCTGGACCGCAACCACCAGCAGTACATCTTCTGTCAAGGAGATTACTCGTTCCATATGTTACGCCCCATAGGACAAATGGAAAAGCAGCTTTGCTTTTGGATTGTTGATGAAATAGAGTGCAACATGCCACTCAACCAGGCCATCCTAATGGAGAAGGCCAGAAGCATCTACGGTCATATCCAAAGCCAAACATCAAATATGACCGCATGCTTCTCAGCCAGCAGAGGTTGGATTGACCACTTCAAGTAAAGAAACAACCTGTATAATATCATTATCATGGGAGAAGCAGCAATTGCTGACACCAAAGCTGCTGCAGCCTTTCCAGGCCACTTTGAAGGACATTGTTGAAACAGGCAATTATCATCCAGAACTTTTATTCAACTTTGAAGAGACTGGACTGCTCAGGAATCGATTGCCAAGGAACACCTTCATAGCACATGAGCAGAAGGGAGCACCAGGATTCAAAGCAGCCAAAGACCCAGTGTCACAACTTGTATGTTGAATGGGGTATGATAAGAGCCTAGTGCCCAAACCTCTCCCCACAGGTGTGCCCAGTTCGTTTTACCTCTGTACAGCATTATATGTGATAATGAATTAATACAAGAACACTTGCTATAATTTCACATAAATATTATTGTTATACATCTTGGCACATGCCAAACAGCAATGGTGTGGGAATTTACAGGATGGGTGTGTTTGTTGGCCTTTCTGAACAGCTTGAACACATTAGTGCAATCCCTTTGTCATGATTTGTCCCTGAATCCCCATGTCCCTGAGCCCCTAACAGTGTGTTCCTTACATGCTCCCTGGAACAATACAGTGCATGGCCTGTGCTATGTAGTCGTATACCCATGTAGCCAGCATCAATGTCACCCCCTCCTGTCTTTAAGTCCTGAGACTTCCCATGCTGACATTTTTCTTACTCCATTTTCGAATAGCTAAGGTTCTGGTGTAGATGACTTACCTTTCCAAGGTAGTGGGAAAGTGATCTATGTCAGAAATGTGCTGTGGTGATGATCAATAGTGTTTCTGATTATTATTTAGATTGTGTCTATCTCTTCAATTGTCAGTGCATTACAATATCTGTTGTGACCAATGTGTATTTCCATTTGTATTAACCTCTTGCATACTTTGTATGTTCCCCTGGTACTTGATATTTGTCATGTGGCGGTTTAATATTGCCAATAGTTTTTGTTCCAATATATATATATGATGACTCAAACATGTGAATGAATATATTCAGTATATATATATATATATATATATATATATATATATATATATATATATATATATTTTTTTTTTTATTCCACATTTGAGCCTCTGTGAGCGTTACATATCATTTTTAAGGCAGCACCATTTTCTTCTGGCTATTTAGTCATGTACTTTGTCTTTAATTGCTTTATGTATCTTTCAGCGACACTTTTAAAATTACCAAATGCATGACCAGTCAAAAATTTTATAAAAAAATGTTTTGGCATATTTCTTCACTGCACATTGTTGTGTAATTAATTCTAATGTATTTCTATGGTTTGCCATGCTTTAAAAGTACAGTAGAGTGTGTTTAATTGCTGCTACAGCTATAATAAGTGTTTGTATAATAAGTGTTTGTAGAAGCTTTTACTATTTAGTACTCATAATATTTTTGACAGAAAGGTGAAACTTTTTTCAGTTGCGGGTCAGACTTTGCGAGCTAGACCTACGGGTCTACTAGAATATTGTGTAACTTTAATTAATTAGCTCTCATAATGTTCGAGCTGTGCTAAAAGCAATGGAGTTGTAAGCCTGAATTTGCATCTTTGGCTGGTCCATAGTGATTGTGGACGGGTATCTCGTAACCAGATTATGAATAGTTAATAGAATACGTGGCAATTTTCAGAGCAGTTTTACGTGTGTACAAATTTACAATTTGGGCAAAGGAATAGGGCCCAAAGTTAGAGGCACTCATTCTGAAAACAAACTATTTAAAGTTGGATGGTTCTATGGGAATAGTAACCCAGTAAGTGCAGCCTTTCTTTGCTCACATGTGCACTTCACAGGGAAGAATTATCATATAGCATATCGGTCAGGTCTCACTCAAATGAGTAATTCTTTCTGCAAAAAAAACAGGCAAATGCTCCTGAACAGGAGAAACAGCAAATTGTTATTTCAGCCTTTTGCGGTATCATCTGGGAGGTCTAGCTGTACTCTGCTAAGGCACAGTGAGCAAGGAGTCCAACATCTGAAGCCTCCTATGAACCTTAGAGAGACCAAACTACAAGGATAATTTGCATACAGACAAAATTGTTAGTTAATTCTCGGATTGAGCTCCTTCAATTTTGTTTTATGTCTGGATGGTAATCATGGTCAAATTGCAATCAGCTGGAAAAAAAGGTCTCTTTAAAATTCATGTTTTATCTGAACTGGAGCTCAGATGCTGAGAGGCAAGGCAAGTAGAGGTAAGAGTGCAGGAAGGACTCCTAACATTTAGCATCCCTCTTTGAAGCTTTTGTATCTTTAGTAGCCTTACAACCATGCTCTTTTTCAAGGTAGTAGATTTTGCAGAGTCAAAAGTACATATATATTTCAATACACAATCACATCAATGGAAATAATTTCTTTATGAATAAAATTGCTACAGTGCACACATATTAGGATGATGAACTCAAGATTACAAAATGATGACAAAATTGGAAAAAAAAATGGGATTTCAAAGGTTCATATTTTTCTGCTTTAAATACTTTTGATTAAGTTCACTGGATGTTTATTACATTAATTAATTAATTATATATTTACTGTGTGCCTCAACTATATAGACCCCTATAGCACAATAATGAACCCATGTAATAACACTATAAGTGCCATGAAGGTCATCATGGACCCCCATGACACAAAGTGTAAGCACTACACCATTTTAACCCAGTCTCTTATGGGTGTCTATACAGACCCTCATAAGCCTCTATTTAACCCCATTAGTCCCATAAGGGTATCTAAAAACCCTCATGGGACAGTTAAAAGCCTAACATTACCCCATAAGTGCTATGAGAGTTCTCCAGGACCCTCATGACACTAAGTACAAACACTACACTGCACTATACCCCCCCATAAACTATTAAATCTACACCTACACTACCTACCTACCAGCTAATAAACCCCCTACCTTACTAATTACAGAAAATGATAACACCTATATCACAGAAATTAAAAATGCCTAAGTCACAAAACAAAATTCAACATTACAGAAAATAAAAAAACCTAAGTCACAAAAAATAAAAAATCAATATCACAGAAAATAAAAAATCCTACATTACAACCTCCGCCCACTACATAAAATAAAATAAATAACACACCTGAAAAGGAAATACATACATACATACACAAAATATATACATTACAACACAATAGAAATCAAATCAAATACAATAACCACCTATCTAAAATACATTAAATCCTATCTAACATACATACATGCCTCTCTATTTAAAATACATTAAATCCTATCTAACATACATACATACCCAACTACCTACAATACAATAAATCCTATCTAAAATACATACATACCCCTATCTATCTAAAATACACCCCCCTATCTAACATACAATAAATCCTATCTACATACACAAATCCTAAATCTAACCTAAAATAAAATAATTAAGACCACTTAGCTTTGCAGATGTCCCCTCAGATCGGCCCACTAGGAAAAAAACAAAAAAAAAACAAATTAGTACAACACAGTACATACAATAAAGAAACATTCTAAATATTATAAATATACTACTCACCTTTCCAGCATGTCTACATCCTTCTTATTTTCTTCTCCGACATGGCCTCTGTTTCAGCCAATCAGAAGGTGCCAAGGTGTGAGCCAATCAGAATGGGATACACCCCCATATCCCACTCTGAGTGCTAATGCACCTGTCAATCTTTTTTTTTAAACCAATCAGAAGGCTATATTGCCTTCAGCTAATCACAATGGGATACACCTCCATGTGGTGATTGGCTAGAGGCATCTGTGCATTTGGATTGGCTGCAGTGACAACAGCCAATCACAAGGCACTATTCCCTTTAGCCAATCACAATTGGATACACCCCCACGGATGATTGGCTGAAGGCATCTGCACCTTCCGATTGGCTATTGCCACTTTAAATCAGATTACAGACAATCAGAATGTGCAGATGCCACCAGCCAATCACCCTGTGGGGGTGTATCCCATTGTAATTGGCTGAAGCAGAATAGCATCTTCTGATTGGTTTCTGTCACTGTCAATCAGAAGGTGCCATTGCCAGAATATTTATAATATTTATAATATTTATTTATTGTATATAAATGTGTTGTACTAATTAGTTTTTTTGTTTTTTTTTCCCTAGGGGGGCAATCTGAAGGGAAATCTGCAAAGGTAAGTGGTCTTAATTATTTTATTTTAGGTTAGATTAAGGGTTTGTGTATGCAGATAGGATTAATTGTATGTTAGATAGATAGAGGGGATGTATTTTAGATAAATCGGGAGGTATGTGTGTATTTTAGATAGGATTTATTGTATGTTAGATGGGGGATGTATTTTAGATAGATAGGGGGGTATGTATGTATGTATGTTAGGTAGGATTTATTGTATTTTAGATAGTGGGGGATGTATGTATGTTAGATAGGATTTAATGTATTTTAGATAGTGAGGTATGTATATATGTTAGATAAGATTTAATGTATTTTAGAAAGTGGGGTATATGTGTATTTTAGCTATGATTTAATGTATTTTAGATAGGGGGTATTGCATTTTATTTGTATTGTATTGTCATGTAACATATATATTCTGTATGTATTTTCTTTTCAGGTGTGTATTTTTTATTTATTTTCTGTAGTGGGGGGGTTGTAATGTAGGTTTTTTATTTTCTGTAATGTAGATTTTTTATTTTCTGTGACTTAGGTTTTATTATTTTTTATGAGTTTGGTTGTATTATCTTCTGTAATTAGTGGGGTGGGGGTTATTAAGGGTAGGTAGTGTAGGTGGGTAGTGTAGGTGTTAATAGATTAGCGTAGACGGTAGTTGTTTTAGATTTAATTGTTTATTGGGAGGGTATAGTACAGTGAAGTGTTCGTACTTAGTGTCATGAGGGTCCTTGAGGACCGTCATGACACTTATGTTGTTAATGTTAGGTTTGTAACTGGCCCATAAGGGTCTTTATATACCCTTATGGGACTGATGGGGTTAAATAGAAGCTTATGAGGGCCTGTATAGACCCCCATAAGAGGCCAAGTTAAATAGGCTTTGATGCGGTTAAATATGCCCAGTTAGGGTTCAATAGGCCCAGTTAGGGTTACATAGGTACTGTTAGGGTTAAATGTGTACTGTTAGGATTAAACAGGCCCAGTGTTGGGTTAATGGGGTATAGTTAGGGTTAATAGTGTAGTGCTTACACTTTGTGTCATGAGAGTCCTGGATGACCCTCATAGTGTTATTACATGGGTCAATTAGTGTCCTATAGGGGTCTATATAAACCCCTATTGGACTGACAGGGTTACTTATTGGCTTATGGGGGTCTGTATTGACCCCCATGAGTGACAGGGTTAATTAAGGGGCTTATGGGGGTCTGTATTGACCCCCATGAGTGACAGAGTTAATTAAGGGATTATGGGGGTCTGTATTGACCCACATAAGTGACAGAGTTAGGGAAGGGCTTATGGAGGTCTGTATTGACCCCCATGAGTGACAGGGTTAATGAAGTGCTTATGGGGGTCTGTACTGACCCCTATGAGTGACAGGGTTAATTAAGTCCTTATGGGGGTCTGTATTGACCCCCATGATTTACATGGTTAATTAAGGGCTGATGGGGGTCTGTATTGACCCCATGAGTGTCAGGGTTAGTTAAGGGATTATGGGGGTCTGTATAGACCCCCATGAGTTACAGGATTAATTAAGGGATTATGGGGTCTGTATTGTCCCCATGATTGACAGGGTTATTTAGGTGCTGATGGGGCTCTGTATAGAGCCCCATGAGTGATAGGGTTAATTTTTTTTTATTGCGGGTCCTTTAAGGACCTTTACAGTGGGAAATTCAAATTTTATTGCAGCGGAGACCCCCAGCATTGGGGGGTTAATTTTAGGTGCCGGCCTTAACTGTTTGTGTGGACCCACAGCAGGGATTTAACACCTTTTTAATGCAGTGGGGGACACTGCAAGGGTTCAGGTTGGGACAAAGCATGGGCTTAATGTGGGCACACATCGGGGGTCTGATTGGACCCCTGTAGCAAGGAGTTAATGCAGGGTTTCCGAGCTTATCTCGGATCTCTGCAAGGGGTTAATATGGGGTTTCAAGCTTATCTTGGATCTCTGCAAGGGGTTAATATGGGGTTTCGAGCTTATCTCAGGTCTCTTCGCTAAGTTGTACGTGGCTGGCAGAGTTCCGAAACTGGAGACTTTGGGGTTAAATTCACAAGTATCCTCACTTCAAAACGTCCTGGCTGTTCCCCTGTGCTGTGGGTGATTGTTTTTTTTATTATTATTCTTTTTATTATTGTGTTTTTCATGTTTTTGTGTTTGCATGGTTCGGGGTGTTAGTGCGTTGTTTTGCAACCTCTGGTATTTTTTTTTCTAACTCCTGCGGCTCTTAAGTTTGGCTCGCAAGCAATGAGGGAGAGGAGTAGGGGAAAAGAGACACAGGGGAGAGAGAGGAGGATGGGAAGTGAGACACAGGGTAAGGAGAGGAGGAGGGGGAGATAGACACAGGGTAAGGAGATGAGAAGGGGACACAGGGTAAGGAGAGGAGGAGGGAAAGAGAGACAGGGTAAGTAGAGGAGGAGAAGGGGAAGAGAGACACAGGGGAAGGAGAGGACTAAGTCCTGCAAGTTAACGGTTGTTGTGGGTTGGTTTTGTTACAAAGTGAGGCGCCGTTGAGCCTCCACCTCTGCAGATGTGAGGGTCCGCATTTGCGGCCAGAACTGCATCCCTCGCTTTGCATCCTGTTTATCTGCAGTCCTCTCTGCAGATAAACAGGATTAATAGATCACATTTGGACCATTCGTCTGTAGATAAACACTATTCTCACCAGAATTATATTGTAAAACAGTGTACCTGTTTACTACCCTCAAAGCTTCAAGCACCTCTGAGGGCTGGATTGACCCCTCAGAGGTGCTTGAAGTTTTCACCATATAATTCTAGTGCCTTGGTTTATAGTTCTAACATTTCAGGTTCCAATGCTGAATTGTTCTTTGCAGCAGCAGACTTTCCTTTCCCCTACAGCCATATTTGCAGCTGGGTGCCCTCTCCGCTTTGGTCCAACCACTTCATTAGATTTGATGCTACTCATACTCAAAACCTGTTCTTCCCCAGTAATGTGGTAGGCACCTTCTTCATGAGAGGCTTATCTTCAGATGCCATATTGTTATGTCTGGTTGTGCTTATCTATACGGTTTTCCTGGCAAAGATACTGGAGTTACATAGTTACATAGCATTTGAGTTTGATAAAAGACTTTTAGTCCATCATGTTCAACATTTTAAGATCTCCTCTGATCTGCAATATGCAGATTATTTGGTAATTGATCCGGACTTGATGCAAACATAAAAAAAAACAAGTGAAACTTTGTCAATTGTCTCAAAAGGGGAACAAAATATAAAATTCCTTCCTGACCCCAGATACTGGCGATGGGATTCCTCCGTGGATCAATACTCCCTCCATAATTTACCAGGAAAACCCTGAATGCCCTTTTTATTAAAAAATATATCCAGTCCCTTTTTAAAGTTATCTATCAAATCTGCTGTCACTACCTCCTTTGGTAGAGAAGTCCACAAATTAACTACCCTTACTATGAAGAATTATTTTTTTTTCTTTAAGGTGGAATCTTTTTACTTTTAACCTCAAAGGATGTACTTTTGTCAGTTGAAAACCTTTAGGCACAAAAAGTTCCCTTGACAAATCTTTATACTTACCCTGGATGTATTTATATAGGGTATTCATATCCCCACTTAGATGTCTTTTTTCTAGAGAAAATATGTGTAATTTAGTTAGTCGTCGTAACTTAGCCCCTCCATTCCCCTTATAAGTTTTGTTGCCCTTCACTGTACTTTTTCCAATTCTAAAATGTCCTTTTTATGAAGTGGTGGTACTAGGGATTTGTATAGTGGCAGAATTATATTTGCTCCCCTTACTTCTATACCCTTCTTAATACTGTACATGCTAACATTTTTTTGCCTTTGCAGCTGCTGCTTGACATTGAGCACTGTTACCTAGGTGGTTGTCCACAAAAACTCCTAAATACCTTTCAATATCTGATACTCCTAGATTTGCTCCATTAAGATTATTAATTTGGAGCTCATCGCATAGCTTGCAATGAGCTCCTTGCAAGCCTCTCCCCCTGAGTACTTTATAGGCACCCTTGGAGCTCATTGCAAGCCTCTCTTCCTGGGTTACTACCTTAGGTTAAGTGTCACTGCCTTTGATTAAGCGTTAGTGGCTTGAGTTACCGTATATACTCGAGTATAAGCCGAGTTTTTCAGCCCTTTTTTTAAGGCTAAAAAGGGCCCCCTCGGCTTATACTCGAGTCACTCTCCCCCCCCGTGTCTCTCTACACCCCCGTGTCTCTCTAACCCCCCCGTGTCTCTCTCACCCCCCGTGTCTCTCTACCCCCAGTGTCTCTCTAACCCCTCCCATGTCTCTTTCCCTCCCCCTCCTCATCCTCAACCCCACCTCCTCATTCTAAACCCCCCCTCATTCTAAACCCCCTCCTCATTCTAAGCCCCCCCTCATTCTACCCCTCTAAATACCCCCCCCCCCCCACTCCCTTTCCCCTCACTTACCTGCATCTAAAGCTACTGCTTCGGCCTCCGCTCCTTCCGCGGTTGAGGAGGGGGGTTGAGGTTGAGGAGGAGGTTGAGGAGGGGGTTGAGGATGAGGATGGGGGTTGAGGATGAGGGGAGGATGATGAGAAGGGAGGTTGAGGATGAGGAGTGGCGTTGAGGAGGGAGGTTGAGAATGAGGAGGGGGGGAAGAGACACAGGGAAGGGAGAGGGGGGGAAGAGACACAGGGAAGGGAGAGTGGATAAGAGACACAGGAGAGAGAGGGGGACACAAGAGGGGGACACAGAGGGCACAAGAGGGACACAGGGTGCCTCGGCTTATACTCGGGTCAGCTTATAATCGAGTATATACGTAAAATGTTACTGCCTTGTATTAAGTGTTACTGTTTAGCATTAAGGCTTAGTGCTTAGGGCAGGTATTTAAGTCCTTCGACTGCATTTTATGTCCTTCGGCTTCGTTTTCGGTCTGTTTCATTTTTTTTCGCCCGCCATGTTTTTTCTCGCTTCGGCAATTTTCGATAAAAAAAATGCCAAAATATGCCTCAAATTAACTTGCGACCTCAGTCACTGGCTCCCTGGCACTCCCCCTGAGCTGTGTGTGAGTGTGTAATTAAATTTGAGTCCTATTAGTATGTTTTTGCATTTTGGCGGTCCGGCAGTTAAATGCGTATTTTTGCGGGCCGTATTTCCTGAGGCATCGCAAAGACCCAAGTCGTACGGGCCGTAAGTTTGCTGGAGTCGCTAAGGTGCAGTGAACGCCTTCTGCACTCTTATCTAAGTCCCACGGGGATGAGCGCCTGTGGCGCTCATCTCCACCAGCGCAATGATCGCCTTTGGCACTCATTGCCGAAGTCCCGTGACTCGCGTGGATGAGCGCCTGCGGCGCTCATCTCCACCAGCGAAATGAGCGACTTTGGAACTCATTGCCTAAGTGCTGTGGGTCGTAGGGACCACTAGCGCAATGAGCGCCTTTGGGCAGCAGTTGAGCGGGCTCGCTATGCAAGACCCCAATTTTAACACGGTGTTACCAACAACTTTTGTCAAGCCAGCACTGCTCACAACTATATATGCAAAACATTTTTAATTCCTTCCTTTCATTTATCATGGCGAGTAAAGGGTTATAAATTTATGCTGACCCTGCAATCATAAATTAAACAAAAATAAGCCAAGAGGGGCTTATCTTAATTTTGTTTATGCTTTAGGCTTTATCATTTTGTGGCATGTGAGCAGGCCGTGAAGAATAGCATCATTGCAGCCTATATAGATCTCAGTTTTACTTTAACACATTTGGCAATATGAAATTACATTTTATTTGATTTAAATGCTGGCCCGCTATAACTCCCACATGAACACACTCTAAATACAGCCAGTTTCCAGGTGGTTGTGATATGATCAGTATATTCCTTGAAAATAGCTTTACTTGCATGATGACCTGAGATGCTTGATCTCAGCCATCTGTCATGCTTTAATTTCCCCATTTGTGTACACTGTAACAAACATTTATAACACACATTGTTCTGTCATAGTGCTCTACATATATATGAACTGTGTGTAAAAACACACACACATATTTTTTCCCCCTGATAAATACAAGACATAAACACTTGCCCATTAATTCTACCGATTAATGAGGCTAAAAGTCTACAAGCATCACCAGATTACTATGACAAATTAAATACATTTATAGAACAAGGTAGGGTTAAGACTCCTAAAAAAGACCTCTGTTTTAATATGATTAGATCTTTGGGTGATGGCAGTACACTATAAACTCAGTTAGCATTTTGCTTTTTCTGCAGTTTATAAATAAATATTTATGTAAAATGTAAAATATATTAATGTTTCACGCAGAAGAAAAAAAAGTTGACTATTTATATATCACTACTGGAAAAAGAAGCATAAGATTTATAAGTAAAAAGATAGACTTGTCAGATAGATTTGAGACTGTGAAAATGATATCTTGATGGCCCACATGATCAACTGCTTAAAGACAACAGACTTGCTCTTTATGATGTAGTACAGATTAATAAGTGTATTCAAGAGCCCTTTATGACATTTTGAAATGGAGAAATCTTTTTTAGAGTACAGGAAGATCTCAACACTGTGATCTCTTCCACGTACAGCAATTTGAAATGCCAGGCTATTATCTTCAAGGACAGGTCCTTGTGGACCACCTCAAGCTGTCTAAAACATTTCCCCTTAGTGCAATAAAATATTCAGTTTTTCTTTCTTCCTGCTGTAAAACTTATTTTTTTCCAAAGCCTTTATTATTGGAAACTTTGTAAATTGACATCCTACTCAATAAACTATAATAATTCATTTTTTTACAGTTGTTTGGGTTTGCAGATTCATTTATGCATGGAACATAAATTTGTGTACAGGTATATCAAATGGGAAGCACAACATATATGTCATTAGTTAGTAATGTTAAAGGACCACTGTACAATGAATACAAAAATGTAAAGTTACCAAAATATATTCTCTCGCTGTCTCTCTCTCTCTATATACAAACATAAATGCTCTGGTGGCTCTAGGCACATTATCATTTTTTATTTGTTTTGTTTTATTATTGTTGTAGCACTATCTAAGGATATAGTAAAATTTTATAAAAAATTAAGCCTCATGTAGTTGTGTTTCTCCAAAGTGCCAGAAATACAGGCACACATCTAGAGGAGCATGGTAACTTGTCACTATATACACTATATATCCTCTGCAGCAAACAGTCTCTTGTGCAAATGCTCTTGCAGCACAAATCCTTTTTCTCTGCAGCTCCAGCAATCCCTATAGCAGACTTCTCAGTTTGCTCTCTGAGCTGTGCAAACTGCAGTGGTCCAAACCAAACAGCCTTTTTAATCCAGATTGTAAACTTGTAGGCTATTCACTTAGCCTGTGCACTTACTGCTCCCCAGCAGTCTCAGCAGCTCCAAAATGGTTCCTCTCACAGTCTGCCTTCAATGATTTGCAAGTCTCTCTAAAGTCTATACGAAAACAGGCTCTAAACACACCTGTCACGATTTCTGCTTCCAGCAGACCAGATCAATCACACTGCCTTCACTCTCACCGGCAGATACAAGCATCCTTCTTAGCTTGCATTTAGACTCTGGCCTTACTCTGCTTAGGCCAAACAGAGCCGAATTGCATCGGGTCACAACCATTTTTCTGTGTGTGTCTTTAACAGGCTTACCACACCTGCCGCTTCAGTTAGTCACGTAGCACTAGTGCAGGGGGTTAACTATTTCTTCCCTTTTGAGTATGGGAGTATTCTTCCAAACTTTGTTTTTTGCTCTCACCTCAGGGGTGCAGTTTGTCACAATATATATAAATATATATATTTATATATATATATATACTAGCGAATTGCCCGTCAAAAATGACGGCAATAAAATTTGAAGCCTGGCAATGGCGTTTGCCACAAATTGCAAGCCTCTCCCCCTCTACTTAACTGGCCTTGCGATGAGCGCCTTTGGCGCTCATTACGAGCCTCTCCCTCTCTACCTTTTCCCCCCTCTACTTGACAGTAGGCGCTCAATGAGAGCCACTACCCCCTCTACTTTACTAAGCACCTTTGAAGCTCATCATGGGCCTCGCAAAGAGCGCCAAAGGTGCTCATTGCGAGCCTCTCCCCCATGTGTCTCTTCCCCCCTCTCCACTCCTGTATCTCTTCCCCCCTCTCCCTCCCATGTGTCCCCTTTCCCCTCTCTCCCTCCCGTGTCTCTTCAACCCCTCTCCCCCTCCTGTGTCTCTCCCCTCCCTCCCGTTTCTTTTTCCTTCTCTTCCTCCTGTCTCTGTTTGTGTCGCTTCTGTCTCTGTCTGTGTCCCTACTGTCTCTCTATGTGTCCATACTGTCTCTCTCTCTGTCCCTCCTCTCTCTCTCTCTGTCCCTCCTGTCTCTCTATCTGTGTCCCTCCTGTCTCTCTATCTGTGTCCCTCCTGTCTCTCTCTCTGTGTCCCTCCTGTCTCTCTCTCTGTGTCCCTCCTGTCTCTCTCTATCTGTGTCCCTCCTGTCTCTCTCTATCTGTGTCCCTCCTGTCTCTCTCTATCTGTGTCCCTCCTGTCTCTCTCTATCTGTGTCCCTCCTGTCTCTCTCAGTCTGTGTCCCTCCTGCCTCTCTCTATCTGTGTCCATTCTGTCTCTCTCTGTCTGTGTCCCTCCTGTCTCTCTGTGTCCCTCCTGTCTCTCTATTTGTGTCCCTCCTGTCTCTCTCTATCTGTGTCCCTCCTGTCTCTCTATCGGTGTCCCTCCTGTCTCTCTCTATCTGCGTCCCTCCTGTCTCTCTATCTGTGTCCCTCCGGTGTCTCTCTCTCTCTCTGTGTGTCCCTCCTGTCTCTCTCTGTGTCCCTCCTGTCTCTCTATCCGTGTCCCTCCTGTCTCTCTATCTGTGTCCCTCCTGTCTCTCTCTATCTGTGTCCCTCCTGTCTCTCTCTATCTGTGTCCCTCCTGTGTCTCTCTCTCTGTCTGTGTCCCTCCTGTCTCTCTCTGTGTCCCTCCTGTCTCTCTGTCTGTGTCCCTCCTGTCTCTCTGTCTGTGTCCCTCCTGTCTCTCTGTCTGTGTCGCTCCTATCTCTCTGTCTGTGTCCCTTCTGTCTCTCTGTCTGTGTCCCTCCTGTCTCTCTCTGTCTGTGTCCCTCCTGTCTCTCTCTGTGTCCCTACTGTCTGCCTCTCTCTATGTCCCTTCTGTCTCTGTCTGTGTCCCTCCTGTCTCTCTATCTGTGTCCCTCCTGTCTCTCTATCTGTGTCCCTCCTGTCTCTCTATCTGTGTCCCTCCTGTCTCTGTATCTGTGTCCCTCCTGTCTCTCTCTATCTGTGTCCCTCCTGTCTCTCTCTATCTGTGTCCCTCCTGTGTCTCTCTCTCTCTGTCTGTGTCCCTCCTGTCTCTCTCTGTGTCCCTCCTGTCTCTCTGTCTGTGTCCCTCCTGTCTCTCTGTCTGTGTCCCTCCTGTCTCTCTGTCTGTGTCGCTCCTGTCTCTCTGTCTGTGTCCCTTCTGTCTCTCTGTCTGTGTCCCTCCTGTCTCTCTCTGTCTGTGTCCCTCCTGTCTCTCTCTGTGTCCCTACTGTCTGCCTCTCTCTATGTCCCTTCTGTCTCTGTCTGTGTCCCTCCTGTCTCTCTTTGTCTGTGTCCCTCCTGTCTCTCTCTGTCTGTGTCCCTCCTGTCTCTCTCTGTCTGTGTCCCTCCTGTCTCTCTCTGTCTGTGTCCCTCCTGTCTCTCTCTGTCTGTGTCCCTCCTGTCTCTCTGTCTGTGTCCCTCCTGTCTCTCTCTGTCTATGTCCCTCCTGTCTCTCTCTGTCTGTGTCCCTCCTGTCTCTCTGTCTGTGTCCCTCCTGTTGCTCTCTATCTGTGTCCCTTCTGTCTCTCTGTCTGTGTCCCTCCTGTCTCTCTATTTGTGTCCCTCCTGTCTCTCTCTCTGTGTACCTCCTGTCTCTCTATCTGTGTCCCTCCTGTCTCTCTATCTGTGTCCCTCCTGTCTCTCTCTATCTGTGTCCCTCCTGTCTCTCTCTATCTGTGTCCTTCCTGTCTCTCTATATGTGTCCCTCCTGTCTCTCTATATGTGTGCCTCCTGTCTCTCTATCTGTGTCCCTCCTGTCTCTCTCTCTCTGTCTGTGTCCCTCCTGTCTCTCTCTGTGTCCCTACTGTCTCCCTCTCTCCGTGTCCCTCCTGTCTCTCTCTGTCTGTGTCCCTCCTGTCTCTCTCTGTCTGTGTCCCTCCTGTCTCTCTCGGACTGTGTCCCTCCTGTCTCTCTCGGACTGTGTCCCTCCTGTCTCTCTCGGACTGTGTCCCTCCTGTCTCTCTCGGTCTGTGTCCCTCCTGTCTCTCTCTCTGTCCCTCCTGTCTCTCTCTCTCTGTCCCTCCTGTCTCTCTCTATCTGTGTCCCTCCTGTCTCTCTATCTGTGTCCCTCCTGTCTCTCTCTATCTGTGTCCCTCCTGTCTCTCTATCTGTGTCTCTCCTGTCTCTCTGTGTCTCTCCTGTGTCTCTCTCTCTGTGTCCCTCTTGTCTCTCTCTGTGTACCTCCTGTCTCTCTCTCTCTCTCTCTCTCTCTCTGTGTCCCTCCTGTCTCTCTATCCGTGTCCCTCCTGTCTCTCTATCTGTGTCCCTCCTGTCTCTCTCTATCTGTGTCCCTCCTGTCTCTCTCTATCTGTGTCCCTCCTGTGTCTCTCTCTCTGTCTGTGTCCCTCCTGTCTCTCTCTGTGTCCCTCCTGTCTCTCTGTCTGTGTCCCTCCTGTCTCTCTGTCTGTGTCCCTCCTGTCTCTCTGTCTGTGTCGCTCCTATCTCTCTGTCTGTGTCCCTTCTGTCTCTCTGTCTGTGTCCCTCCTGTCTCTCTCTGTCTGTGTCCCTCCTGTCTCTCTCTGTGTCCCTACTGTCTGCCTCTCTCTATGTCCCTTCTGTCTCTGTCTGTGTCCCTCCTGTCTCTCTATCTGTGTCCCTCCTGTCTCTCTATCTGTGTCCCTCCTGTCTCTGTATCTGTGTCCCTCCTGTCTCTCTCTATCTGTGTCCCTCCTGTCTCTCTCTATCTGTGTCCCTCCTGTGTCTCTCTCTCTGTCTGTGTCCCTCTTGTCTCTCTCTGTGTCCCTCCTGTCTCTCTGTCTGTGTCCCTCCTGTCTCTCTGTCTGTGTCCCTCCTGTCTCTCTGTCTGTGTCGCTCCTATCTCTCTGTCTGTGTCCCTTCTGTCTCTCTGTCTGTGTCCCTCCTGTCTCTCTCTGTGTCCCTACTGTCTGCCTCTCTCTATGTCCCTTCTGTCTCTGTCTGTGTCCCTCCTGTCTCTCTTTGTCTGTGTCCCTCCTGTCTCTCTCTGTCTGTGTCCCTCCTGTCTCTCTCTGTCTGTGTCCCTCCTGTCTCTCTCTGTCTGTGTCCCTCCTGTCTCTCTGTCTGTGTCCCTCCTGTCTCTCTCTGTCTATGTCCCTCCTGTCTCTCTCTGTCTGTGTCCCTCCTGTCTCTCTGTCTGTGTCCCTCCTGTTGCTCTCTATCTGTGTCCCTTCTGTCTCTCTGTCTGTGTCCCTCCTGTCTCTCTATTTGTGTCGCTCCTGTCTCTCTCTGTCTGTGTACCTCCTGTTTCTCTATCTGTGTCCCTCCTGTCTCTCTATCTGTGTCCCTCCTGTCTCTCTCTATCTGTGTCCCTCCTGTCTCTCTCTATCTGTGTCCCTCCTGTCTCTCTGTATGTGTCCCTCCTGTCTCTCTATATGTGTCCCTCCTGTCTCTCTATCTGTGTCCCTCCTGTCTCTCTCTCTCTGTCTGTGTCCCTCCTGTCTCTCTCTGTGTCCCTACTGTCTCCCTCTCTCCGTGTCCCTCCTGTCTCTCTCTGTCTGTGTCCCTCCTGTCTCTCTCTGTCTGTGTCCCTCCTGTCTCTCTCGGACTGTGTCCCTCCTGTCTCTCTCGGACTGTGTCCCTCCTGTCTCTCTCGGACTGTGTCCCTCCTGTCTCTCTCGGTCTGTGTCCCTCCTGTCTCTCTCTCTGTCCCTCCTGTCTCTCTCTCTCTGTCCCTCCTGTCTCTCTATCCGTGTCCCTCCTGTCTCTCTCTGTCTGTGTCCCTCCTGTCTCTCTCTATGTCCCTACTGTCTCCCTCTCTCTATGTCCCTTCTGTCTCTGTCTGTGTCCCTCCTGTCTCTCTCTGTCTGTGTCCCTCCTGTCTCTCTCTGTCTGTGTCCCTCCTGTCTCTCTCTGTCTGTGTCCCTACTGTCTCTCTATCTGTGTCCCTCCTGTCTCTCTCTGTCTGTGTCCCTCCTGTCTCTCTCGGTCTGTGTCCCTCCTGTCTCTCTCGGTTTGTGTCCCTCCTGTCTCTTTCTGTCTGTGTCACTCCTGTCTCTCTATTTGTGTCCCACCTGTCTCTCTCTGTCTGTGTACCTCCTGTCTCTCTATCTTTGTCCCTTCTGTCTCTCTATCTGTGTCCCTCCTGTCTCTCTCTATCTGTGTCCCTCCTGTCTCTCTCTATCTGTGTCCCTCCTGTCTCTCTATATGTGTCCCTCCTGTCTCTCTATCTGTGTCCCTCCTGTCTCTCTCGGTCTGTGTCCCTCCTGTCTCTTTCTGTCTGTGTCCCTCCTGTCTCTCTATTTGTGTCCCTCCTGTCTCTCTCTGTCTGTGTACCTCCTGTCTCTCTATCTGTGTCCCTCCTGTCTCTCTATCTGTGTCCCTCCTGTCTCTCTCTATCTGTGTCCCTCCTGTCTCTCTCTATCTGTGTCCCTCCTGTCTCTCTATATGTGTCCCTCCTGTCTCTCTTTCTGTGTCCCTCCTGTCTCTCTCTGTCTGTGTCCCTCCTGTCTCTCTCTGTTTGTGTACCTCCTGTCTCTCTATCTGTGTCCCTCCTGTCTCTCTATCTGTGTCCCTCCTGTCTCTCTCTATCTGTGTCCCTCCTGTCTCTCTCTATCTGTGTCCCTCCTGTCTCTCTATATGTGTCCCTCCTGTCTCTCTATATGTGTCCCTCCTGTCTCTCTATCTGTGTCCCTCCTGTCTCTCTCTCTCTGTCTGTGTCCCTCCTGTCTCTCTCTGTGTCCCTACTGTCTCCCTCTCTCTGTGTCCCTCCTGTCTCTCTCTGTCTGTGTCCCTCCTATCTCTCTCGGACTGTGTCCCTCCTGTCTCTCTCGGACTGTGTCCCTCCTGTCTCTCTCGGACTGTGTCCCTCCTGTCTCTCTCGGACTGTGTCCCTCCTGTCTCTCTCGGTCTGGGTCCCTTCTGTCTCTCTCTCTGTCCCTCCTGTCTCTCTCTCTCTGTCCCTCCTGTCTCTCTATCTGTGTCCCTCCTGTCTCTCTATCTGTGTCCCTCCTATCTCTCTCTATCTGTGTCTCTCCTGTCTCTCTGTGTCCCTCCTGTGTCTCTCTCTCTGTGTCCCTCCTGTCTCTCTCTGTGTACCTCCTGTCTCTCTCTCTCTCTCTCTGTGTCCCTCCTGTCTCTCTATCCGTGTCCCTCCTGTCTCTCTCTGTCTGTGTCCCTCCTGTCTCTCTCTATGTCCCTACTGTCTCCCTCTCTCTATGTCCCTTCTGTCTCTGTCTGTGTCCCTCCTGTCTCTCTCTGTCTGTGTCCCTCCTGTCTCTCTCTGTCTGTGTCCCTCCTGTCTCTCTCTGTCTGTGTCCCTACTGTCTCTCTATCTGTGTCCCTCCTGTCTCTCTCTGTCTGTGTCCCTCCTGTCTCTCTCGGTCTGTGTCCCTCCTGTCTCTCTCGGTCTGTGTCCCTCCTGTCTCTTTCTGTCTGTGTCCCTCCTGTCTCTCTATTTGTGTCCCTACCGTCTCTCTCTGTCTTTGTACCTCCTGTCTCTCTATCTGTGTCCCTACTGTCTCTCTATCTGTGTCCCTCCTGTCTCTCTCTATCTGTGTCCCTCCTGTCTCTCTCTATCTGTGTCCCTCCTGTCTCTCTATATGTGTCCCTCCTGTCTCTCTATCTGTGTCCCTCCTGTCTCTCTCTCTCTCTCTGTCTGTGTCCCTCCTGTCTCTCTCTCTGTCCCTACTGTCTCTCTCTGTCTGTGTCCCTCCTGTCTCTCTCTGTCTGTGTCCCTCCTGTCTCTCTCGGACTGTGTCCCTCCTGTCTCTCTCGGTCTGTGTCCCTCATGTCTCTCTCGGTCTGTGTCCCTCCTGTCTCTCTCTCTGTCCCTCCTGTCTCTCTCTCTTTGTCCCTCCTGTCTCTCTATCTGTGTCCCTCCTGTCTCTTTATCTGTGTCCCTCCTGTCTCTCTCTATCTGTGTCCCTCCTGTTTCTCTCTCTCTCTGTGTACCTCCTGTCTCTCTCTCTCTCTCTCTGTGTCCCTCCTGTCTGTCTCTGTCTGTGTCCCTCCTGTCTCTCTATCCGTGCCCATTCCCGTCTCTCTCTGTCCCTCCTGTCTCTCTCTGTCTGTGTCCCTCCTGTCTCTCTATCCGTGCCCATTCCCATCTCTCTCTGTCCCTCCTGTCTCTCTCTGTCTGTGTCCCTCCTGTCTCTCTCTGTCTGTGTTGCTCCTGTCTCTCTATCTGTGTCCCTCCTGTCTCTCTCGGACTGTGTCCCTCCTGTCTCTCTCGGACTGTGTCCCTCCTGTCTCTCTCAGACTGTGTCCCTCCTGTCTCTCTCGGTCTGTTTCCCTCCTGTCTCTCTCTCTGTCCCTCCTGTCTCTCTCTCTCTGTCCCTCCTGTCTCTCTATCTGTGTCCCTCCTGTCTCTCTCTATCTGTGTCCCTCCTGTCTCTCTATCTGTGTCCCTCCTGTCTCTCTCTGTCTGTGTTGCTCCTATCTCTCTATCTGTGTCCCTCCTGTCTCTCTCGGACTGTGTCCCTCCTGTCTCTCTCGGACTGTGTCCTTCCTGTCTCTCTCAGACTGTGTCCCTCCTGTCTCTCTCAGACTGTGTCCCTCCTGTCTCTCTCGGTCTGTGTCCCTCCTGTCTCTCTCTCTGTCCCTCCTGTCTCTCTCTCTCTGTCCCTCCTGTCTCTCTATCTGTGTCCCTCCTGTCTCTCTATCTGTGTCCCTCCTGTCTCTCTCTATCTGTGTCCCTCCTGTCTCTCTATCAGTGTCTCTCCTGTCTCTCTGTGTCCCTCCTGTGTCTCTCTCTCTGTGTCCCTCCTGTCTCTCTCTGTGTCCCTCCTGTCTCTCTCTCTCTCTCTCTCTCTCTCTGTGTGTACCTCCTGTCTCTCTCTCTCTCTCTCTCTCTCTGTGTCCCTCCTGTCTCTCTATCCGTGTCCCTCCTGTCTCTCTCTGTCTGTGTTCCTCCTGTCTCTCTCTGTCTGTGTCCCTCCTGTCTCTCTCTGTCTGTGTCCCTCCTGTCTCTCTATCTGTGTCCCTCCTGTCTCTCTCTATCTGTGTCCCTCCTGTCTCTCTATCTGTGTCTCTCCTGTCTCTCTGTGTCCCTCCTGTGTCTCTCTCTCTGTGTCCCTCCTGTCTCTCTCTGTGTCCCTCCTGTCTCTCTCGGACTGTGTCCCTCCTGTCTCTCTCGGACTGTGTCCCTCCTGTCTCTCTCGGACTGTGTCCCTCCTGTCTCTCTCGGTCTGTGTCCCTCCTGTCTCTCTCTCTGTCCCTCCTGTCTCTCTCTCTCTGTCCCTCCTGTCTCTCTATCTGTGTCCCTCCTGTCTCTCTCTATCTGTGTCCCTCCTGTCTCTCTATCTGTGTCTCTCCTGTCTCTCTGTGTCCCTCCTGTGTCTCTCTCTCTGTGTCCCTCCTGTCTCTCTCTGTGTACCTCCTGTCTCTCTCTCTCTCTCTCTCTCTCTCTCTCTCTGTGTCCCTCCTGTCTCTCTATCCGTGTCCCTCCTGTCTCTCTCTGTCTGTGTCCCTCCTGTCTCTCTCTATGTCCCTACTGTCTCCCTCTCTCTATGTCCCTTCTGTCTCTGTCTGTGTCCCTCCTGTCTCTCTCTGTCTGTGTCCCTCCTGTCTCTCTCTGTCTGTGTCCCTCCTGTCTCTCTCTGTCTGTGTCCCTACTGTCTCTCTATCTGTGTCCCTCCTGTCTCTCTCTGTCTGTGTCCCTCCTGTCTCTCTCGGTCTGTGTCCCTCCTGTCTCTCTCGGTTTGTGTCCCTCCTGTCTCTTTCTGTCTGTGTCCCTCCTGTCTCTCTATTTGTGTCCCTCCTGTCTCTCTCTGTCTGTGTATATCTCCTGTCTCTCTATCTGTGTCCTTCATGTCTATCTGTGTCCCTCCTGTCTCTCTCTATCTGTGTCCCTCCTGTCTCTCTCTATATGTGTCCCTCCTGTCTCTCTATATGTGTCCCTCCTGTCTCTCTATCTGTGTCCCTCCTGTCTCTCTCGGTCTGTGTCCCTCCTGTCTCTTTCTGTCTGTGTCCCTCCTGTCTCTCTATTTGTGTCCCTCCTGTCTCTCTCTGTCTGTGTACCTCCTGTCTCTCTATCTGTGTCCCTCCTGTCTCTCTATCTGTGTCCCTCCTGTCTCTCTCTATCTGTGTCCCTCCTGTCTCTCTCTATCTGTGTCCCTCCTGTCTCTCTATATGTGTCCCTCCTGTCTCTCTATCTGTGTCCCTCCTGTCTCTCTCTGTCTGTGTCCCTCCTGTCTCTCTCTGTCTGTGTACCTCCTGTCTCTCTATCTGTGTCCCTCCTGTCTCTCTATCTGTGTCCCTCCTGTCTCTCTCTATCTGTGTCCCTCCTGTCTCTCTCTATCTGTGTCCCTCCTGTCTCTCTATATGTGTCCCTCCTGTCTCTCTATATGTGTCCCTCCTGTCTCTCTATCAGTGTCCCTCCTGTCTCTCTCTCTCTGTCTGTGTCCCTCCTGTCTCTCTCTGTGTCCCTACTGTCTCCCTCTCTCTGTGTCCCTCCTGTCTCTCTCTGTCTGTGTCCCTCCTGTCTCTCTCTGTCTGTGTCCCTCCTGTCTCTCTCGGACTGTGTCCCTCCTGTCTCTCTCGGACTGTGTCCCTCCTGTCTCTCTCGGACTGTGTCCCTCCTGTCTCTCTCGGTCTGTGTCCCTCCTGTCTCTCTCTCTGTCCCTCCTGTCTCTCTCTCTCTGTCCCTCCTGTCTCTCTATCTGTGTCCCTCCTGTCTCTCTATCTGTGTCCCTCCTGTCTCTCTCTATCTGTGTCTCTCCTGTCTCTCTGTGTCCCTCCTGTGTCTCTCTCTCTGTGTCCCTCCTGTCTCTCTCTGTGTACCTCCTGTCTCTCTCTCTCTCTCTCTCTCTCTCTCTCTGTCCCTCCTGTCTCTCTATCCGTGTCCCTCCTGTCTCTCTCTGTCTGTGTCCCTCCTGTCTCTCTCTATGTCCCTACTGTCTCCCTCTCTCTATGTCCCTTCTGTCTCTGTCTGTGTCCCTCCTGTCTCTCTCTGTCTGTGTCCCTCCTGTCTCTCTCTGTCTGTGTCCCTCCTGTCTCTCTCTGTCTGTGTCCCTACTGTCTCTCTATCTGTGTCCCTCCTGTCTCTCTCTGTCTGTGTCCCTCCTGTTTCTCTCGGTCTGTGTCCCTCCTGTCTCTCTCGGTCTGTGTCCCTCCTGTCTCTTTCTGTCTGTGTCCCTCCTGTCTCTCTATTTGTGTCCCTCCTGTCTCTCTCTGTCTGTGTACCTCCTGTCTCTCTATCTGTGTCCCTCCTGTCTCTCTATCTGTGTCCCTCCTGTCTCTCTCTATCTGTGTCCCTCCTGTCTCTCTCTATCTGTGTCCCTCCTGTCTCTCTATATGTGTCCCTCCTGTCTCTCTATCTGTGTCCCTCCTGTCTCTCTCTCTCTCTCTGTCTGTGTCCCTCCTGTCTCTCTCTCTGTCCCTACTGTCTCTCTCTGTCTGTGTCCCTCCTGTCTCTCTCTGTCTGTGTCCCTCCTGTCTCTCTCGGACTGTGTCCCTCCTGTCTCTCTCGGTCTGTGTCCCTCATGTCTCTCTCGGTCTGTGTCCCTCCTGTCTCTCTCTCTGTCCCTCCTGTCTCTCTCTCTTTGTCCCTCCTGTCTCTCTATCTGTGTCCCTCCTGTCTCTTTATCTGTGTCCCTCCTGTCTCTCTCTATCTGTGTCCCTCCTGTTTCTCTCTCTCTCTGTGTACCTCCTGTCTCTCTCTCTCTCTCTGTGTCCCTCCTGTCTGTCTCTGTCTGTGTCCCTCCTGTCTCTCTATCCGTGCCCATTCCCGTCTCTCTCTGTCCCTCCTGTCTCTCTCTGTCTGTGTCCCTCCTGTCTCTCTATCCGTGCCCATTCCCATCTCTCTCTGTCCCTCCTGTCTCTCTCTGTCTGTGTCCCTCCTGTCTCTCTCTGTCTGTGTTGCTCCTGTCTCTCTATCTGTGTCCCTCCTGTCTCTCTCGGACTGTGTCCCTCCTGTCTCTCTCGGACTGTGTCCCTCCTGTCTCTCTCAGACTGTGTCCCTCCTGTCTCTCTCAGACTGTGTCCCTCCTGTCTCTCTCGGTCTGTGTCCCTCCTGTCTCTCTCTCTGTCCCTCCTGTCTCTCTCTCTCTGTCCCTCCTGTCTCTCTATCTGTGTCCCTCCTGTCTCTCTCTATCTGTGTCCCTCCTGTCTCTCTATCTGTGTCCCTCCTGTCTCTCTCTGTCTGTGTTGCTCCTATCTCTCTATCTGTGTCCCTCCTGTCTCTCTCGGACTGTGTCCCTCCTGTCTCTCTCGGACTGTGTCCCTCCTGTCTCTCTCGGACTGTGTCCCTCCTGTCTCTCTTGGACTGTGTCCCTCCTGTCTCTCTCAGACTGTGTCCCTCCTGTCTCTCTCGGTCTGTGTCCCTCCTGTCTCTCTCTCTGTCCCTCCTGTCTCTCTCTCTCTGTCCCTCCTGTCTCTCTATCTGTGTCCCTCCTGTCTCTCTATCTGTGTCCCTCCTGTCTCTCTCTATCTGTGTCCCTCCTGTCTCTCTATCTGTGTCTCTCCTGTCTCTCTGTGTCCCTCCTGTGTCTCTCTCTCTGTGTCCCTCCTGTCTCTCTCTGTGTCCCTCCTGTCTCTCTCTCTCTCTCTCTCTCTCTCTGTGTACCTCCTGTCTCTCTCTCTCTCTCTCTCTCTGTGTCCCTCCTGTCTCTCTATCCGTGTCCCTCCTGTCTCTCTCTGTCTGTGTCCCTCCTGTCTCTCTCTGTCTGTGTCCCTCCTGTCTCTCTCTGTGTCCCTACTGTCTCCCTCTCTCTATGTCCCTTCTGTCTCTGTCTGTGTCCCTCCTGTCTCTCTCTGTCTGTGTCCCTCCTGTCTCTCTCTGTCTGTGTCCCTACTGTCTCTCTATCTGTGTCCCTCCTTTCTCTCTCTGTCTGTGTCCCTCCTGTCTCTCTCGGTCTGTGTCCCTCCTGTCTCTCTCGGTCTGTGTCCCTCCTGTCTCTCTGTGTGTGTGTCCCTCCTGTCTCTCTATTTGTGTCCCTCCTGTCTCTCTCTGTCTGTGTATATCTCCTGTCTCTCTATCTGTGTCCTTCATGTCTATCTGTGTCCCTCCTGTCTCTCTCTATCTGTGTCCCTCCTGTCTCTCTCTATCTGTGTCCCTCCTGTCTCTCTATATGTGTCCCTCCTGTCTCTCTATCTGTGTCCCTCCTGTCTCTCTCTCTCTCTCTGTCTGTGTCCCTCCTGTCTCTCTCTGTGTCCCTACTGTCTCCCTCTCTCTGTGTCCCTCCTGTCTCTCTCTGTCTGTGTCCCTCCTGTCTCTCTCTGTCTGCGTCCCTCCTGTGTCTCTCGGACTGTGTCCCTCCTGTCTCTCTCGGACTGTGTCCCTTCTGTCTCTCTCGGTCTGTGTCCCTCATGTCTCTCTCGGTCTGTGTCCCTCCTGTCTCTCTCTCTTTGTCCCTCCTGTCTCTCTATCTGTGTCCCTCCTGTCTCTTTATCTGTGTCCCTCCTGTCTCTCTCTATCTGTGTCCCTCCTGTCTCTCTCTCTCTCTCTGTGTACCTCCTGTCTCTCTCTCTCTCTCTGTGTCCCTCCTGTCTCTCTATCCGTGTCCCTCCTGTCTGTCTCTGTCTGTGTCCCTCCTGTCTCTCTATCCGTGCCCATTCCCGTCTCTCTCTGTCCCTCCTGTCTCTCTCTGTCTGTGTCCCTCCTGTCTCTCTATCCGTGCCCATTCCCGTCTCTCTCTGTCCCTCCTGTCTCTCTCTGTCTGTGTCCCTCCTGTCTCTCTATCCGTGCCCATTCCCATCTCTCTCTGTCCCTCCTGTCTCTCTCTGTCTGTGTCCCTCCTGTCTCTCTCTGTCTGTGTTGCTCCTGTCTCTCTATCTGTGTCCCTCCTGTCTCTCTCGGACTGTGTCCCTCCTGTCTCTCTCGGACTGTGTCCCTCCTGTCTCTCTCAGACTGTGTCCCTCCTGTCTCTCTCAGACTGTGTCCCTCCTGTCTCTCTCGGTCTGTGTCCCTCCTGTCTCTCTCTCTGTCCCTCCTGTCTCTCTCTCTCTGTCCCTCCTGTCTCTCTATCTGTGTCCCTCCTGTCTCTCTCTATCTGTGTCCCTCCTGTCTCTCTATCTGTGTCCCTCCTGTCTCTCTCTGTCTGTGTTGCTCCTATCTCTCTATCTGTGTCCCTCCTGTCTCTCTCGGACTGTGTCCCTCCTGTCTCTCTCGGACTGTGTCCCTCCTGTCTCTCTCGGACTGTGTCCCTCCTGTCTCTCTTGGACTGTGTCCCTCCTGTCTCTCTCAGACTGTGTCCCTCCTGTCTCTCTCGGTCTGTGTCCCTCCTGTCTCTCTCTCTGTCCCTCCTGTCTCTCTCTCTCTGTCCCTCCTGTCTCTCTATCTGTGTCCCTCCTGTCTCTCTATCTGTGTCCCTCCTGTCTCTCTCTATCTGTGTCCCTCCTGTCTCTCTATCTGTGTCTCTCCTGTCTCTCTGTGTCCCTCCTGTGTCTCTCTCTCTGTGTCCCTCCTGTCTCTCTCTGTGTCCCTCCTGTCTCTCTCTCTCTCTCTCTCTCTCTCTGTGTACCTCCTGTCTCTCTCTCTCTCTCTCTCTCTGTGTCCCTCCTGTCTCTCTATCCGTGTCCCTCCTGTCTCTCTCTGTCTGTGTCCCTCCTGTCTCTCTCTGTCTGTGTCCCTCCTGTCTCTCTCTGTCCCTACTGTCTCCCTCTCTCTATGTCCCTTCTGTCTCTGTCTGTGTCCCTCCTGTCTCTCTCTGTCTGTGTCCCTCCTGTCTCTCTCTGTCTGTGTCCCTACTGTCTCTCTATCTGTGTCCCTCCTTTCTCTCTCTGTCTGTGTCCCTCCTGTCTCTCTCGGTCTGTGTCCCTCCTGTCTCTCTCGGTCTGTGTCCCTCCTGTCTCTCTCTGTGTGTGTCCCTCCTGTCTCTCTATTTGTGTCCCTCCTGTCTCTCTCTGTCTGTGTATATCTCCTGTCTCTCTATCTGTGTCCTTCATGTCTATCTGTGTCCCTCCTGTCTCTCTCTATCTGTGTCCCTCCTGTCTCTCTCTATCTGTGTCCCTCCTGTCTCTCTATATGTGTCCCTCCTGTCTCTCTATCTGTGTCCCTCCTGTCTCTCTCTCTCTCTCTGTCTGTGTCCCTCCTGTCTCTCTCTGTGTCCCTACTGTCTCCCTCTCTCTGTGTCCCTCCTGTCTCTCTCTGTCTGTGTCCCTCCTGTCTCTCTCTGTCTGCGTCCCTCCTGTGTCTCTCGGACTGTGTCCCTCCTGTCTCTCTCGGACTGTGTCCCTTCTGTCTCTCTCGGTCTGTGTCCCTCATGTCTCTCTCGGTCTGTGTCCCTCCTGTCTCTCTCTCTTTGTCCCTCCTGTCTCTCTATCTGTGTCCCTCCTGTCTCTCTATCTGTGTCCCTCCTGTCTCTCTCTATCTGTGTCCCTCCTGTCTCTCTCTCTCTCTCTGTGTACCTCCTGTCTCTCTCTCTCTCTCTGTGTCCCTCCTGTCTCTCTATCCGTGTCCCTCCTGTCTGTCTCTGTCTGTGTCCCTCCTGTCTCTCTATCCGTGCCCATTCCCGTCTCTCTCTGTCCCTCCTGTCTCTCTCTGTCTGTGTCCCTCCTGTCTCTCTATCCGTGCCCATTCCCGTCTCTCTCTGTCCCTCCTGTCTCTCTCTGTCTGTGTCCCTCCTGTCTCTCTATCCGTGCCCATTCCCGTCTCTCTCTGTCCCTCCTGTCTCTCTCTGTCTGTGTTGCTCCTGTCTCTCTATCTGAGTCCCTCCTGTCTCACTCTGTGTCCCTACTGTCTCCCTCTCTCTGTGTTCCTTCTGTCTGTCTGTGTCCCTCCTGTCTCTCTCTGTCTGTGTCCCTCCTGTCTCTCTCTGTGTCTCTGCTGTCTCTCTATCTGTGTCCCTCCTGTCTCTCTCTGTCTGTGTCCCTCCTGTCTCTCTCTATCTGTGTCCCTCCTGTCTCTCTCTATCTGTGTCCCTCCTGTCTCTCTCTATCTGTGTCCCTCCTGTCTCTCTCTATCTGTATCCCTCCTGTCTCTCTCTATCTGTGTCCCTCCTCTCTCTGTGTGTCCCTCCTCTCTCCCTGTCTGTGTCCCTCCTCTCTCTCTCTGTCTGTGTCCCTCCTGTCTCTCTGTCTGTGTCCCTCCTGTCTCTCTCTATCTGTGTCCCTCCTGTCTCTCTCTATCTGTGTCCCTCCTGACTCTCTCTGTGTTACTCCTGTCACTCTCTCTCTCTGTCTGTGTCCCTCCTGTCTTTCTCTATCTGTGTCCCACCTGTCTCTCTCTATCTGTGTCCCTCCTGACTCTCTCTGTGTTACTCCTGTCACTCTCTCTCTGTCTGTGTCCCTCCTGTCCTTCTCTATCTGTGTCCCTCCTGTCTCTCTCGATCTGTGTCCCTCCTGTCTCTCTTTTCCTCCAGGCTGTCTCTTTCACCACAGTCCCCAGCATGTCTGCCGGTCCCTCCCCAGGAAGGAGTTGAGAGCAGCAGGGGGGAGGAGTTGAGAGCAGCTGGGGGGAGATGTTGAGAGCAGCCGGGGGAGGAGTTAAGCGCAACAGGGAGGAGTTAAGACCGGCAGGGGAGGAGTTAAGCATGACGGGGAGGAGTTAATAGTGGCGGGGGAGGAGTTAAGAGCGGCGAGCGGGCAGGAGGAGTTGTGAGTTGTGCGAGCCCGCAAGCGTGAGCAACGGCTCGAGCGGGCTCGTATGCTCACAACTATATATGTGATATATATATATATATATATATATATATATAATATGGTGGACAAAAGAGCGATAGAAGCCTTCCACCGTACAGTAGTACAGTAAATAAATAGTACATCTGTGTTCACATCTGAATGTCTAAAACAAGTAAAAAAATCTGTTTCCAGCTCAGAATTCCGAGAAAAACAGTTATTACACTGCAGTCTAGGAAGCTGAGCTGGGACATGCAAATGTGCCCACAAATGCCTCGCTCTTCATTCCATAGCAATTGTGTAATAACAGACACAAGGGAGGGAAAGGGGGAAGAGACACAGTGGAGGGAGAGGGGTGAAGAGACAGTGGGGAAAGAGACACAAAGAAAGGAGAGGGGGGAAGAGACACGTGGGGAAAGAGACACAGGGAACGAGAGGGTGAGGAGACACAGGAAAGGGAGGTAAAGAGACATAGGGAAGCGAGAGGGGAAGGAGACGTAGTGGAGCGAGAGGGGGAGAGACACAGGGTAGAGGGACAAAGGGGAGGGAGAGGGGCGGAAGACACAGGGGAGGGATAGGAGAGAGAAGAGGGGGAAGAGACAGAGGGGAGGGAGAGGGGGAGAGACACAGAGGAGGGAGAAGGAGAGAAGAGGCACTGGGAGGGAGAGGGGGAAGAGACACAAGGGAGGCAGAGGGGGTAGAGATGGGGGTAAGAAACACAGGGGATGGAGAGGGAAGGAAGACACACAGGGGAGAGAGAAAGGGAGAAAAGACACAGGGAAGGGAGAGGGGGAGAGACACAGGGGAAAGAGACACAGGGGATGGAGAGGGGGGAAGAGAAACAGGGGAGGGAGAAGGGACGAAGAGGCACAGGGGAAGGAGAAGGGGAAGCGACACAGGGCAGGCATAGGGGCAGAGACTGGGGAAAGAGACACAGGGGAAGACACAGGGGGGAAAGAGACACAGGGGATGGAGAGGGGGGAATAGACACAAGGGAGGCAGAGTGGGTAGAGATGGGGGTAAGAAACACAGCGGAGGGAGAGGGGAGGAAGACACACAGGGGAGGGAGAAAGGGAGAAGAGACACAGGGAATGGAGAGGGGGAGAGACACAGCGGTAAGAGACACAGGGGATGGAGATGGGGGAAGAGAAACAGGGGAGGGAGAAGGGATGAAGAGGTATAGGGGATGGAGAAGGGGAAGCGACACAGGGCAGGCAGAGGGGGGAGAGACTGGGGAAAGAGACACAGGGGAAGGCACAGGGCGAAAGAGACACAGGGGATGGAGAGGGGGGAATAGACACAAGGGAGGCAGGGGGGGGGAGTGACAGGGGGAAAGAGACACACAAGAGGGAGGGGGGAAGAGACACAGGGGAGGAAGAGGGGGGAATAGACAAAGGGGAAGCTGAGGAGGGGAAGAGACGGGGAGAAAGAGACACAGGGGATGGAGAAGGGGAGAAGAGGCACAGGGGAGGGAGAAGGGTAAGAGACACAGGGGAGTCAGCGGAGGAAGATACACAGTGGAGGCAGAGGAGGGGAAGAGACACGGGGGGAGAGGGGGGGAAGACACAGGGGAGGGAGAGACACATTGGAGGGAGAGGGGGATAGACAAAGGGGAAAGAGACACAGGGGGAGAGGGGGAAGAGACACAGAGGTGGCAGAGGGGGGAAGAGACGGGGAAGGCACAGTGGATGGAGAGGGGGGAAGAGACACAGGGGGGGGAGAGGGGTGAACAGACAGGGGGAAAGAGACACAGTGGAGGGAATAGGGGAGAAGAGATACAGGGAAGGGAGAGGAGGAAGAGACAGTGGAGGCAGAGGAGGGGAAGAAACATTGGGGGAGGGAATGAGACACAGGGGAGGGAGAGACACATTGGAGGGAGAAGGGAATAGACACAGGGGAAAAAGACACAGGGGAGGAAGAGGGGGAAGAGACACAGAGGTGGCCGAGGGGGGAAGGGAAGAGGGGGAAGGCACAGTGGATGGAGATGGGGGAAGAGACAGAGGGATGGAAGAGGGACGGTTGTAGACACATTAAATATTATCCGGTCATTTATGAAGAGCAATTGACAAGTAAATATATAAAAACTAGTAAATATATAAAACGTTGAGTCTTACTAACTAAAGAAGAAAAAATTCAGGGAATAAGAGGCGTGATGTTCATTTCAGCAATTCATCTAACTGTCTTAAAATACCTGACCTTTCCCTGTTACCTCCTCCTCCTACCTTTACCTTCACTGATCGATAAAAGCAAAACCTCATGAACAGCTCTCAGGTAGTGAAAAACTACATGGATTCCTCTATTTATGAACTCATATTCATAAACTATATATAAGTTTAAAAAAATTCTAATTGTCTCTCAAATGTTACATACTCTACAAACAAGCACCTCGAATTATAGTGGTCCTTTAAAATTAATTTTCACTCATCATGCTCAAAAATGCTCACTTATTCCAAAAATAATGTGTCAAGCAATAATATTTAATTATTTTACTGTTGTAGCAATAGAATAGAGCATCAGATATGGTAACACATATTCATAGTGATTTATGGAAAATGCCACAGAAAATGTGCAACATAATGTGTATTAGCCTCTATAAAAAAACAAAATGGATTTAAAAGTATTTAAATGTAGAGACAACTGTATTGATCTGAATGGAGTAGTAGTATTGAGGTTTCAATGGTTTGGGACTGCACACTTTATTTTGAGGGGAAATTTAAGAGGACCTTATTCAGATTTCTGTGTGATTTACTAAATTGCTGGTATTATAGTTAGATCCATCTTGAGCTGATGTAGCAATGTGCACACCTCTTATCCACTTCTTTACACATTGTGATCACTCGTAATATTTCCACATATACTATAAGTTACTCGCAGTCTGATTACAAGTTACCAGCCCACAATCACTTTGGGCCAGCCAAATATGCAAATTTGGCCTTACAACTCCCTTGGTTTTAGCACAACTTGAATATTACTACCTCTAAATAATTCAAGTTACACAAAATCGATATAATATTTGAGCAGTAGCTCCAGATCGCAAATAAAGTCAAACCTGCAAATGATAAAAGTATCAAGTTTCTGTAAAAAATATTATGAGTACTGTCACAAGCTGCTTCTTCAATGGGGCTTGATAAGAACCTAGTTCAAACCTAACCCAGGAGGACAAGCACACAAGATGGCTTCAGGATATAGACAATGCCCAAGAATACGTGCAGATGATAATACAGACAGGTTATTAGTTGTCTCAGAACAGGACCACTCCCCACTCAGGATACAGGCAAACAGTAAATAGTTCCACACCTTGTTTATGTGAACTATGGACATATTTATACACTTTCTCTAGTAGAGAACAATCAGTCAGAGTATTGTGCATTTTTGGTAACCAATGAGTACAAACCTACATGTAAATTAAGAATCCCCTTTCAGGGACACTGCATTCTTAGTTGCCTTAGGAACGCATGCCTACTGTGTCAAACAGATTATCAGGTGTACATGCAAGACCATACCATCTTCTCTGTCACTATCTCAAGAGTGTTGATTTAGCACTTGACTGAATGCTGGGCTGGAGGGAGCTATGTGTTTGCAATATTCTGCAGAGCTGTCCATATGCAGAGCACCTTATAGAGTTTTTACTATAGTTCTCACTGGGGTACATCCCTGTTTGTACGTGCGTAAAGCACAATGTGCCAAACCCCCTTGTATGAGTTTATCAGCACAGGGTTTATTCTGCATTGCACTTGTGGGACCTTTTCTGTACATTTCTCCAGAACTTAGAGTTTACTTCTAACATGTCCACACTTCAATCACTTACAGGATAAACAAAATATTATTTACAGCAATACCTGTAACATGAAACACAATCTATATTCATACACAATATAAACAATATGTGTCCCACTGGAATGCGCAGGGCAGGAACTTGTCATCTCAGGCCTCGGAACATTAATCTAGCAAAGTCTTTAGGCTCTGGGCATAACCACAAGTGTCATAGGTACCCTGGCATTCTAAATCATACAAAACCTAGCATACTTATAAACCAAAATACATATAATATTGTAATCATATTTAACTCAGGACCAAAACACTGTCTACCTTGCAGGCTTGAAAAGTAGTAAATAGGTCTTGCAAGGCCTTTTTCAAACATCTACTATAGCTGTAGCAGCAATTACCACACAATACTTTACTTTAAATGCATGGAAAGCCATAGAAATGCATTAGAATAAATTGCAGAACAGTCTCAAACCCACAAATATGAAATTAAAAAATATAACTGTTAACGGAGTAATATTGATCCTGGGACTCAAGAGGTTAATACATTTAATGAAAACCACATGAACTAGAACAGGTGATCTAATGCATTTTACAGCGTGCTAGATTGCTTGATTGCTAACACAATCTGCAAATATTACTTGTTGGCACAAATTAATTCTTAGCCTTCATTTGCAGATTACGTCTAACTTCCATGTTTTACTGCCATCATGGTGAGGGTCTCGTTTACTATTTGCGGTGTCTAAGAAGAAAATTATGGGCTTGCCTAAATATTGTCAGATCATATGATCCAGTCCCCTGAAATCCTACTTAAAAAGGCAGGGTTTTACGAGTTTAGGCTTCAGGAGGTAAATTGCGTGCTTGAGTGAATAGAACATATCTAAACATTTAGAGATAAAAACACCAGCAGCAAAGATGATGGTTTAGAGGCATTTGCGAGCTTCTAATAGAATAGGGCTAAAACTTAATAAAATATCTATCTAAAATGAACACACTATATTAGCTGTTACCCCGATGTTAATCTAATTTATAACCATGGGGATCCTTATGAATCCCAATGGCACAGAAAATGTAACCATTGCATGGAAGTTTCTATTCTAAATAATCACCATGGGGGTCCCTTTGAACCCCCATGGCACCTAAAATTAATCCATTCCCATGGTGGTCCCTATGGAGCCCCATGCCACTAACTTTAGTTAGTTACAGACCTCCAAGGTAAACTAAACAATAACTACGGAAGTCCTTATGAACCCTCATGACACCTAACATTAACCACCATTGTATACTGTACTATTACGGTGGGAGACCCTATGGAGCAAGATAGTATCTAAACCTGGCCCCTTCCGTGTGAGTCCTAATATACCCCCATGACACCCTAACTACTACCATAGGGATTCTTAATGATTTCCATGGACTCTATGCCCCCTGAGGGTCCACTACCCCAAAATAAATAAATTAAAATAAAAAAGAATCACCAATAAAATAGAAAAATATTAAAATTAAAAAAAATCACGCCTTACCCTCCCTTGGAAGAATCTCCAGGGATGATCCGCGATGCCAGTGTCCACAATCTTTGTTCCTGGATAAGTGGGCACATCTCTAACATATCATCTATGATTGACAAGGTTCACAATGAAGCCCCATTCTGATTGGCTGTCGTTTTAACCAATATATTGAGGCCCCTGATATAGAGCCCCCTGATTGGCTAAAGGCTAACCAATCCTTATGGACCCCCCCATGATATACTAAACTATAACGATGGGGGTGCCTATGGACTGGGACAAATTTACATTTCCAGTGTGCCTAAGCACTAAATGGAAAGCTGCTCCTTAGCAGCCCACTGGCCATTCTATGTGTGCATAGATTATGCACTACTTTTTTATGTACAAGCATGCCACTGACCACTCCCATGTGCATTGTGGGTGGTAAAAAAGCATGGTGTTTAGTAAAGTTGGAGGCATTGAATTTTTACGATAGATGCAGTTAAAACTCCCCTATCATGTCCATAACACACCCCGATCACTACAACCAGAGAGTAGCCACTATGAGCTAGCTATAGCATGTGAAAATGGGCTTTTGCAAATAGCACACCAAGCTGAGAAGCTTGCTTTCAGGGTTAGCATGGGCTATTAGGGACAATTCCCCCCATTGTCTAGAACAATCACCTGTTCACAAAACTTTGTAGGTGAATTTTGTAGGTGAATTTCCATTCACAAAATGAAAAAATACAAATGGAATTTGCTTCAATTTACTTAAATCAATTGATGTGTGACCAACTGTCCCTTTGATTACTATGTCCATTATCATAGTTCTCACACCAACATATGTTCATAAAATGATTTCCATAGGTCTTTCCCTATACATGATTCATGAAGAACCTATTTAAAATTGTTGCACCATACCAATTCAGTCAGTAGTGATAGCATGAGCGATTCTCACTGGATCCTTGAGTACAAGGCCTAAATCAAACATTTTCAAAGCGCAACATGCTGCCTGAACTAGATTGAAGTATGTTTATATATGCACAGAAATAGTTATATTCTAAAATATAATAATGCGGCTCCCTATTGACCCCCTTGATATCTAATATGAACCCCTATATTATGAGGGATTCTCAAGAAATCCCATGGCAATAAAAATAACTCTTATATCATGTGAGTTATCGGAGGAATGTGATAGCAATTTTTAAATAAATATGGGACAGTTACTCAGGGCTTAGTATATTAGAGATATGGGTGGATCTACCAGTGGTGCAGGTGGTGCAGTGGGTCTTGAGAGGGGTGGGTGCTGTGTAGGGATGGATGCTGAGGGAGGTGGGTGATGTGTTGGGGTGATGCTTATATATATATATATATATATATATATATAAGTGTGTGGGGGCCCAACATTTTTTGGACCAGGGTCCTCCATTCTCTAGCTCCACCACTGATTAGGGACATTTCAGGCATCCAGGTGGCATTTCTCTGAGGTTAGATTTAAGTGTATGATGTGATTTATGAGTGAACTTCACTTGGTTCTTTTCTTACTGGAATCATAGTATGGAGGCCTGTGTCAGGTTCAGGGATATAAAGAAGTAGTGTTAAAGGATTGGAGTTGTAATGGTTGGAAAGAGAGAAAAGATGGGCCTCCAGGAATGCAAAAGATGTGCAGGTTGGGAGACTGTCTAATGTGAAGAGGAGAACACTTGTCCTTTAGAAACCAGAGAAAGTATTGCTCTCAAAATAATGAAATAAAATAAATCATGGGAAAAAGCATTACAATTTGTACACATGTAGAATTGAAAAAGTACATGTACACTTTTCTGACATCATTATAGTCCTCTTGAGAAAGAGTATGCAGTGGTCCCCAACATCTGAGTGTAGAGGAAGAATTACCTGGTGATTCCTAGCATTGGGGATGTATATAGGGCTGTCGCCAATATATACAGTCTAATGTTGACAGCATATGAATAATCAGTGTGAAACAGTACTGCATTCTCTAGAGTTCTGTATACTACACCACCCTTTTCACACTTGTGTCATGGTATACCGTATTGGTCCAAATATAAGCTGCACCTTTTTTCCGATTTACGAGCTTGCAAGTTACGGGTGCTGCTTATATTTATGACCGTAAAAAATCAAGACTTGGGCCTTGCTGCGCCATTTGAGTGGTGCGGCCCCCATATTGAATCAGGGCCTTGGTGGCCCAGTGTGCTTCCCCCGGCTAAGAAGACCTACCTCAGACCAGGAAACCAGCAGGGGGAGGGGAGGAGAGACTGTGACAGGAGCTGCAGCCTCCATCAGAGAACCACCAGAGATGCAACCGGCACCCAGTAGAGCTCTGCATCCTGCAATACCCGGAGGCCCGGATCCAGGGCCTGGATTCGCTCCCAGATTACAGAAGGACACCAGCACCCAGATACAAAGACTGGCGCAGCACCTTTCCACCTTTTCCACAACTGCTATCTGGGGGAGAGACCCTCACACTTCTCCACGGAGGACCAGCATGCCAGCTTCTGCGTGAGTACAGCACACTACATACAGAGTCAGGGCCTGGTGGAGGTGCAGAGAAGAAGGTACAACTGGGACAGAGGGCACCGGGTTGGGACACGGTCCCTAAAGGCGAGTGTGAGGCTCTGGGGTAAAGAGTGCAGAAGAGGAGAGGAGGCAGACAACAAAGGGGGCACAGCACAGAGGATTTTATTTTGATATCCACCCCAAACCGGGCCCAGCTAGAAGGCAAGGGCTGGGAAAGCCATATTTATACATATACTTCAACATAAAGTGGGGGAAAAGTTAGCATAGGTAAGTTGCGGCTTATATATATATATATATTTTTCCCCTTGCATTCCACAGGTGCGGCTTATATTCGGGTGCGGCTTATATTCGGGCCAATACGGTACTTGACATTTTTGGGTGCCTGTTGTTTATCCTCCAGTTTTTAGCATCTCGTAAGTAGCCATCATTATATCAATTATGATTTTTATTCTTTTAGGTTAATTGAATTATTAAATATTACTATTACCATTCCAATATTTTGGGTCATTTTCCATTTTTTCAAACATAAAATCTGAAGCAATGTAATTGCAAATAAAGTGTGTTCCTCAAGATACTTTTATATTGCAAACTTGTTCAAGAGATTAATAGACATGTTTGATATAGTCTAAATGCTGTGTATTGTATTTTATTATTCATCATAGTAATACTGATTAACTCAAATAACCTTAACCGGAAATAACCTATTGATTAAATTCAGTCATTTTTTTTCCCAGAAAACTGAAGCATTCACGTTTCTTAACCATTCACGCTGCCATTTATAATGATTTACTTAATATCTGCTTTAATAGAAAAGTAAATGTATTGAATATTTTTTAACCCTTTCACTACAAGTGATTTAGTTGTTCTTATCTAGGCTATTTTCAGTAGTTTTGCATGCATCTGTTTAACCAATTCCTTTAAAAACATCATAAAATAGATATTTTTTTAGCACATATAAAACATGATGAATTTCATATTGTATATTATTTGTAAATTATAATAATATATGTGCCAATAAATGTTTTTTGTCCCTCTGTGTTTTTATCATAGTCATGACTGGTGTTTAATTTTGACCAACAAAAGAAATTGGCAAAGCCCAGAGATATTACAGAACCTTCAATACACATATTGCAAATAAACCTGAAACATTAAGTATTGCCTGAAAGAACACACTCTAGAGAATTCTCATATAGCTGAGATGTCTTCACAGATTTGTAGGTTGTCTACTATTTACTATTTTGATAAAACACATACATGGGTTTCTACCATTCACTCAAGCTTCAAGTAAAAAAACATACGCAATAGAGACAGATGGGATAAACATGGACAATAATTGATTTTAGGGAAGCATAATTATTCATGGGAAAGCATAATTATTCATGGGGAAAATCTGAAATGAGACATCAGACATATTTCTCAACCCAAAATTATTATCCCGCCACAATCTGTTATAATAACCCAGACCCCAAAATAAATTATCCTACCTCTAGAAATATTTGCAGACTCTACCCAGACACAATTATTTCATTTATCTCAGGTAAAAAAATATATATTCACCAGTTTTCTCTTCATAATACATTTTATTCCACTTTCACCATATAATAAATGTTTTTCTCCCCATCCCCCACTTGCATGAAAGCCCAACTCTCCCTATAAGCTTACCCTAAAACTGCATATTGTGAATTTCCCATAAGCTAAATTTTAGAGCTGGAGGAGTGGACAATTCTAACTTTAAAAAGCAATCTGAGTGCCACATATTATAGTTGGATCTTAAATTCAGCAGTGAACTCACTCCCCTTGCTTTCCAAATAACTTACCTTTTTCTGAGGTCCACTCCTTGGTCACTGGTTTCTTTTTTTTTTTTTTTTTTCTTTTTTTTTATTATACGAAAAAACAAATTTAACAGTTGAAAAATCATCAGTAAAAATTTTTACAACAACAAATAAAAGAAAAAAATACATACATTAAATACATTACCATTCACTCACTTTCAAACCTCATCCATCCCACCTACAATATTATTATTATCAAATAAGTCTTGTTTTTGGTCCCATACTTTCCATTTTAATGGGTCAACATTAGTATAACCTTTTTGTGTAAAATCTTTTTCCAATTGTCGGATGTGTTTTATTTTCCAAACTGTATCAGCAAAGATAGGGGCAGCCTTCACTTTCCAGTTGGAAATTATTATATTTTTAGCTATTGAAAAAACTAAAATGGCGAAAGCTTTTTCCTCCATGCTGATAACATTTGGAAAAATATGAAGCAGACTACATTCTGCACTGAAAGGAAATTGACTCCACAATACCAGATAGAAAATTATAGCAAGTTTCCCAAAAAAACTTTAATTTCGGACATTCCCATAAAATATGTAATAAATGAGCGGTATTATCACAATCTCTCCAACACATTTTTTCCAAAGGATTATGAGAAATTTGTGCAATTTTAATAGGTGTAAAATACCAATTGTTGATTACTTTGAAGAATGTTTCTCTATATGTCGTTTGTTTAATAAACCTGTTTGTTAATTTTAAAGAAGTATCCCAGTCTTTGACTTCTAATGCTAATTTTAAGGAATTCTCCCATTGGCACATACCCTTGGTTTTAGATTGTTCTCCGAAGGATCTAGTAATATTAAAACATTTTGATATTAGATGTTTTTTTTCCTGTTTGAGAATATTTTTTTCTATAGCATTAAGTTCTTTATCAATTTGTAAAGGAATGTTAACTTGGCAAGTTTCTAGTCTATAGGCTTCGTACGTTAGCCATCCCTTTACTGCGATATTGAACTTATTTTTTATCTGGTCGAAGGAAGCAATAGCTCCCTCGACTATCGTATCTTTAACCCTCACCAGCCCTTTGCTGTTCCAATCATTTATAATGGTTTCCATATCTATATGTAAAATTGCTTTTAATGGTGTAATTAGGCTGTCCTCCGGGATCAGCTTATTTTTCTTATTAATTTGTCTCCAATTTTTTAAAATTTCTTTAACCACCCTTGATCCAATTATCAGATTCTTATAATGGAGATTTTCTCTAAATACCAAAGCTGATATGTGCCAGCCTCTTTTTTTTTTGCCAAACACTGAGTTCAGTCTATAGTCATAACTTCCTATTGCAAAGCCCGGTATCTTAGTTCTCCCCCAGTGTGTTTCTTGAAGAAAAATTAAATCTGCCTTTTCTATTTTACAATGTCTATATACTGTTTTCCTTTTACTTGGGGAATTTAACCCTTTAACATTTCAACTTAAAATCTTTAGACCCATATACTTTGGTAGAATTATATTGATTCTTTTTATTATTTTTGTCATATTTGTTTTTAGTTTTGGGACCATTAACTCCTTTAATCACATTCATACTAACTTTCATACCTACATTCATACTGTTGGAACAGATGGGGCTGTAATACAGCCTTCCACCAATACTGTTCCGCAGGGATTCTGTCATTATTCAGAAATGATTTGCGGTATCTTGTGAAGATGGCTGTGGCTTTTCCATATTTTTGCCAGTTCTTTATCTATCTAAATCTACTTATTATTTCTATCATTCATCCTGTCGTTAGAGGAGAGGAGAGAGCGACGAGACAAGGAGTATCTCTTATTATAAATATCTAAACGTAATTACAGGATTGGTGGAAATTCAAAACTTTTTGTTCTTGTTTATTAATTGACTTTAATTTATTAATTATGTAAATTAGTTTATTACTCCTTCTCCTTTAAACTTCTTCCCTCCCCTTCTACTTCCCCCTCCTCTCCCGCTCTCTCCTCTCCTCCAATCACAGTTAATAAGATCTATACTGTTCGAACTATCGTGATGTTAATCTTTCCAGAACTTCTTAATTGTTGTGCATCTCTCATAGTTTACCTAACTTAGACTATACTTTAGTTAGTATCTCTAAACCCTGTTCCATGTCCAACATTGGTTATCTCTTCCGTTGCCAATCCTGCGTTGATAATTGCCGTTGGTCTGGTTTCTAATGCAGAGGGGCATGTTTTTTTTACTTTCATACCGTGTCATTGGGGATTCAGATCAGTAGAGCGCCACCTGATTACTGATGACATTATTCAAAACGTGGGATTTCAGGGGATTCCTATGACCTTGAATTGCATGTAACATGTGACCAAGGAGTGGCCCTCAGAAAAAGGTAAGGTCCATAAGTAAATAAGTAATAGGTAAAAACCATTGAGACATATACTGTGACTTGAATAAGCAAGTCAGAGATTGTGTAACTAAGAAAAGATTGTTCTGAGTAGACCTATATGTCTCAGGCAGGCCAAGAGACCATTTTTTTTCACAGCACTATTAACATGCAAATGCAAAGGCTTAAAACGTATTGCCTAAGGCCCAATTAGGACTATGCTCTCAGGCAGGCTTAGAGAACAAAATAATGGATTGGGGTACAGTCGAAGAAACCCACTCACATACTGCAGTTTCACACATTATACGAGGCTCACAAGAGTGCAGTTATTCTGGTAACTGTGAATTGCGGCTGGAGAGTGACTTTGACCAGACACTAAATATGTTTTGGTGGGTAGAAAAGCGGAGAGTTTTTCAATCACCATTCTACCCACCATAACTTATTTAGGATTTCCTTATGTTAGGATGCTTTGTTTGTGTCTCAATGTATTTGAATATCTGCCAATTCCCCATTTTCCTGCCCACTACTGTTTCCAGTGAATGGATACTTTTGAAGACTTATTTTCATAAGTTCTTCACATATGTACCTGTACAATAGTTTATTATACTATTTCCTTTAAAATCAATAGAAATATTATTAAGAAAAAGAGGCAATTTTTTAGTAATTGATAAAGTTTCTAAAAAGGAAATACTATAATTCAAAGAACAGAGTTAAAATTATGCTTGCACTAACAGCATGTTACCTGTTACTCTAGCCACCACTACGAGGTAAGTGTAAAAAGTGATTTAATAAATATATTCTAATTTATATCTTGAACAGCTTCTTGAGTATTTTGGATGCAATTAAACAATGTATGTTTGATGTATGAGTCAATAAATAAGTAGTCTGCCTGGCTCTTGAGTGTTGGATATTCTTGTCCACCGCATGCATTATTTCTGCCCCATATTAATAAACTAAGTAACCTGATCTGTTTCAAAATGGTTACGTACACTCACAAGGTGGCTAAGAAATTTGTGCCTAGGGAGGCCAGATATATAAATCCAGCCTGTTTAAAGCAATTTTATTATATATCAGGAACTCCTTGGGCCATATTAAATTCCAAGCCCGTAGAGTTACAGAGCTATTACATTCAACCATGCTGCGACCAAACGGGCCGGAGCCGCAAGCCCATGAACCCAATCCACGAATGCAAGCTGTAAAGCGGCTGGCCGAGATGCAATCGGCCGTTACGATCCAATCGCGGTATAACGTAGTGCGACACAGGCCTCTCAGCCAATAGAAAGTGGTCTAGCAGCAGATGATTGACAGAGGTAGATTATAAAGTTGCGTTCCACCCTCCCATGCGTTGACTGTGTTGTATTTTATGACAAAGTAGCATGCAGGTCCTGGAATTGGAGGTTGGTTCTAGAGAGAGAGAGTAGGAGTATTTTGAGAGCAGTAATTTGCATTTTTGTTTATTCCTAACACCATACACACATGCCCATCCCTTCCCCGACACCCCATCCCCCAACAGTTATTAAATACACATAATACACACTTTTTTTTCCATCATACATATACAGCCAAACTTTGAATTATTTATCATGTTTTATTTTGGGGATTATAATGAAAGGACAAGAGTGGGGAGAGGAGTTGAGAGGTGGGGAGGAGGAGAAAAGGAGATGCGAGGAGGAGAAAGAGGTGGTTCTGGGGAGTAGTGGAGAAGTGGAGGAGAGGAGTGGAGGAGGGGAGGAGGAGGTTGGCAGTGGTGGAGGAGAGGAGGTGGCGGAGAAGCAGTAGGAGGAGCAGTAGGAGAAGGAGGAGGAGGAAGTGGAGGAGGAGAGTGGAAAGTAAGAGGTGGGTGTTGGCAGGGTGGCCCTAGCACCAGGCACACGTAGAAGACGGACAGATGGAGAGGGGCCTGATCTCAGGGGGGCTGGTAGTTCAAGGGAAGGACAGGCCTCAGGGAAAGGTCAGGGAGGTAAGGTTTACCGTCCACAGTTGGGAGGGCAAGAGGCTAAGGGCAAGCACAGGGCTACAATTACACGCACCAGGAGAATGTGGTCCTCCTTGGTGCTATCAGTGGTTGCCCCGTGATCCTTGCAGGGGGAGGGAAGTTAGCCAAGGACCTAGGGCTCAGGCATGGAAGAAGGAAGAAGTGGCTGAGGTTACAGCAGTGGGTACAGCGCCAAAGGATGTAAGGTCCGTAAAGCACCATTTTGAAGACAGCAGAGCCAAGGTGAAGAGGATGATGGCCATGGAGGAGAAGAATGTGACTGTGTGCTATAATGAGTGAGAGGGGGTAGCCAAAGACCTTCTCAGCCAGGTGCCCACCACTGGAGCTTCAGGTCTGGTGGCCTAGCAGGAGCACAGTCTCCATGTCAGGGGAATATCAGATACACCAACGTGCCACCACATGTGCATCACACGCACTACACATGTACATGATGACCAACAAGGACACTGACATGTCAGCTCTGTGGAATTAACAAGGGATAGATGGATGCGTCATTAAATCCATGAAGCTGACAAAACACTGTCCTTCCTTGGCACAACAACAGTAATCAGGCAATATGAGGGAGAGTCCGTGTATTGGTGTGCCCACTGCAGCCTATGCCGTTACAGACTGCAGCCGGAATCAAGATAGCGTTAGGAGCAAAGAACGATCAAGACCAAGAACTGAAGAATAGATCATATCTAGCAAATGATAGCTAACATAAGTTGCAATTAGAAGAATCATCCAGATTCAATCCTAGATGTCAGATAGTTAGGAATGCACACAAAACAATGTATTATTTATCATACTAATAACATATACAGTACCTTTCTTTTCTCTCTTTCAGCATTAAGGAGGTCTGGGTCACGTGTTGAGTCAGAGGCAGGGGCGTTGGCTCCTTTGGAACGGCTGGGGGAGTTTTTAAACTAATAGGTGGGGGGGGGAGCAACTAGATAGAAGTAATGGGGTAGTATGTGTAGAGGAGGTAAGGAATTAATTAATTAGTCATGTGGGAGGAGATGGGGGGAGGGTTAGTATAGTCAATAGGGAGGTACTGCTAAGTAACTCATGTATGGTGGGAGTACAGACTCATAACATAAGGTGTATGCTTGCTAATGCCAGAAGCTTGCCAGAAAAAATGGGAGAGTTAGTATTATTTGCAGTAAATGAGAAACAGGATTTAATAGGCATTACTGAAACATGGTGGGATGACTCTCATGATTGGACTTGTAATCTAATTGGTTATAATCTATTTAGGAAAGATAAGGGCAATTATAAAAGGGGAGGGGGAATTTGTCTGTATGTTAAGCCTGAATTTAAGCCTATAGTCAGAGAAGATATTTATGATGGAACTAGTGATAATATTAAATGTTTGCAAATTCCAGGAGTATGCTATAAACCCCCAAATATAATTGAAAGTGAGGAAATGCAATTATTATAATAGATTGGAAATGCTGCTAAGCATGGGAAGTTCTAATAATGGGAGACTTTAATTACCCTGAAATAAACTGGATGAGCGAAACCAGCAGTACGGGTAAAGGGAGCAGGTTCTTGAGTACACTACTAGAAATAAAGCTATCTTGGATGTAATAATCACAAATAATATTGATATGGTATCAAATGTTGAAATAGGGAAACCTTTGGGAAACAGTGATTACAACATAGTCTCATTTGAGATTGAATTAAAAAAACAAAACTGTAAGGGGTCAACCAAAATTAAGAATTTTAAAAGGGTATATTTTAACAGTGTAAGGGCAGCAATACAAAGTATAGACTGGGACAGAGAACTGACAGGTAAAAATGCTGAATATAAATGGACAACATTTAAATCCGTACTAAATATACATACACATCGACATATAACATGTGGGAAAAAAGTAAAAGGAGTAAATCACAACCCATGTGGCTTAACAATGATTTAAAGATCAAGATACAGAGTAAAAACAGACATTTCAATCATACAAACAAGAGGGGACAGAGACTGCTTTATGCAAGTACAAGGAAATCAACAAGGCTTGCAAAAGGGCTATTAGACTGGCTAAAATAGAAAATTAAAAATTAGTTGCAAAGGAGAGTAAGACTAACCCTAAAATATTTTTAAGTATATTAATGGGAAGAAGGCCAGGAAGGAAGATATACGAGCATTACAATGTGACACAGGCCATCTGACAATTAGTGACCAGGAAAAGGCAGATGAGCTAAATAGGTTATTTTCTTCTGTGTACACAGGAGATGTACCAGTGGCTTGTTCACTGTAACATAATGGGGCTACATGTCACCAAATAATTGGTTAACGCAGGAAGAAATCCAAAAGAGGTTGGAAAAAATAAATGTTAATAAAGCCCCAGGTCCTGGTGGAAAACATCCAAGGGTACTGAGAGAACTAGGTTCTGCAATAGCAAAACCATTATATCTATTTTTTCAAGATTCACTCAACACTGGGTCGCTACCAGATGACTGCAGAAAAGCAGAGGTGAAGGCATCTTCTGCATCTGCAAGCATTGTGAAGAAAATGTATTAAGTGTAAAATTGTCACAGTGCCTCTCAGGAAGACATCCCTTCAATGACAGCACCCCCTTAACATGTAGCTCCCACAATATTAAAGCTATCATATAGCCAGATATCTAAGACATGATTGTTGTTAGCGGAAATGTAGACTAATACCGGTATGGCGGTGGACTTGCAAAGTCTCACAATGGTATGTCAATGACAGCCAGCATTAATATATGCACTAGTGAAGCATGTGATCCTGACCTGATATTGAATCTGGCTGCTGAACTTTGTGTCCTCTCCGTATTAATGGGTATTTTCCCCTATTGCTGATATCATGGTTGTCTTTTAACATGTGCTAACAGCTGATGGATGTGATATCAATGTTGATGAACAATATCATTTGGAGAAGGTGATAGTACACCTTGACCATTGACGCTGGTCACAGCTAAGCATTTATTGTGAGATGACACATCATTATTAATGGTCATGACCAGTGAGTTCTCCTGAGAACTAGCTAATGGTTAGTAATGCTTGCAGATAAGAATCAGTTCAGTTGGTATATTGTTATAGTTACAGTATTTAGCACTGTACTGTACATGTATGTTGGTTATTTTCTTTTTTTATCCTCCTCCACCTTTTTTTAGTTGGCCACTTTTTAAAAAAAAATTGTTTTGTCACGACACTGTATGTTTGAAACTGGATTGGATTACACAGTCCAGAGGTTTAATCATCTGTTTTATTGAGCAGATCTAGACAAGTTGTAAGTGCTATGCACATTAATGGTTTCTTCAATTAAATGGAGTGATTTGCAATGATCCTTTTTTTCCCATCATATTCCAGTTACAGTGATGTAGTGACCACATGTGACGCTGGTAGGTGAAATGCATCATGCTTATTCTAGACTATGACATGACCCACTTTAGGAATCCCCTTTTTCCCACAAGCCTCTTTCTCTCCTGGGATCCACCAACACCACACCCATGATATTAATGCACAGTCTTGTACATTTCTGATTGAGCTCTGTGTATGAAATAAAGCTTTGTTATACCGTTCTCCCCGTGTCAGTGTGTCGTCAGTGGTTGGGGTTATGGGATAACCACATACATCACATTTGTGTCACATTTCTATATATGTAAACTAATGATCCCTAGTTACTATGCAATAGATCAATAATTATAATAATAATAGTAATAATAGCATAAGATATCTTGTAGTAATATATATCATATATAATAATATTAATAATAAAGGGTTAATACACATGCAAAGTCTAATTTGTGATACTGTGGAGTATCAACATTCCCTGAAGGCTTGATAACAATATGACAGATAATACTGGAGTGGGTTGCCAGTTCCTTCTCTAGTGGACACAGGGGAGGGAGGGGGAAGAGACACAGGGGAGGGAGAGGAGGGGAAGAGACACAGGGGGGAGGGAGAGGGTGGGGAGAGACACAGGAGAGGGAGAGGGAGGGAAGAGACACAGGGGAGAGAGAGGGCGGACCCAAGAAAGGAGCACAGAGGGCACACAAGAGGGGACAAGAGGGTGCAAGAGGGACACAGCGGGCAGCACATTTCCCACCCTCGGCTTATACTAAGTCACTAAGTTTTCCCAGTATTTTGTGGTAAAATAGGTGCCTCGGCTTATACTCGGGTCGGCTTATAGTCGATTATATACAGTAATTATTTTAAATGCCTATTTTTTATTTGGGGACTGTTGTGCAAGTAATTGTAATGCCTTTCCATGCTTTCCCACTGATGTGTTTATATATATCAAAGAACATACAAATAATTGGTTTACCATATTTTATTTGGAAAAGTTAAAATAGAAACTATGATGAATAAAAAGTTAATTGTTCAAAAAGCATAAAAAATACACAGCCTCCACCTCTAATTTCTATATTAGTACTGTATTGTACATTTATACAAGGAATTCTATTCTAAAATTTATCTTGTACTATATTGTTTGGGTGTCACTGAAATTATAAACCCAACAGAGCAAATTTATCAGTTATAATTCACTTGTACATACATATAACATTTTTCGGTATATAAGAAATTATGATCTTACATTATCCATGCATATATACTACAAATAAATAGTTATTTTGTCAATTTGATAATACTACCACAGTAGTTTAATTGTAAATGTGCTGTCAAGTTTTGTACGAGTCTAGCGTCTTTAGTCTATAAAGAAGTGATCATAAAGTGCTATATGGAATGAAAGTGCTAAACAAATTAGTTGCACTTTCATTCCATATAGCACTTTATGTCTTTTCTCTCTGTGTTTCAATTATGTACTAATTTACATCTTTTTAGCAATTCCCTTAGAGATTACAAATTTAAATTGTACAATATAAACAGTACATATACAAATACAGAACATACTAGATAGGTATTTTTTTTAAAAGTGTATATTTAACAACTTGTCTATAAACCCTTTGCGGGTCCTATTTGGAGGCCATGATATTTTTGCCTCTATTTGCGTGCTACGGGTTTGAACTCCAGTGGATTCGTAGCAATTTAATAGCGACTTGCGAACGTAACATTTACGGGCTTGACCGATCAAAGGCTTTGCGCCAATTGTGTTCCGATTTTGGCAGCCAGTAGGGTTTTTCTGCCTGTAACCCTGCAGATTGTTTGCGGGTAGCTGTAAGTCTAATGGGCTCCGTTACGGGCTACAGTTTTTTTACGTTGGGGGAATTTAAAAGGGCTGCTTGTGCATCAAAACATTTTTTTGTGGTATTTGTTTGCATAGAAGGAAAAAATAACAGCATAATCTAAATTATCTATAAAAATGCTATGGTGTTTTGAAACTCCAAGTGTTTTCTTCATAGGAAGAATTACATTTGATTCTGCAATTAACCTGCAATTAACACGCATAATATATTCAGAGGTTTAAAATTTTTGGTTACAACCATAATTTTATTTCTCTTACAAGCTTAGATAAAATGCTCAGTAAATCATTATCGTAAAACATAATTCAGTAGAGTTCCCTGGTCATTTAAGTTTCAAATGTTATACAGATTTCCCTTTCCTGATTCATAAATGGTATTAAAAGACAAAAAAACATGTTTTTTAAATGTAAAAAAAAAAAAAATACAGTCTCTAATGTATTATGTTTAAATGTAATTACGCTGCTCTGCAATCTACTATTTTTCTTATCAACTTCATGATGTGGGAGGAGATTTTAAATACACAGGAAATTTGTATCTGTAGAATAGGAATGTGCCATATTCATCTGCCAGTGCATTTATTAAGTCTAATGGGATGCTTGTTAGTTTAAGATGGCATTCCCAGTTGAGACACAAAGTGTAAGAGCAGGCTGAATAAAAAAATTGAAATCTGCAGTAAATACTAATTAAATGAACAATGTAAAGCATGTGGTTTTTTGTTTTACTTTCTAACAACATTTTGCTCAATATCAAGCTTTTGGTGTGGCTATGTTATCCCATGTGCTGTCACATGTGAGACAGGTGTACACATGTTACAATAGAGCTATTAACTCTGTGAAGGCATTAAATCAGAGCTATTGATGTCATGGGGCTGGGCCAGTAACATCAGCCCAACCTGCTTCCAAACTCCATGATAGTTCAGCACAAAGGTATAGTTGGCCACACCCCTAATAGACACAGGTAGAAGGAGAAAGGTAGCCCTGCTTCCGGGGGTAACTGACAGCTTAAAATGGAGAAACCTGGTAATTTTTATTTATTTTATGCTGCATATTGTTTTAATAGTCTATGCACAGGAAAGAAACATATGCGCTTTACTTGTAAATACACTAAAGTGTTATTTTAAGCATATACAATGCTCTTCATTGGCTGCCTAGCACCTCTAATATCTGTCTAATCTAACCATCTGTATATGAGATATCTATGTGTTGTACAAAGACATTGTAATGATCCAATGTCAGTTACTTTTAACTAACAAAGATCATTATAAAATAATTACAGCAAAAGATCAACTTTTTATCATAGCAAATTATCATGATTAATTGAAATTTAGCCCGATAACAATATGCTATTAAGGAAAGGTGGACAATAACTAGATTATGGATGTTATTAAATATTATGCATTTTACAATAATATGAAAAGACTGGGTTCCATCAGTTCATAATCCGGCAGACAAATCATAATCAGTGGTTGAGGAAAACATCTTTTGTTATTGTAAGTATAGTTTACAGGTATATCATTTTCAAATACTGATCTTTATTCAACGATCATCTTTTTTTGTTTAATTCCTTTAGTTAGGTTCACCAATGCAGAGCCTTATCTAAGTGATGCAGACAATAAATTGATTCCAAATGGAATGTCAGCACTGCCTTTGTATAAATAAACTGGCAAGAGGTTACCTGCAGAGAGCAGATGCTGGAATTGAATAAAGATGGAAATGTATTTCTTAGATACCATGGAACTCTGGAAATGCTGGTCTGAGACATTTAAGCATGGACATTTATCCATAGTGTACAAATAAGCTATAGGGGTGATTTACTAACAGGGTGTGCATTAAGCCATGGCCTACAATGGCACATTGAGCATTATAGCTACTTGTCTACATGTGAATTACAATAACTCATGTAATATAATATGTCAGTGATAAGATGTAGTAATGCCAAGTGCAGCATCTATCCCTATTTACCCTTTATACATTACAAACTTGGTTAAGCATGTGTATTATCGGGGTCAAGCACACACAGTTTAACAGCTAATTTACAGTCTATTATTTATTATTTATTAGGTATTGCTTATAAATAGAAAATGCATGAACATGGAGAGTATGTTTTAACCCATCCATATTATGTGGTGTTATAGATGGGTGTTGTTTAGTCCTTCAGTCGTGTCTGACTCTTGATGACCATTATAAAGAGGTACAGTAGTTACATCTGAATAAAACAATATAGAAAAAGGAGAAAACAAAGGATAGAGGCGGATAAGGGATGGAGAGGAGGATGAGGGGGAAGAGGAGGAAGAGGGGGGAAAGGAGGAGGATGAGGGGGAAGAGGAGGATGAGGGGGAAGAGGAGGATGAGGGGGGAAAGGAGGAGGATGAGAGGGTAAAGGAAGATGAGGGGGGAGGAGGATGAGGGGGGGAAGATGAGGAGGATAAGGGGGGAGGATCAGGAGGATAAGGGGGATGAGGAGGATAAGGGGGAAAGGGGGGTGGATAAGGGGGAAATAAAGGCGGGGCAGATAAGGGGGGAGAGGGTGAAATGGAGGAGGAGAAGGAGGATAAGAGGAAAGGGAGGAGAGGGGGAAGGGGTATTGGTGTCTAAAGGCGTTATTATTATGTCAGTATTTTGGAAAGTACCGCTTTAACATTCTAAATACTGAAATAATCATATCGCCAGGCGGGTTAAAGATATTTTAATGCTTTCATTTAATGTATGAATATGAAATTCTTCCCTCATATTTACCACTTGTTTCTCAACTGTGCATATAATAACTGCGTATTAGAATACACTTTATTTATTGTAAACTATACTTTTGCATGAATTGTATTAATTGTGTATTTAAATTAACTTTGTTTTGCATAGAATGACTAATTAAATATTATTGAGTTTGAATAAACTTCATTGTTCATCACAATGAAAATACACAATATATTCTTAATAATACGACTGGTGGGGTACCGTATATTTACAAAAGCACTTTCTCTCTCAGGTCATGGCAGAGAGGTCAGACATATCAGGGTCCACTGGAGAAGGAACTTGTAACCCACTCCAGTATCTTTGTCATGAAAACCTTATAGATAAGTACAACCAGACCCAAGATATGGCGGGATGTGGTCTATAAGGTCACTGAGAGTCAGACATGACTAACGACTGAACAACAAATGAGGAGATAATGTGAGCCGCACTTGAGTCACTTTTTAAATTCTCCCCACAGTCTTTGAACTCATTCTTCAATCCAGTTAGTCATCTGATAATTGTTAAAGGGACATGGAACACAACAGGTTTACTTTAAGCATTTAAAAGAGCGTGTTTTTAAATATTTCATGGAGGTGGGGGCAAGACAGGGATAAGTGTCAGTGCTGCGCAGTAGGAAGTCAGAGCATAATCTCACGTGCACAGATTGGAGCTCTGCACATGAGCAGAAATCAATGACAACATAGAACAGGATCTGTGCAATTCTCAGCCGGCTCTCAGTATGTCATTATACTGTGCTGCTCAGTAGCCATCACATCCTGTCCTCCATGACAAACAGCAGTTACAGAGACCTCCCATGCTTAACTACTAAGAGTTAACAGTGTTCAGCGCCAAACACTCTCTCTAAATTATAATATATAAATGCTTAATTGTTTTCTGTTAGTAGGTCTGTGTGAGTGTATAGATAGTTACATAGTTACATAGTTACATAGGGCCTCATTCAATTACGATTTGGCCAATTGAATAAGGCTCTAAACAAGCACATAACATTTTTTCTTTTAAGAAGTTTTTAGTTAGTGAAAACCTTACGTTTGGGTAGATGTTTACTAATAAAAAACTTCTTTAAAAAAATATATGTTATGTGCTTATTTAGAGCCCTATTCAATTGGCCAAATTGCAATTGAATGAGGGCCATAGTATTTAAGGTTGAAAAAAGACTTTCAGTCCATCAAGTTCAACCTTTTAAGATCTCCTCTGATCTGCAATATGCGGATTAACTATTAATTCATCAGTTGTTAATTAATTATTAATCAATTATTTAATGGTTTGTGTTTTTTAATTATTAATTAGTCCAGAGGAAGGCAAATAGAAAAAAAAAAAACACAAGCGAGACTTAGCCAATTGTCTCAAAGGGAAATGTAAAAAATTTGGATCAATACTGTCTCTCTAATTATCCATGATAACCCTGAATTCCCTTTAATTTTAATTAGAAATATATCCAGTCCCCTTTTAAAGTTATCTTTCGAATCCGCTGTTACCACCTCCTCTGGTAGAGAATTCCACAGATTAACCACCCTTACTGTGAAGAACCCTTTTCTTTCTTTTAGGTGGAATCTTTTTACTTCTAACCTCAAGGGATGTCCTCTTGTCAGTTGAAAACCTCTTGGCACAAAAAGCTCCCGTGACCAATCTTTATACTGACCCTGGATGTATTTATATAAGGTAATCATATCTCCTCTTAGACGCCTTTTTTCTAGAGAAAATAAGTTTAATTTGGTTAGTCTTTCTTTATAACTTAGCCCCTCCATTCCCCTTATTAGTTTTTTCTGTACCTTTTTCAGCTCTAAAATGTCCTTTTTATGAAGTGGTGCCCAAAATTGTACTCCATATTCCAAATGAGGGCGTACTAGAGATTTGTATAGTGGCAGAAATATATTTGCTTCCCTGGCTTCTATACCCTTCTTAATACATGCTAATATGTTATTTGCCTTTGCAGCTGCTGCTTGGCTTTGAGCACTGTTACCTAGGTGGTTGTCCACAAGCACTCCCAAATCCCTTTTAATATCTGATACACCTAGATTTGCTCCATTAAGATTAAAAATTGCATGGCTATTTTTTCTTCCCAGATGCATAACCTTACTTTTATTCGTATTAAATCTCATCTGCCATTTAGATGCCCATTCCTCAATTTTATGTAAATCCCCTTGGAGGGAAAGCACATCATTATCTGATTTAATTACCCTGCACAACTTTGTGTCATCAGCGAAAATGGAGACCCCACACTCCAATCCTACCTCTAAGTCATTAATAAATATGTTAAAAAGGAGAGGACCTAATACTGAACCCTGAGGAACCCCACTTACCACATTAGTCCAATCGGAGTATGTTCTATTTACAACAACCCTTTGCTTCCTGTCTTTTAGACAGCTCTCAATCCATGAGCAGATATTTACTGCAATTCCTGTATCCCTTAGTTTGCTCAATAGTCTCCCATGTGGCACTGTATCAAAAGCCATTGCAAAATCCAAAAAGACTACATCCACTGAGTTGCCTTGATCCAGGTTTCTACTAACTTCCTCATAGAAACTAATTATATGTGTTTGACATGACCTATCCCTCATAAATCCATGTTGACTCCTACTTATAATCCTGTTCAAATAGACATATTCTTGTATATTATCCCTTATTAACCCTTCTAAAAGCTTCCCCACTACAGAAGTGAAGCTCACTGGTCTATAATTCCCTGGATTTGCTCTTGCTCCCTTTTTAAATATAGGTCAGCTTTTCTCCAGTCATCTGGTAGAGACCCTGTGTTGAGTGAATCTTGAAAAATTTAATATAATGGTTTGGCTATTACAGAACCCAGTTCCCTTAGTACCCTTGGATGTATTCCATTGGGACCCAGTGCTTTATTAACATTTATTTTTTCCAACCTCTTTTGGATTACTTCCTGTGTTAACCAATTATTTGGCAAAGGTAGTGTAGCCCCATTATGTTGCCGTGTCCCAACCACTTGTATACCGAAGAAAAGAACCTATTTAGCTCATCTGCCTTTTCCTGGTCACTAATTTTCAGACAGCCTGTTTCACATTCTAATGTCCCTATAGCTTCCTTCCTCGCCTTCTTCCCATTAATATACTTAAAAAATATTTTAGGGTTAGTCTTACTTTCTTTTGCAATACATTTTTCATTTTCTATTTTAGCCAGTCTAATCGCGCTTTTGCAAGCCTTGTTGATTTCCTTGTATTCCCGTAAAGCAGTCTCTGTCCCCTCTTGTTTGTATAATTTAAATACCTGTTTTTTACTCCGTATATTGATCTTTAAATCATTGTTAAGCCACATGGGTTGTGATTTACTCCTTTTTCTTTTATTCCCAGACGGTATATGCCGATGTGTATGTATATTTAGTAAGGATTTAAATGTTGTCCATTTATGTTCAGTGTTTTTACCTATCAGTTCTCTGTCCCAGTCTATACTTTGTATTGCTGCCCTTAGACCGTTAAAATCTGCCCTTTTAAAATTAAGAGTTTTTGTTGGCCACTTAAAATGTTTTTTTTTTAATTCAATCTCAAATGAGACTGTGTTGTGATCACTGTTTCCCAAAGGTTGCCCTATTTCAACATTTGATACTATATCAATATTATTTGTGATGAGTAAATCTAAGATAGCTTCATTTCTAGTAGGCTCCTGTATAACCTGGGCCAGATAATGATCCCTGAGTGTACTCAAGACTGCAGACTGCAGCACGACAGGAACATCTATCAGTCACTGCTCCTCTGAGCTTTATCAAGTTCATGTAAATTGCTTCAGTGACTTCATCTATCCATCTCAGACTCTGTCATCCCCTTCTTGTGCCTTCCATCTTTCCCAGCACAGCCTTCTCTACGGAATCCTTTGAGGGATCTTTCCTTTTATGAGGATGCCAGATCACTCTGAGCACTGTGAATGCCCCACAGCACCACCTATTGTCAGGAATGTGCTACTGTGCTGTATGCGAAGGCTGCCTAGTGTCAAGAATGCGTTAGTGTCAGGAATGGTGTATCACAGCATCAGTAGGCACAGTGTTTGCAATGTGCACAGTAAAAATAAACTTGTGATGGCTGAACCCTAATATTAAAGCCTAATACTAACCCCTAACCCAAACCCCTAAACCCTAACACCTCTCCTCTACAGCAATCCATTTTCCAACTGCATAAGCACATATCGCCTCGTAGTACTTCATTGTGAGCAGTAGGTGGTGCTGCACTGCGCATGCTCGCATCGGCGGCGTGCAGGCTCTGTGCCCTTTTAACCAGAAAGGACCTATTTGAGCTTTACGTGAGCAGGTATCTTGATTTCCTTAAGCACTGATTTATTTGATATTCTTGCAGTCCAAGGGAATCTAAGTCGTTTTCGCCAACACAATTCAAAGACATCAATGCTACTGCGCTCGGCCTTCTTTATGGTTCAGCTCTCACATCTGTATGTTACTACTGGTTAGCAATGTGAACCTTTGTTGATAATTTAATATCTTTACATTTTACTAACTTGTCCAAGCTTGCCATAGCTTTCCTCCCAGAAGCAAATGTCTTTTAAATTCATGGCTACAGTCACCATCTGAAGGGATCTTGGATCCCAGGAAAATCTGTCAGTGCCTCCACTCCCATTTATTTGCCAGGAACTGAGATTGTGGTTTGCCAGGATCTTCATCTTTATAACGTTGAGCAGCAGGCTAGCTTTTGCACTCTCTTCTTTTACCCTCATCAATAAGTCCTTTAGTTCCACCTCACTTTCGCCATCAGAGTAGTATCATTGACGTATCTGAGGTTGTTGATATTTCTTTCAGCAAAATTGATTCTGGTTTTGGATCCATCCAGGCTGGCCTTACGCATGATGTACTCTGCATATCATTTGAATAAATAAGGTGACAATATACAACCTTGTTGCACACCTTTTCCGATGTTGAACCATTCTGTTGACCCATGTGCGGCTCTGACTGTGACTTCTTGGCCCACAGACAGATCCTTCAGGAGGCGGATGAGATGATCTGGTACTCCCATCTCTTTCAAAACTTGCCACATTTTGATGTGAGCCACACAGTCAATAGTCTATGAAGTAGAAGTAAATGCTGCTCTGATCTATGGATATACATAAATACAAAATGCAATAATTTTAAACATAGGTAATAATGCATTTGTGTATATACTGTATACAGTATATATATATATATATATATATATATATATATATTTATTTATATTTATATATATATATACACACACACATATAAACACACACTACACACACTTTAGCAATGAAAAACACTTTCTGTATGTATTTTTTACTATTCTGTGTTTTATATATATATATATATATATATATATATATATATATATATATATATATATATATAAAAGCCGTGTAATGCAGCAGGCATAAGCTTAAAGGAAGCCATGTTTAAAATGATTATGCATAGAACGGAGCATTTGTGGCCACATTTGAATATCCCTGCTCAGCTTCCAAGAATACATTGTAATAACTGTATTTCTCAAAACTCTGAGCAGGAAACACGTTTTTTAACTTGTTTAAGATGTTTAAATGTTAACAAAAATGTACCACTTATTTACTTTACTACTATACAGTGGAAGTCTTCTGTCACTCTTTTGCCCACTATATATTAAATGATTATTGTGGTGAACTACCTACTCAAAATATTCTCTACACAAGCTGGGATCGTGCCCCACGCTGATGATAGGCAGTAACCTTGAAACAGCTGTACGTGGATAGGATTCCCAGCTTGTGTATAATCCAACCTTGGCTTTGCATAAAAGCTGTATAATGCAGCGGGCATAAGCTTAAAGGAAGCCATGTTTAAAATGGTTGTGCATAGAAAAACAAAGCATTTGTGGGCACTTTTGCATGTGCCTGCTGAGATTCCCAGAATGCAGTGTAATAACTGTATTTCTAGGAATTCTGAGTAGGAAGCAAGTCCCAGTATTCAAGTTTTTGGGGAACCCAAGTTGACAATGTTACATTGTATTCCTTGAATAGACAGCACTCAGAACTTTTTCTTTGCTTAGAAATGTGTATATGTGCAATAGAGGACATACCGCCCCATTGGAAAATGGGTAGGGGAATTATATTGCCACATGGGACATGTGGGCAGGTGGGTGGTGGGGTGAATAGCTCCAAAACATAGGGCCATAGTGTACCACCATGTTCATATTATGGCATATGTCTCTGCCTTATCCTGTATACTGTATGGAATGCCCCATGCAATATTACTGTGTTTTGTTTAAACTGTGTTCATGATGGGGTTAAAACAGGGTATGCTGAGTCTGCAGTGAGCAGACACCGCTATTGTACTGTTATCTGTTCTGGCCCATTGTTAAATTAAGTTAATCACATCTGCCATGTACTCTATCTAAGGTCTTGACCACTCATACACAAAGAGCCACATTCAATTAAGCGATTTTTAAATCCGGAGGCCCGTAAGTGAGGTCGCAAGCGACTTTGCTATTTAATTGGCGTCCTTTTGAGGGTTCTGATCAGCTTCCAAGTTAAAGGCTTGAAAAAATGGCAACTTACAGCCTCCAGAACCCTTTGATCTGTCACTTTCGCTAGACTTAAATCGCAAATCGCTAATCAATTGCTCAATTTCCTCAAGCCCGCAAATGTATTCACGCCCGTAAACGGCAAATTAAAGAGAAAATCCTACATGTGCTATAGAGGACCCGCAAGGGGGTTAAACACCAATTTGTAGCACTGTAAATGCAAATATAAAATCAATCCTGCACTGTAAATAACTGGGAAAGCGAAGACATACATTATAATTAATTGCACAACTCGGGTATCAATTAGTTAATACATATCAGGCCACCCATATAGACTAGAACAGTATTGGCATTCATTTCCATAATTATTTATTTTGCTGATTTACAAGTCTGAGTGCATATCAGACCCCCAAACCTAATTGAATGACATGTAACCTCCATGTTTTACTGCCGTAATTCCGACAGTCTAATTTCCTTGAAATGGGAGGTTACGGGCTTGCTTAATTGATCATGTCCCTGCCTTGAACTGCTACGAGCCATTGCATGGTTTATAGTTTTGGCTTCGGGCCTGCAACTTGCGAGCTTGAGCAATTAAATAGCATCGCAATTGGAGATCAACGGGAGCCCACAACTCACTCGCAGATATTCGGCTGTCTGCAATGGAGATGCGAGGCTCAAATTGAATAGAGCCCAAAGACGGCAGGATGTGTATTAGAAGGTAGCCCTATTGTTCTCATTTGCCAGCTATCAAGGTACTGCTAGACCCCATGTGGGATCATCTTCTGTAATTGTCTGCCACACCCTCTCATTGTTACATTGTGTACACTCCAGTCTGTATCTAACCGCTATAAATATTGTTGACTCTTTAAAAATAAAACAGTTCACTGAGACATATAGAAATTGTATGTTCTCTTTATTTGCTCCTGTTTGCGATACTGATCCTATCTCCACCTTGCAAGTAACTTGTCCTGGCCACTACACAGGAAGGTTACTGAGACTCCTGGAAGTGCTGATACCTGATGCAGAGACCCTGACTGATACAGAAGCCAGATATCAGGGTGCTGGTGCAAAGATTTCCAAGAACCCAACGGTCTTTGTGGGTAGTTAACCTGTAGGCTATAGCAGGTGGCCCTGTGCAGTAATAGCCACCACCCCTGGATCGTCACATCAACTATTTGACATATTAGTCTCTTTGTGGGACAAATATTATATATTGTGTGTGTATATAGTGTAAGCAATATATTTTAGCATATCTTTAAACAAATGATCACTAATAATCTATATGTGCTCTCCTGAATTCTTCCAGTTTACTTTTGGACTGGCCCTTGATTCTATAAATATTGATTACCAGAAATTTGTTCAGGAAATGTATATTCCAAGGACTTCTCCTCCTCTGTATGTTGATTTTTTTCATGTGGTGATTGCATGGTTAAATAAATACCGTTCTCTTCTGATGGTTTTTGTTCCTGCTGTAAGGGATTTTATTTTGCACTATTATATTTGTATTAATAATAAATATAGCACTTAATTCTAACAAAAAAATGTGCATTACAGAAGTTTTTGGATGCCCTGCTTGTGAGATTGGGATCCTAAATCTCATTAAATCTCACCTGTCTTTTTCGCCATGCTAATCTGTTACATCTGTAGGGCAAAAGACACTGCAGGATAGAGAGACATACAGTAAATTAAGGACAAGTTAGCTTTTTCACTGTTTACAATTGTGTTTGTTTATCCAATAAAAAAGTGCATATCCACTGGTATAATATTCATCAGTCTTCAAACATGAATTTTACTGTATTTCAAGAAAATATGCAGCAATCTATAGTTGTGCCTCATGCACGATCTTGTCAAAGTTTGGATACTTTCCTTTGAAGGATTAAAGTTGATTAGGGGCAAAAAAATGTGTAGAAAGTAATCACATATATAGGTGTGTTGGTGACATTTGATATGTTAGTAACACACTTGCGGGACTTAACCTGCAATGAGCGCTCATTGCGAGGCCCGGGTGTTACTAACACCCAACGGGGGCTGCAATGAGCGCAGGAGGCCCAAGGCGCTTATCGCGAGGCCCGTAAAGTACACACTGGGAGGGGCTCGTTATGAGGTCCAAAGGCGCTCATCGCGAGGCCAGCAAGTCACGGGGGGGAAGAGCCAAGCATTGTCTGGCAAACAGCATTGCCAGCTTAAAATTTTTATTCCTGTCATTTTTGACATGCAATTTCCTAGTAGATAAAAAAAGAAATACAACCTTTAATGTATTAACTGTTACATATGACTTTACTTTACCATGAGCTTACATTTCCTTTTATGAAATACTATAACAGCACGGTTTGTCCTTGTAAACTAATGCAATTGTCATTATTATAATTGTAAGCACTAGCATTTTAACTTTCCATATTTCCACTGTAATAGATGAAAACTTGCTCTTCATTCAAGGTCTCATCCCAACTGTAGAGCAAATCATCATAAACAAAAAATAGCATCTCTCATTCATTTCTGAAATGCCACTGTTATGGCAATCTGGATAAGTACAATACTGGATATGTCATTATGATAGGAACTTGCATTATATAACACAAAGGTGGGATATATGCTAAGCATTTCACATTATCTCCATTTTAAATATAAATAATTAATAATAAACACACATTATTATAAATATATACATTCAATCCATCACTGTCGCAAACTAAGAAGAAAATGAAGCATACAATCCTTACTATGGTTTAAAAGACGAACCATAATCTGATATATTTCACAATTGACTTCAATAAAATCAACACCTATTTAACCACAAACTACTGGGAAAAATGAGCGACTCGAGTATAAGCCGAGGGTGGGAAATGTGCTGCCCCCTGTGTCCCTCTTGTGCCCTCTGTGTCTCCCTCTTGTGTGCCCTTTCCTTGTGTCCTCCCTCTCTCTCCCCTGTGTCTCTTCTCTCCTCTCCCTCCCCTGTGTCTCTTCACCCCTCTCCCTTCCCTGTGTCTCCTACCCCCTCTCCCTTCCCTGTGTCTCTTCCCCCCTCTCCCTTCCCTGTGTCTCTTCCCCCTCTCTTCCCTGTGTCTCTTTCCCCCTCTCCCTTCCCTGTGTCTCTTCCCCCCTCCCTTATCACCCTCCTCAAACCCCCTCCTCATTCTCAACCTCCCTCCTCAACCCCCCTCCTCATTCTCAACCTCCCTCCTCAACCCCCCTCCTCATTCTCAACCTCCCTCCTCAACCCCCCTCCTCATCTGCAACCCCCTCCTCAACCCCCCTCCTCATCCTCAACCCCCTCCTCTACCTCAACCCCCCTCATCATCCTCAACCTCCCTCCTCATCCTCCCTCCTCGTCCTCAACCTCCCTCCTCATCCTCAACCTCACTCCTCAACCCCCTCCTCATTCTAAACCCCATCCTCAACCTTCCTCCTCAACCTCAACCCCCTCCTCATCCTCAACCTCCCTCCTCAACCTCCCTCCTCATCCTCAACCTCCCTCCTCAACCTCCCTCCTCAACCCCCTCCTCATCCTCAACCCCATCCTCAACCTCAACCTCCCTCCTCATCCTCAACCTGCCTCCTCAACCTCCCTCCTCAACCTCAACCCCCCTCCTCATCCTCAACCTCCCTCCTCATCCTCTCTCCTCATCCTCAACCTCCCTCCTCATCCTCCCTCCTCAACCTCCCTCCTCAACTCAACCTCCCTCCTCAACCCCCTCCTCATTCTAAATACCCTCCTCAACCCCCCTCCTCATCCTCAACCCCCTCCTCAACCTCCCTCCTCAACCTCAACCCGCCTCCTCATCCTCAACCTCGCTCCTCATCGATAACCCCCTCCTCAACCTCCCTCCTCATTCTAAACCCCCCCTCAACCTCAACCCCCCATCCTCAACCCCCCATCCTCATCCTCAACCCCCTCCTCAACCCCCTCCTCATCCTCAACCCCCTCCTCAACCTCCCTCCTCAACCTCAACTCCACTCCTCATCCTCAACCTCCCTCCACATCCTCAACCTCCCTCCTCATCCTCAACCTAACTCCTCAACCTCTCTCCTCAACCTCAACCCCCTCCTCATCCTCAACCTCCCTCCTCATCCTCAACCCCCTCCACAACCTCCCTCCTCAACCTCAACCCCCCTCCTCATCCTCAACCTCCCTCCTCATCCTCAACCTCCCTCCTCAACCTCCCTCCTCATTCTAAACCTCCCTCCTCAACCTCTCTCCTCAACCTCAACCCCCCTCCTCATCCTCAACCTCCCTCCTCATCCTCCCTCCTCATCCTCAACTCCCCTCCTCATCCTCAACCTCCCTCCACATCCTCAACCTCTCTCCTCATCCTCAACCCCCCTCCTCATCCTCAACCCCCCTCCTCATCCTCAACCCCCCTCCTCGAACTCAACCCCCTCCACAACCTCTCTCCTCAACCTCAACCCCCCTCCTCAACCTACCTCCTCATCCTAAACCCCCTCCTCACTTTACCCTTCTAAATACCTCCCCTCTCCCTTTCCCCTCACTTACCTTCATCTGCAGCTTCTCCTCTGGCCTCCACTCCTTCCTGCGTCGGCACCCGGTATATGCTAATGATGTGACGTCACATGCGCCACGTCATTAGCATATACCGGGTGCCGACGCAGGAAGGAGCGGAGGCCGGAGGAGAAGCTGCAGATGAAGGTAAGTGAGGGGACAGGGAGAGGGGTAAAGTGAGGAGGGGGGTTGAGAATGAGGAGGAGAGACACGGGGGGGTAGAGAGACACGGGGGGGTAGAGAGACACGGGGGGGTAGAGAGACACGGGGGGGTAGAGAGACACGGGGGGGTAGAGAGACACGAGGGGGTAGAGAGACACGGGGGTGATTAGAGATACACGGGGGGGTTAGAGAGACACGGGAGGGTTAGAGAGACACGGGGGTTAGAGAGACGGGGGGAGAGTGACTTGAGTATAAGCTGAGGGGGCCCTTTTTAGCCTTAAAAAAAGGGCTGAAAAACTTGGCTTATACTCGAGTATATACGGTACTTTAGCAATACAAAAAAAAAAGCCATATATAATCTAACTCAATTACAGTAAGCTCCTGACTTTCCCTGGAGTCACTTCTCGGCTCTCAGGTAAAACAACAACAGTTTTCTTTATAAAGTTCACTTTCAAAAATACTTTTCAAGGTTTTCCTCTCAAGCAGACTGGTGGGGCACTGGCCTGCCCTTCTCCCCTAAATGTACCACCCCGAGGACCCTTAACACACTTTTTAGTGAGTGCTGTATACTTACTTATCCCTGGGGTAAAATTAAACAGTGTCTTGCAAGGGTACATTTTCTTCACAAACAGTCTACAAGCAAGTTTGTCTCAGATGTTTCCCAAATATAGGTGCAACAATCTTCGCAGGCAAACTTCTGTCTCCAGAGTTCATGCTGCCAGAAAGTTGAAAACACTTTGTCTCTCTCTGGGTAGTTCCAGGTTTCAAAATCAACAAAAAAAACACCCACTTCTGTAGGTCTCTTAAATCCCTCTAGATTGAATTCAGATGCAATGACTTGATTGAGCTGCAGTTCAATTAGCTCTTTATTCTCTAAACTGTATGTATAGCTCTGCTCACATAAACTCCTTGCTTGTCTTTATCCCACATCTTCTCCCTCAGATTAACACCTTGGGGTTGAGCGACTTGAGCCTAGAGGCAGTGGACTCAGGATAGGGCATCAGCATTTGTGTGTTTCTTTCTAGCTCTATGTCCCACAGCAAATTTGTATTGCTTTAATGAATGAAAAGATCTAGTCAATCTGCCATTCTTCTATTCTTCTATTATGATACAGTCACTTTAATGGTGCATGATCTGTAAGAAGCTCGAATGGCCTCCCCAGTAGATAAGGCACATTTTATAGCCAGACGCTCCTGCTCAAGCACCAAATCTCTTTATTCTCTTGGCATCCTTTCTAGCTGAGATAAATCACTGGATGCTCTTCTCCCTCTACAGCTACAGTACTACCCCTAATCCAACCTTAAAAGCATCAGCTTGTAATTAAGATTTTCTTGAAATTTGGAGCAAGTAATATGGGTCTTCAAAAGCCATTTAAGCCTGGTGATTCAATATCACTGTGTCTGGGTCCGTCCTTTGCTTGGTTAGATCAGTTAAGGGGCTGCGATTGTGGCAAAACTGAGTATAAATCTTCTATAGTACCCAACTATCCCCAGAAATGCACGCACCTGTCTCTTCCTAAAAGGCCTTGGCCAAGTTCTTATAGCATCCAACTCACAATCATTTGAGGTTTGACCAGTCCTCTTCCTACTGTATATCCCAAATATTTAATTTCTGCCAATTCAAGTGCACACTTCGCTAGATTAACTCTCAGACCGGCTCTTCCCAGGGTCTCCAAACCATTTTCAACTTTATTTAAGTGGGAGTCCAAATCTGTGGAATGACTCCAAATGTCATCCAAATAAGCAGCTGCATATTCAGAGTGTGGTCGTAGGTATCACAACCATTACTTCAATTGGGCTTGCCCAGAACCTGGTTCTGACCCACCTCACGATACATGATGGTTAGCAGAGATAGAACCAGGCCAGTATTAAACCCTCAGGAAAATCACAGGAACACAAGAATTATCAAGCAGAGCAGCAGAGTTACCGGATGTAACTCTTCTTTTAGACAGATGTAGAATAACCTCTATGGTCAGAGTTAAGCTGAATAATGAGCCCACATGTAATTATATATATGACAATACTGAGTACTTTTAGTCAAAAATGTGACACTCTTATACACATTGGTTACCACTCATCACTAAGCCACACTCCTTAGCAACAGTCTTTTTAACCAATCCTCAACCCTTCTTCTTGTAACCATGTGGCCCACCAGTCAATAAATGATGCTATTCTTTCTAATCGCCCCTGTGGTGCTAGAGCCTAACAGGTGGAATAACTTAATGGAAACTTTTGTACTGGGTAGGGGAATCACACTTGAGTTTATGCTAAGTTTCCCCTTTCAGGAAGCTAGATGTCCAGGGGACCATGATGGATAAATAAATCTTTCTTACCCTTCCCTTAACTAAATTTCCTGGGCTACTCTAAGTCTCACAAAAAGCTCTCAACCTGTTACTCCACAACTCTGACCCTATCCATGGGATTCAGGCGACATGCTTTATTATATTCCTCAGGGAAAATCAGTCATTTTGCCACCAAACATGAAATGGGGATTCTTATAAAGTACATATATAAGTCATCTATGATATACTTATACCACAGGCAATATTAAAATACAACATGAAACATTAAACTACACATGCCATCAATGCAACAGTAATTATTATGCACATGCCAGCAGGGCAACACTAACCCATACATCCATGGGGTACCACAATGATAACCACCCTGCTTACAGAGAAATAACAATCCAGATACAGTCAAAATATCCATGCAATCCGTGCAATGTTTGCCCTAAAAGGGGCTTATTGTACCACTCACCCTATGACCTCCCAGGGAACAGGTTGGTTGAATCACTCCCCAGAGATCCCTGGGCATGACAGTATGAGTCTGTGCATAAGACTTTGAAAAACTGCTGGGGCTACATGTAGGCCAAATAAAATTAAAAAAACTTTATACTGGGACAGGCCATGAGCAGTACAGAAGGCTGACTTTATCAGAGTAACCTGCCAATATCCTTTGGTAAGATCTAATTTAGACAGGAATCTTGCAGTGCTCTAACTGTGTATCAATTCATCCACTCTTGGGATGGGATATGCATCACACTTAGATATTTCATTCAGCTTTCAGAAATCACTACAAAAATGAGTTCTCCCATCAAATTTGGGGATTATGACAATTGGGCTACACCATTCCCTGCTGGATTCTTTGATAACCCATAAGTCAAGCATTTTTTGACTTCTGTCCTTATTTCCTCCCTCTTCGCATCAGGTATGCGGTATGGTCTGTCTGTTAGAATTACTCCAGGTTTAGTGACAATGCCATGGTAGACCACATTTGTCGACCTGGGTTTAAAGAGAATACATCTATATTATGTGAATCATTTTCAATACTTCTTCCCCCTGCTGTGGTGATATTTTGAGATATTTATACCTTTGGTAGCCTCACTTCCATTGGTTAACAATTGTATGCTATTTGCTACCACAGCCTCTTTCTTACACCTGGCATTTAACAAATTCACATGATAGATCTATTCCGGTTTTAGTCTTCTAGGCTACTTATAGTTCACCTCTTTTCGTATGATCTCTTTCAATGTTCTGTTGAACATTTCCACCAGTCCATCAGTCTGAGGGTGATATATTGATGTCCTTAAGGTTTTGACTTGAAACTGTTTGCACAAATCTTTCATCAGCTTTGAAATAAATGGTGTTCTCTGCTCTGTTGATATCTCTTTTGATATCCCTACTCTTGAGAAGAGAAGGAACATTACCATACTATTCGAGTTTGCAGACCTTAGAGGCAAAGTTTCTGGGTACTGGTTAGCATAGTCTAGTATGGCCAAGATGTACAGATTACCCTGTCCCTGTCTTCGAGTGGACCTATGAGATCCATCACTATTCTTTGAAATGGTTCCTCTATGATAGGAAGTAGTATCAAGGGAGCTTTGAGATGGGGATATAGACTTGTAGTTGACACTCTGGGCAAGATAGACAGTACTGGCATACTTCTTTATACTCCAGGCCAGTAGAATATCTTCATTACCCGGTTTAAGGTATTATCTATCTCTACATGGGCTCCAAAGAGATTACTATGGGCCATTTCTAACAACACCTAAACATTGTCCTGTAGTATCTTCTCCTTTTTTTTTTTTTTTGTTTCAAAGATTTTTATTCAGCAATTTTGAGATCATAGTATACAAGATTAAATTGCAAACTTCATACAACTTTCAACTCTAAAATGTTTGTTAACGATTTCAACAAAGTCATATAAACATTTCAATCAATAAAGATTTCTACTATCAATCTTGCTTTTCCAACTCTTTTTTGTTTTCTTTTTGGGTGATCCTTAATAATAAAGAACAATTGTATTTATCAAGTATAAACTAACATTTCACATCCTTAAAAAGGGGTCTGGAAAACATATAATAATCTAAGTAAGAGAAAAAATATTAATATTAGTGCAATGATCCGTAGAATCCCATTTAAAAGAAGCCTTGGACCCTTACTCAATGATGCCCTCTATCTCGTTCCTTGCCTTCCCCTTGTTACCTTGGTGCCCCAGATGTCTCCGAAATAGTCCTCTATCTCTCCATTCCAGGCCACTCCACACTCCACTTCTCCGTCCAGCGCTTTGATTGACCTATGTGATTCCTAAAGTATACAATCTGGGGACAGAATCCATGGTTCCCATATTTCTAAATATGTATGATGAGTGTCTAGGAGAATGTGGGTCCTTCTTTCATTAATACATAGGACATTTATTTTGTTAATTACTTCCTGGAAGTTGATGCCGCTGCTTTTCCATCTCCTGGCTATAATATTCTTAGTAGCCAGAAAAATCAGCTGGGCCAGTTTATTCCCCTTTTGGCCCAACTCTGGGTAACTAATACCCAGAAGACAGGTCGGGATTGATGGCTTAAGCGGGGTTTTAAATATTCATGAAATCAGCTTAGTCGTTTCCGTCCATACTTTAGCTATTTCAGGACACTTCCACCATGTGTGTATAAAGTCCCCTCTGCCCTGGCAACCCCTGTAGCATCTATCCGAGATCTTAGGAGATATTCTATTCAATTTGGCTGGGGTCATGTACGCTCTGTGTAGGATTTTTAGGGAAGTTTCTAGCAGAATATAATTATATGAACCTTTAGACAAACTCAAGAATGACTCAGCCCATTTGTTCCCATCCCAGCTCTGCTGTAAATCTACTTCCCACTTTGTTACGAAGGAAGGCTTCCAATGATTCTGTGGTGAGTTAAAGATGCTATATAGTGCTCCTAAGGTGCCACCTGAGAGATTTATATTTTTGCATACAGTCGAAATCCAAGAGTCTCTAGGGGGCCCCCAACTCCTGTATATACCTCCAATCCACTGTCTAATTTTAATATAATTAAAAGTTTCCTGGGGTGGTACCTCCAGCCTCTTACTCATTGCCGCCACTGGTATAATTTTGCTATCCTCATACCATGCCCCAAGTTTGTCCAAGTTTTTAGAAATCCAAAATGCTTTGGAATCTGCTGTGATGGTGGATAGAAGGGAGGGAGAGGAAAAGATTGACGTGAGGGTCGAAATTATTTTATGTGCTTTCCTGGCCCATATCCTCAAGGTAAATTTAGTTATGGGGTTAGAAATTTGAGAATTCAAAATTTGCATGATTGGAGCCCACAAAATCATCCCCAATGTTAGCGTGGCCATCTGTGCCTCCTCTATAAACACCCAGTTAGGCTGCAATGGAGTAGAATGCACTAATGGAATGGAGGCAAGCTGAGCAGCCTTAAAGTAGAGACTGAAACTAGGGCAGGATAACCCACCTTTTGACTTGTGTTTGTACATAATTTGCCTGGCCACCCTCGGCGGTCTATTTCTCCAGATGAACCTAAAAACCCGGGACTGGAAACGCGCCAGCTCGGAATTATTCATTTGCACCGGCTGTGTAAAGCAGCCTCGGCAAAATGTTCATCTTTACCGTGGCTATCCGACCCATCCATGAGATCTACATCTTGTTCCAAGTCCCTCTGCAAAGCCCTATACAGGGGTGGGTAATTGGCTTTATATATGCCCTGTAAAGAGTCGGTTAAGTTTATTCCCAAATATTTTATGTGGGAGGTTGGCCAGATACATTTATGTTCTCTTTTCAACCGACCTAATATGTCCCTGGGTACACCCACACTTAAGGCTTCTGTTTTTTCCTGGTTCAGTCTCAAGCCAGAAAGAGCGCTATACTGATTTATCGTGCTCATCAAGGCGTCAATAGAGGGGACTGGGTTTGAAAGAGTGCATAGCAAGTCATCAGCAAACAAGGAACACTTCAAATGCTGATGACCCACTCTCACCCCCTCTATCGATGAGTTTGCCCTGATCGCTTGAGCCAGTGGCTCAATGGCCAGGGCAAAGAGCAGCGGAGACAAGGGACATCCCTGTCTCGTGCCTCTCTCTATTTTAATGACTGTCCCCTGCTGGCCTGGCAGCTTTAGAGTGGCTTTAGGCGCAGTGTAGTATGCACACAATAGATTTAGGAAGTTACCCTCAAACCCAAATTTCGTTAAAGTGGCAAACAAAAAGGGCCACTCTAGGGTATCAAACGCCTTCTTGATGTCCAATGCAAGCAGGCAAACCGGGAGGTTCCTGGACCTAGCTAAATGTATGACATTAAGCGTCCTTCTAATATTATACCCGGTCTGTCTTTGTGGAATAAACCCTGCTTGATCCTTGTGTATTAAGGAGGGCAGAAAGTCCGAAATCCTATGGGAGAAAATCTTGGAGAGCAGCTTAACGTCCCCATTTAGAAGTGAGATGGGCCTATAATTTTTTACTTCCTTAGGGTCCCTGCCCTCCTTGGGAAAGATCGTTAAGTCAGCAAAATTCAGTTCTGGGGGGGTTGCTTCTCCTCTCAGGATCGAATTGAACAACCTGCACAAATGCGGGGCTAGGAGTGCTGAAAATTTCTTATAATAAATGTTGGTGAACCCATCTGGGCCTGGGGATTTTCCTAATTTTAACTCTTGAATTGCATCTATAATTTCCTTAACCGTCATTGCCCTGTTTAAGGATTCTAAGTCTAGTGGTGAGATTCGGGGGAGATCTAGGGTGTTTAAATAAGACAGAATAGAGTTGTCTGTGGCAGAGCTCTTTGAGGAGTAAATATCCTGGTAGAAGTCTCCAAAGACTCTCTGTATTTCTCTTTGACTGTAGGTGAGTTCCCCTGCTTTATTTTTAATTTGGGATATTCTAGACTGGGCATATTTGGCTTTCAGGCTCCTAGCCAACATTGTATCCGGCTTATTCGCCTTAGCATAGAATAAGTGTTGGGTCCTTCTTAATGCTTTGTCCGTCTTTATGGACAAGACACTATCTAACTCTATCCTAGTCCTGTCTATCTGCCCTCTCAAAGATGCATTGGGGGAAAGCTGGTTTTGGCATTCTAGGTGGGCCAGTTTGCTTGTCAGACCTCTCTCCCTTTGTAGGTTCTGCTTTTTATGTTGAGCGGCCAGTTTAATACATACCCCCCTAATGTAGGCTTTATGTGCCATCCAAACCCATCCCGCCGCAGTTTCCCCGCCTGTATTGGACCCGAAGAAAGCTACCAATTCCCGCTCAATTTGTTCCTGGACTGTGGACAGCGAGATCAAATACTCATTCAGCATCCACGCGTAGGGCATATTGAATTGCTTACCCAAGTCCATTTCTATTGAGACTGCTGCATGGTCCGACCAGGTACAGGGTATTATGGTAGCTTTATGAGTTCTATCTAGAAGTGCGTTGCTTACATATACAGTGTTTATGCGTGAATAGGACCCATGAGTGGGGGAGTAAAAAGTATACCCCCTCCCCCTCGGGTGGAGCCCTCTCCAGGCATCAACTAAGCCCACCAGGTGCAAGAGTTTTTGTATCTACCTAGTTTTCTTGGAAAAGCGGCTCTAAAGCGAAGTCTTGGATTTATCCGCCCTGGGGTCCAAAACTAAGTTAAAATCCCCTCCTATGACCAATTTCCCCCAATCCTCCCCCTCTAGTACCCTCAGGAATCTAATTAGAGTCTTGTGCGGTGCAGTGGTGGGGGCATAGAAGGAAGCTATAGATATCGGGGCTCCTGACAAAGTGCCCTTCACAATTATGAAGTACCCTTCCCGGTCCACTATCTTAGAAGTGAGCTGAAATTGAAAATTTTTATGAATTAATATTGCTACTCCCTCCTTTTTAGAAGCGTGGGTGGAATGATAAAATATTGGGTAATCTTTATTTAAATATGCGAGGGACTTATTCCTGGCAAAATGGGTCTCTTGTAGTAGGATTACCGAGGGCTTGTGGGTCTTGTAATACAGGAAAGCCTTCCTTCGTTTGAAGGGGGGAGTTGAAGCCCTTCACATTGTGGGAGAGTACTGTCGTAGGTGCTGTCATAGGTAGACTAGTAATTTGTGCTGGTGGTGTGTGAGTCTGGCCTTACCTTCCCATTGTGCCATTGGGGAGGGAGTGTGGAGCGGCGCTACCTTTTCAGGGACTCTAAGGCACCAAGCCCAGGCCCAATGGATCTCCGCCTGGAATGCTCTGTTAGAAGTGCAAAAATACAAACATAAGTTTTCTGACATCTCTTCCCATAGTTCTACAGTAAAAAAGGGGTGCCCTAATGGTGCCCAGGTTGCTATGCTTTCAGCTGTAAATAGAATTATCCCTCTGTCCCGCAGCCTGTCATTTACTAGAGCCCCTTCTAGAATAAATCTGCCCCGTTCTGGAACTATCCTCCTAGAATAAGCAGAAAAACAGGGATACCAGGCAAGTAGAGATGTGGGAGAGTTGTGAGCGATAAAGTATCTGAGACCAGTATAAGAGCAAGTAGGTGTTTGTTGGTAGAAGACAAATGAGACAGTGAGGAAGCATAAAGTGAAAGGAATTAATAATTTGGGCATTCTAAGAGGCAAATACTCTACTAAGGCTGCCCATCCCTTTCATAACTCCAAGTATCCATGAGGTCCTAACTACTTCTATTCTAATTCCGGCCGGCAGGGACCCACCATACCAAGGCGCTATAAGAATAGAATATGCTGAGCAGAGGATGTAACAGAGTGTTTACATGACAAGCTAACTAACTTGCCCACTAATTAACTGGAGTCTCTGCTAATATCTGAGTCTACTGTAAACAGCTGGTCCCAGTCTGAGAATAGAGAAGACAGAAACATATAGACATAAAAAACAAGCCCTAGAGGCTAACTTCCTCTCTTGTGGAGCATTGCTCCTGCTATACCTATTGTGCAATACAATACCAAACCTGTTAGGAACATCAATGCAGGGAGAGATAAGACAGAAGAACATCAGTAATAACACTTTTGCATTAGTCCTGGATCAATAGAAAGCTAGGAATCCTGCAGTCCTCCAGGCAGCTTTCGTCTAGTGTCTGGCTGGCTTTTCCTAAGTTCCCCGTCCTGGGGTGCTCAAAAACTCTGCAAAGGAGGCCTTAATGAAGTCCAGTACGTACTTTAAGTTCCTTCAGGTTTTTAATTACCCTGTACTCATTTATTTAGTTATGAAGTCTTTCAGATCAGGGTGGCACATGTCAGTTCATGGTTGATTCAGAATTCTGAGTTTGTCGCCTGGCAGTGGCTTTAGCATTTTGGTCTGTGGCCCTCTTTGGCTTGGCGACTTCAGTCCACTGCCTTTTTGAAGGGGGTAGGGCAGCTGCAGTCTGCGCTCTTGGGGGCGATTCCTCGCCACTCAGTTTTAGTCTCTGCAAAAGTTCTTGGCAGTCTTCCAAGGAGCGAGAAGTGTACTGGGTTCCTCCTATTGAGAATGTGAGAGCAAAGGGAAATCCCCAGCAGTATTTGATACCATGCCTCAAGAGTACCTCCAGGGCTGGTTTCATGAGCCTCCTCTTTTGCAGTGTGAACGGAGATAGGTCCGCAAAGAATTGCAAGGTGGCTCCATCCGGGCCCATGATTGAAGACATTTTGCAGGTGGTCGCAAGGATTAAATCCCTGGACTAATGGCGTAGGAGCCTGACAATTATGTCCTTTGGTAGGTCTTGGTTTCGGCTCCCACCTAGGGCCCGGTGCTCTGGGAATCCTGCCAGGATCTTGTCAATTACAGCCTTGAGGTATCTGGGAAAGTCTACCACCACCGTGGGGACCCCCCTAATTCTGATGTTAAATCACCTCGATCGATTTTCCAGATCCTCTAGCTGGTCTTCTATGGTGGAGATTCTAGATGCATTATCTGTGATGTTGGCCCTGTCCCCCTCTTGGGCTTCCACCACTCGGTCCATAGTCTCCTCTAGAAGCTGGGTCCCGTGGCCTATCTCCTGTATGTCCTTTTGCAATGCAGCTACCGCCCCGTCAATGTGGGCTGCAAGTAGGGCCTCAAATCTCGCCATTGAGAGACTGTTGATATTTACCTCCGGCTGTGAGGCCGCTTCCTGCATTTCAGAATCCGATTAATCAGACGGGTCAGAGCCTGGGTCTTGTGCAGGCATGGCTTGCGCCCCTGTGGACTTGAAATGTTCATCTATTTTTTTAGAAGTTTTTTGGTTTTCTTCATTCTCTACTGAATGCTGTTGCACTGTAGTGGGCCTTTGTGTTGGTCCGTCTTAGCAGGTTTCTCCACTGTAGCCTCAGATGCTCAATAATTTCCACTCTGTTACGTAGATTTTCTATTCTTGGCTTTGCTGGCTATGCCGGGTCTCCTTACAATTATTTTAGCATGTCTCAGTCCCTGCCGGTCAGAGTTGTTAGTTGCGTCTTGGATTACATCCCACCAGGCATCTAGGTTTCATCCACTTTATATACTCAAAGAAGAAAAAGTTCTGGGCAGTAATTTCTTAATCTCTCCACCAGGTGGCGCTAGTACTCTGTGCAGTGGGGATACCTCCACCGGCTTGTTGTTGAGACTATTCCACTTTCAGGGCGCGTTCTTAGCAGTTATGCAATGAGCAATAGTCCTTTCCCCACTCTTTACAGGTAGAAAAGAGAGTGTGCTAACCAGAGCTGCAAGGTCTCTATCTCCCCCTTACAGTAAATTAGTTCACCTGTCAGCAATCTGTGTGTTCAAGAAAATCTCAGTCTCTTAGTTGCTAGCAGGTATAGTGGTTATAATATACAGAGTTCATTTATTAAGCTTCTGTGTGTGTTTTAATGCTGCTGTAGCTTAAGCCAAAGTGGCCTTGCCTGGATGGGAAAGCTGGCCCCTTTCTTGGGCCTGATATTGTTTACAGTCTCTTGGATCTTTGTCCCCCCAGACACTCACCAGAGTAATTGGTAAGACTCTCTGATGCAGGGGCATCCCGGTCTGTCCCCTTCCCTCTGAATTTGCAGTGGGGTATGTAGGGGAGGCCTCAACCACTTATTAATGGTGCCCCCTTAGATGTAATATCTCTTGCCACAGGGCCACTGCTGGCAACTGTCTTAGAGGGTCTGCTGTTGTAGTTCTAGGACTGTACTGTGGTGTTGGGCGGAATGCCCTTGATGCTCCTGCCGCCCTGTCTCTCTGTGGCTGCAGCTCTCCCCTTCAGGGGCTTTATTTCCCCTTTTGGCCCTCGGGATGTGGCCTGACCCACCCCCTGGTGGCCCTCCGGGACTCAGAGCCCACTCCTCTGCCCTCCTCTTGGCGAGACTCCAGTCTCCCTGGCTGTCAGCCTGGCCTTGGGGTTTGGCGCGCTTATCTTCTCCTATTTTGATGATGCAATATGGGAGATCTCTTTTTAACATAAAGTGTGCACCTTGGGGATTCTCTCGCCCTTACATAATTTCTTCATTCACCTCTACCACTTCCCTCCTGGAGAACATTTTGCTTTTCTTCAACCACCTCTTGATTTGGAAGGGGCATCTCATGCTGAGAAAGAGGTGCTTCTGAGCCTGCTGTCTCTTCATGAGTAATCTTGAAATCTGCCAAGGTTTCCTCATGGCTTTGCCTCTTTTTTATTTCGGCCCCTTCTTCTTTTGCTTCCATCTTCAGCTACGAGATTTCAGAACCTTTTCTTGACTGGAGAGCAGTACATTATATACAAAAGGGAAGATGTTTAATACAGATTCAGGACTTGTCCCATGGTCTTCTATTTGTAGGAAATGTATAGGGTAGATGGGGTATTACTGGGGCTGTTATTTAGGCCTTCTTTACTTCAATCCATGTTGTTTTTGTTGGACACATTTTCCTGGCCTCACTTTGTTTAGGGATACAACTTTCTTGGACAGCAAGAAACCTTCTGAATCAATCAGCCCCTTGACTTTCTGGCTTAGTTTGTTACTTCAGTGATGAATGGATGTTTTATCTTAGCCATGCTGACTAGATTATCTGCATCACAGTGAACTGCAGTCTCCCTTAGATTAAACTGCATTGGCTTATCCCAATCTGGACATTGAGCTATCATATGTCCCATTTCTCCACACTGGAAGCACTTGACCATATTTAAATAATGATTCCTTTTCTCATTTTGAGCTAATTTCTCCTCAGGCTCTTTCTTGTTAGCTCCATGGTAATCTCAGTTTTTTCTTTCTTTTGAAGTCCCTATGGCCCCTTCAGTAGGCTGAATTTTTGTGGACAAAATGCGCTTTCAGAACTTGGATTCTTCTACAGATGATTCAGTTGAGATACTTTTTCTGGCTTGATGATGTTCAACCTGAGCCACTAGCTCTTCAAGGGACTGGAATCCACACTGTCCTACCCACTCTCCCATACCTGAAGGTAGTGCTCCCCAGAACTGAACCAGTACCAATATATCCACAATTTTTTTCTCTGTAGAGTTGACTTCTGGACATACCCATTTGGTCTCCTCTGTATTTCCACTTGTAGAACCTTTGAGCAAAATCAGCTGGGTTTATCCCTTTTCTGGATAAAAAGTATACCTTGAGACAGTTATAATCAGCTGCTTATTCAGCTGTAAGATCATAGTATGCCCAATTGCGCGATTCCACCCAAGAATGGGGTCTATATTTCAGCCTAATGCATTTGCCACCAGGGTTCACATGCAGCAGTCATCTCAAAAGGTAGCATTTGAGACCACATTATCATCCTTCTCCTTTCCTGAAGGTAGTGACTTGCTCGCATTCCCACTACAGGTTCTCTTGTTTCTGTAGTCAATAGTTGTTTGGTCTGGTGTATTACTTTTTGTAAATTGGCTTGGCTTTGTGTCATCTGGTTCGCCAGAAACTGGTTAAACTTCTGTTGTTGCCTATTTGTTTCTTGTTGTGCTACTGTAGCTTGCAAAAATGCCTTTCCTACCTCCTCCATTTGTTCTGTGGGTGGTCTTTAACTCCAAGACCTGGTACCTCACTCCTGACACTTCAGCAATACAATATCTATATATAATTTAATATATACATTTGTGACATAGACTTTAAATATCATTTTTTTTAATTTTACTTTTTAATAATGTCATAGCTGTTAAATTTTATGGAAATTATTTGGGGCATGCTACAGTTTTGCAAGGGTTTCTTGTTATTATCCATCAAAATGGCAGGATTCCAACCATTGCATCTTTGACAACCAATATTGTGCCTTTGATGGGTGGAATCTTGTTTTTACAAGCAATTGTGCCTGCCCCAATGAAAACTGTTGTAACACTTAATATGCTTGACTCCTATAATATGCACGTTCTACTCTGTTTGTGATTTGTAAAGTGGTTGAAATAGGGTGGATAAATAATGCTACATTAGGCATTATCGTACATTCCCGCACAGTATAGTGGACCTAATTGTAATACTTTAGATCTAATAAATCTTACGCAGACCTTAGTAGAGGTAATGCATGATGTCTCACAGTAGATCAGGGATAAACAGCTGTCATTTTAGTTAATTCCCCCATATTTTCCAAACAAATGAAAACTGACCCCAGTTTTAATATCCCTCATCATTATCAAGCATAGTTCACCACATAGTTGCATAATCATCCAAACATAAGCATATATATGCAGCCTAAAAATAGTGAATGTTTCTAGAGTGATTCACTCTTGTTTGTCAAACGTTAATGCTCTTTAGGAAGAAACAAACGGTTGTTAGGATAGGCGTTTCCCTTTAAGTTTAATATTTAATTCCAAAGGCTTGGTGCTTATGCTTTATCATAATTGTATACAAAAACTGATTATTAAACTAGAATATTAAATTATGCATATGGAATTTTAGGATGTAGTATTGAACAAAATGAAAAAGGCGCGCTCTAAAGACAAACAAGACAGTGAATATGAACATGGATTGAGGTCTTAAAGACCCAACCTAATATATAGAAAAAGTAGACTCAAGTGGCCCTGACACTAACACCCAAATTAAATTATATTAATATCCTATGGGCTCAGTGAGAAGAAGCTCAATGAGAAGAAGGCTTTGTCAGTATACAGAATAAACACATTATCCTTTTTATTTCACCCTTTGGGCCTTAAAATAGTTCTATTTGTCTGGTTATTGACTGGGATAAAGTTGCCGGGGTTTGTTTATTTACTTCACATATAGTCAAGTTGTAATAATAATTAAATCACCAAATGTTTTTTTCTGATTAGTTTGGATGCTTTCTTTATAGTGAAGGCTTGATTTAATTGTTAGCTCCATAATAACTTGTTTTGGCATCAGTTAAAATGCATTTATCAATATTAGTATTTGGTGTATGCACTTAATACAGTAATTCTATTCAAATAAAGGTGAAAGTTACCAAAGCTGCTGTGCATTGTATGTTGGAGACTTGTAAGTCATGTGACATAACTGTTTACATTTTGGAATTAATCAAGAATTGACTTAGCTATTATAATTTTTCGTTATTACTTGTATGGTCCTTTAAGGCCACTAATAACACAAGCACCACAAGAGTTACAAACTATTAATAAAGATTTTTAAGCTAAAATATATCAAGGTGGAAGACATTTTTTTTAGCTAGCATCTAATGATAGTTGTGGGTATTTTTCCTAGACCAGCTCATACCTTCTGGGCACCTTGGATGAGCTTAAAGGGACATGGAAAGTTCCCTGTTTCTAATATTAAAGTAAAGTATGAAAGTGTAATTATATCAATAAAAAGTGCTTCAAAACTCTCTTTTTAGTTATTAAACTTTCCAAACGGTCCCAGTCTGCTCCCTATAGCTCATACAAACATTGGCCTCTATTCAATTGAGCAATTGTTAGTTACTGGAGTCCGTAATGAAGCCCGTAAACTAATTTGCTATTCAATTGGCGTTTTTTAGTTACCCACAAACGATTTGCGGGTTACAGGCTGAAAATCCCTGCGGTTGTCAAAATTGTAACTCCAACCCATCTAAGACTTTGATCTTTCAAGCCAGTAAATGTTACAATCGCAAATCGCTATTCAATTGCTACAATTCCTCAAGCCCGCAATTGATTTCACACCCGCAAATGGCAAATGTAGAAGAAAATCATACAAGTACCAGATAGGACACACAAGGGGGTTAAATATCTGTTTGTAGCACTGTAAATGCAAATAAAAAATCAATACTGCACTGTAAAAGATGGGCAAAGTGATGAAAGACATTAGAATTAATTACACAACAGTCTCAAGCTTCCAAATCTGTAATAAAAAGTATTTTTATTACGTTTTATTTCCGTGTTATATCAGTCTCGGTAATCAAGGAGTTAATACATATTGGGCCACCCACATGGACTAGAACAGTATCGTCATTCATTTTGATTATTTTGTGCATTTCCAGATTGCGAGTCCGATTGCATATCATACTTCCAAATGCTAATTTATTGACGTTTTACCTCCATGTTTTGTTGACGTCCTGATGATGGTCTTATTTACTATTGGCTGTTTCTAAATCATGATCTAAAATGCTACTTATGGGTGCATCTTTTACGGTTTAGGCCTCCAGCCAGGTAGCTCCGAGCTTGATCAATTGAATCACTCTGTCACTGTTGCAAATTTCAAGACTGCAGACTTATGGCCAGTATGAAGGCAACTGTGGGCTTGGAATGTAATGGAGGTCAAAGTTTTTATAGTACTAGATGTACTAGGCAGTGACAGGATATGTCTCACTAACATATTGCATAGATGCTAAAAGTATACTTTGCTAAAAATATATTATTAATATGAAACTTGTGATATAGCATTCAGTGGCTTTTTGTGCACATTGCAGGCTATGTACACATCTATTTTCTTTTATGCACTTTATTTTATTAATAAGTGCTTAAAAGCTCTGTTTTTCTGCCTCAATGAATTACTGTAACAAGCTAGCTACTAGTTCATGATTTAGTGAATATATGTCATCATCTTGTATTAGCGTTAATTGCTCTGTTTTGAATCTATGAACAAACGCAAAGAGTCATGGTTTGTGTCTCCAGTAGAGTGCTGCATTGCCCATCTATCTGATTCTTGGTGAATGCAGTATTGTTTTTATATAGGAATTTACTTTGCTTTACTTCAGTTGCAGTAGATGTAATTGCTCACTTTTACTGACACAATACTCCTCCATTGCTCTTGTCGGCTAATAACAAAGAGGCATTTAATAGGATCAACTAGACCTTAAGGGGGCAGCTGTGGTATATATAAAATATTTTGTTTTATATCTTCCAAAAGTCTTCTTTTGCATGGAAATAAATCATCTTAGGTTAAGAAATGTAATATTAAAGCAACATAGAAATGGATAAAAGCAATGTGTTTGTGTATGATCTGCTGCAGCCTTATCAGTGAATTGAATGAAATGTGAAGAGTCTCACAAGGCTCCTGGTACCACTTTTGTTCTGTAACTTCTTAGGAGAAAAGGATGAGAAAATAATTCCACCCTATTTTACTTTAATACAACTTTTCCACACAATAGAACACATTTGTAATGTTTAAAACATGATCTTAATAATGGATGCAAGTCAATTATGTATACATAGACATAAAATTGTTACAGAGGGTGACAGGCGGTCTGGGGGTGCATGCAACCCTCAGGCAATTTCCATGTGCCCCCAGCCTGTTCTCTGTAGAGGGAGAGCATACATAATGTTACCATTTTGCTTTAGGCAAAATAAAAAGATTTAGAGCATGTTAAGCACTCAGGTGTTGTATATGAGTCCCTACAAGCAGGGGCATACGAAATGAGGGGGATGGGGTGGGGGGGGGGGGGATGGGGGGACTCCCTAGATTAAATGAATAGGGGGCACAAACAAATGCAAATTACGTATTACCAGCTATAGAGCAGTATGTCTTTCCCATGAAAGCTTAGATCCATATATATATATATATATATATATATATATATATATATATTATATATATATATATACAGTATATACATATATTGTATTTAATCATATGGGGAGGGCAGGGGCATTGAGAATTTAAACAGAGAAATTAAAAAAAGTTTTTGATGGACACTGCAGCAATGGAACACCCCCCCCCCCCCCCCTCACAGGGCAGGGCCCTGGTGCTTTGCACTTGATGCACAAGCGGTAGATCCACCCCTGCTTCTTGTCCTGCGAGCAGAGTTGAATTATCCTCCCCAGATATTTTGGGCTCCTACGCCCATGCCTACAAGTGAAACAGGTTGCCCATCACTACTGTATGGCATAGTGGACTATTGTTCATTAATGACACAGCTTATTGAAAGTTACAGTCATCATATTTGGCACTTTTAGTTGTGACTATTATGCCTATTGTATACACTTGGAATATATGAACTTTTGTAGAAAGTTAATTATATCTAAAATGTATATTCTGTTTGAGAACATGTTTATATAAGTGACCCTATAAATACTACAATATCCTGAATGGGTGAAAACTTGAAATTCATTGCTTGATAAAAAATGTAAAATTATACAAACAAAATGGAAATAAAAACATCTTGTTATACATTTTTATTGCTGATGACTATTCAAGGTCCAATTTTTATTTGTTCAGTTACCATGGTAAATGTTCTATTTATACTTCAATCCTTGTATAAAAATATATTTAGTATTATATTAAAATATGATTTACAAAGACCCAGCCCGAAGTTATTGTTTGCATTTCTTTGTTAAATACTTTCATTTAAAAAATAGTATGTAGTTTTATGCCCCAGGGTCTGTGTTTTAGTCTACATTTAAATTCTAAAAATCCTTTGGACCAGTTATTTACTCCTAGAGAGGTTTGTTCATAGTATATATACTGCTTAAAAATCCGACAGGTACTAGAGAGGACTCACTGTAAAAGCAAATATAAACACACTACTGTATTTCAAATTACAGGGAAAGCGATGAAAAGTATTAAAATTAATAGCACAACATTCTCAAGCTCGCAAATCTACAAAAAATGTTATGTTTTTTTTTTTTAATTCTTATTTTTTTATTTTCCAAAGAATATCAGAAATGTACCGAATGCGTCAAAAATGTAACATATGTAAACATGTTCATACAATAATAAATAACTTTTCTTTTTATCACAAAACAGTTTAATTAAACATCCCATAAGAAGTGAGAATAACAATTGAATCTCTCCTAGGGTTTGGGCATTGGGAGTGGTATAGGATTTATAACCGCTATTCTAACTAAGTTATTATCCTTTCCTTTACCTCTACAAAGATTACCAGTATAGTCTCAGAGTCAATCCCCGGAGAGATAATTTTTTTATAAAAACAAATAAAAAACAAATACTATCTCCAATTGTCTAGTTCTGAATTAAAAGAGTGTGAGGAGTTCTCCTCCCTTCCTGTTATTCAACAAAGAATTTACATATACCTTCCGTCTCTTTTAGGCTCACCTCACCTTGGGCCTCTAATTTTCCAGATGTCCCAACAGGAGGCCCACCGTTTGTATCTCGTGTCAAGTTCCGCTGAGAAGCGACTCATGGTTTGGATGTGGTCAATTTTCTGTAGTACTTCTCTAAATGTAGGGGTAGTGTGTTTCCAGTGCTTCGCTATAATGCATCTGGATGCCAGGAATATTTGGTTGGTTAGGAATTGCTCGCTTTTTGTTAGTTCCTTGTTCGGGAGTCCTAATAGTGCTTCTTCTGGTTTTTGTTGTATAGTTTTCCCCCATAACTTCTCTAGCGTGCTATATGTTGCCTGCCAAATGTGCCTAATTTTGGGACATTCCCAAAGCATGTGTGTTAATGAACCCGTGTGTCCACATCCACGAAAGCACTTGTCGGGATGTGTTTTATTTGAATTGTGTAGTCTCGTTGGTGTGAGGTACCATCTCATAATTGTTTTTAATGCGTTCTCTTTCAAGGTGATGTTTAAAGAAGACATGTTGGCCTGTTTGATAACCTGATTCCATTGTTTGTCATCTAATGTGATGTGTAAATCTGATTCCCAAGTTTCCTGATAATGTGGCTTATCTGCACTAGACAGTTCAGCTAGGTTTTTATATATCACTGAAATGTTGCCCTTGCCTCCGGGGTTGTTAATGCAACAGTGTTCATATATTGATTTTCTGTTCTGGCTATTTGATTTTGTAATCTGACACAGCGTCTGTTTAATTATCATAAGATTAATCCATTCGTTGTTGGGGATCTGATTTAGTGTGTCTCCTTGAGCCCGAGTCCATGTGTCTGCAACAATAGTCAGGTTTTTTTGTATCCACCATTTCATTTGGGAGCTTTTGTTTGTGTGGTCCACCTTATGTGATTGCCACAGAGGGGTTAGGCCCGAGCCTATATGTAGCATGGGGGATTTTTTATTTATTTCCTTCCAAATTTTCAGTGAGTTTCGGATACAGCTTGTAAGATTGTGAATTTTTAAATCTGAGTGTAGGCTTAGCCACAAAGCGTGTGATAATGTTATATTATTATTTTCTAAGGTTTGTTTTTCTATCTCGACCCATGTAGGGATGGCTTCTTTTTTGTACCAGCTGGTCAATTGTGCCAGTCTTGTGGCTTTGTAATAATTAACCAGGTTTGGAAAGGCTAAACCTCCTTTTTGTGTGGGTGCATGCATCGTATTTCTGTTAATTCTTGGTTTCTTGTGGTTCCAGGTGAATTTGAAGAGGGTTTTTTGTAGTGATTTTATGGCTGATAAGTTAATTGGCGTTGGAATCGCCCTAAATAAGTATAAGATTTTCGGGATAATATTCATTCTGATCGCGTTTATTTTACCAGTCCAAGATATATTGAAAGAGGACCATTTATCTATGTCTTGTTTGATTTTACTGATAATTTGGGGAAAATTTGCTTCATATATTTGCTCCGTCGAGCCTGGGATGTTAATACCCAGGTAAGTCAGGTATTTTTGGGCCCATTTCATGGAAAAGTTTTTGTCTAGATTTTCTACCACTTTCCTGGGGAGAGAGATGTTGAGTGCCTGACTTTTAGCCGTATTGATTTTAAAGCCTGAGATGGTGCCGAATTTTGTGAGTAATTGGAGTAAGTTGGGTAGGCTAGTTATTGGTTCGGTTAGTGATAGTAGAATATCATCTGCGAAGAGGTTGATTTTGTATTCTTTAGGTCCTACTTTTATACCTTTTATGTCTGGGCAGGTTCTGATTGCGGTCGCCAGGGGTTCCAGGCATAGAGCAAATAATAGAGGGGAGAGCGGGCAGCCCTGTCTAGTTCCTCTGGTGATTTTGAATTTTTTAGACTTAAAACCCTGATATGTTATAAATGCCTCTGGTTTCGCGTATAGGGCCTGTATACCTCTTATGAAGGTTTCTCCTAGACCTATTCTGATCAACACTTCCCACATAAAGATCCAATCTATTCTGTCGAATGCTTTTTCTGCGTCCAGTGAAAGTAGCATTGAGTGTATGTCGTCCTTTTTAGTTATTTCTATGAGATTTAGCACTCTCCTGGTGTTATCTGGGGTTTCTCTGCCTGTAATGAATCCTACTTGATCTGGGTGGACAACCTTTGGTAGTAACGGGGCTAGTCTGTTCGCCAAAATCTTTGTGTATAATTTCATGTCTGTATTAATCAGTGAAATTGGCCTGTAGCTTCCACATTGGGCTGGGTCTTTACCTTCTTTAGGGATTACAATGATTTTTGCCTCCAAAAACTCCAGTTTTATAGGAGGACCTTTTAAGAATTCATTAAATAATTTGTGTAAATATGGGAGTAGGTGTTGTGAGCATTGTTTGTAGTAAAAGTTTGTAAACCCGTCTGGGCCGGGTGCCCCATGTGATTTAGTTGTCTTAATCGCCTCCTTAATTTCCTCTAGCGATATGGGTCTAGCCAATTCTTTAGCTTGGGAATTTTTAATTTGTTAGAGTTTTATTGAGTTAAGGAAGCTATTTATTTGTGAGATGTGGGTTTTGGACCCTGAATGAGGAGGGGCTGAGTAAAGCTCCTCGTAGAAATGTCGGAATGTTTCCGCTATCTCGTTTGGTTTAAAGACCAGATTATTATTTTTGCTACTTATCTTAGGGATGAAGGAATTAGCCCTTTGTGTTTTTAGTTTTTTAGCTAACATAGTGTCAGGTTTGTTGGCGCTTCTGAACATTGTTGCTTGCGAACGTTGGAGAATGGTCACCATTTTTTTCCTAAGAATTGAGTTTAATTGTTGTTCTTGGGTCAAAATTTCGTTATAGATTTTTGGGTCGTGTTTCCTCGTGAATTGCGCCTGTAGGTCTGCTATTCTAGATTTAATAATGTTCATTCGTGCTTGGTCTAGTTTTTTCGTTGTTGCTCCTATTTGAATGCAAACTCCTCTAATGACTGCTTTATGGGCTGCCCACACTCCCCCCCTGCTTACCTCGTCCCCATTATTGACCGCAAAGTAGTCATCTATCGCTTTGGTAATTTTATCTTTAGATCTGATGTCATTGAGTAGGTGTGGGTTTAATGTCCACGACGGGGACTGCCCCGATGGGATGATGCCGTTTATTGAGATCTGGACCAAGTCATGGTCTGACCACGCGATGGGGTGTATATTTGCGTCAATTAGGTTGTGGGCTAGTCGCTGTTGAATCAGCACGTGGTCGATTCGTGAGTGGGATTGGTGTCTAGAGGAGAAGAAGGTGTATGACCTATCTGATGGATATATTGCTCTCCATGTGTCTATCAGACCGTGGGATTTTAGCATGTGTTTGAGTGTTTTGGTAGCTGCTGGTGTGGTGTGGGTAGAGGACTTGGATGATCGGTCCCTATCTGGATCTAGTACGGTGTTCATGTCTCCCCCTATTATGAGAGTGGATGGACCCCATCCTGTCATCATTTGTGATATTTTATTGAAGAATTGTGATTGGTCCGTATTTGGAGCGTAAAGGTTAAGGAAGGTTATCTTTTGTTCTTGAATGGTCCCGTGTATTGCAATAAATCTCCCTTCTGGGTCTGATTGAGTTCTGGAGTGGCAAAAATTTAATCTATTGTGAACTAAGATTGTCACTCCTTTTTTCTTCTCTTTAGCCGTAGCGTGGTATGCTTGTCTGTAGGTTTTCCCCCAGTATCTTGGGACAGCTAATTTTTTAAAGTGTGTTTCCTGGATCATGACTATGTCCCCCCTAAGTTTTTGATATTCTTTTATTGCTATCCCTCTTTTAACGGGTTCGTTAAGGCCTTGTGTATTGTGTGAGATTATGTTAAGGTTCATGGTGTGTCCTACCTTTAGGCTCTTTGTACCTTTTGGGGGGTGAGACGTTGCGTGACGATGTTTTGATGTTTTGCTGAGGCTGTCCGATAGGCCTCCTGCCGGGACCTCGTGGAGTACACCTGGAAGTTAGTTCTATTAGGGTAAACAAGAAGGTGGAAGTCGATGTTAATACAAGCACTGAGATATCAATAAGCCAAAGGCGACTCTATGATTATTCTTTCCCTTGCTTTGTTGATAAGGGTTTTGGAATGATTAAGATTATATTTTAACAGTGTCACTGAGAACTAGATAGTTACACTGGTAAGTAAAAGTTCAGTTATTTAAAGTATTTTTGGAGATAGTAGTATTAAAACTTACTAGCGGGTAGCCTTCGCTATCCTCCTTAACTTGTTTGGTGAGTCCACCCGTGTCTTTATATGACACTGCGTGGAATCGCCTGTTTTGTTCTTTTTTAAACTAAAACAAATCGCCCTTAGGGGGCTTTTTATGAAGGCTATAATTTTTTAAAGTGAAAAGTGGTCTTACATATATCCAAGATATTTACCTGCTTCGAGGGTTTACTGGAAATAGTCTGTTAAGAGGCCCAAGGAGGCAGTATCAACCAGGGAATTGACTCAGTAGTGCATTAGTTAACTTGTCTTTTTTTTTTAGAGTTAATGTGGATTATTATGTACATGTTAAGATGCCCACTATTGACTCATGTTCGAGCGACTATGATTTGAATATATCTCTTATTTGTTATAAGTGGATCAATTTCCGGGCCGTTGTAGGGCTGTGGGCATGTTGTAATGTAGCTAGTTTCTCCTAATGGGATCTAAGGTTATCTATTGGAACAGCCTGATAGTGTCTTTTACAGAAACAATCCGGAGGGATGTGATGTTAACTGATTCTATGCCCCCTTGGCTTGACTTAGTTGGGATAAAGCTTCCCTCGTAAAGACTAGAAAGACCGTATATGGAAAAGAAAGGTAAGAGAGAAAAGGCAAAATGATATAACACAAAACAGCAATTTAGGTTTAAGAGTTCGTCTTATCTGGACGTGTGACATTTCTCTCTCTGTCACGACGAGTTGACCCTCTTCCTCTCTCTCCTCGATGTCTGTTTTCCAAGGGAAGCTCAGGATCCGTCTGCAGGTGAATGTTCCAAGAATTCAATAGACTGGTTCCCTCTTACAGGGACCGGACCGAGAAGAATTTGTTGTCTCTTGAGATGGTCAGGCGGAATGGAAAGCCCCAAGAGTATCTCCAGCCCTGAGCAAGGATGCAGTCCAGAAGGGGTTTCATATTTCTCCTTTTGGTAAGCGTTAGCTGTGATAAATCGGAAAAAATCTGAGGTTGTTGTCCTTCAATTTCAGGTATGACTCCTCTGGATGCTTTCATAAACAGTTCCTTTGTGGTGAAATAATGCGATCATCTTGCGATGATATCTCTAGGTCTGTCCTTCATATTTGAGCGACCCCCCAGAGCTCTGTGCACACGGTCTAAGGTGTATTGTTCTGATTTTAGTTCTGGTAGCAGAAATTCACATAGTTCATATATGTATCCTTTCAAGTCCGTCACCGATTCAGGGACGTTACGTAATCTCACGTTCTGTCTCCTAGATCTATTTTCCAGGTCCTCTTGAAACAGAAGGTGGTTAGCTTGTTCTTCTTTTAATGAAGAGATTTCTGCCTCTAGTCGAAGGTGGGATTGTTGTAGGTCTTCATATTTTCCCTCAAGTATATTTGTCTTAGAGTCTATCTTTTTTATTTCAGACTTTAGCTCTGTGGACACTTTCAGAATTTCTGTTTTTTTGTCTTCTCTAAATGTCCGAATTAGATCTTTCAAGTCTTGTATGTCACCTTTGGTGCTCGGTGTGGATTGTTCCATTGTCATTGGATCGGTGGGTCTTGCTGCTGGTGGGAGCGTCTGGGGGGTCGTTGTTGTTATCTTTGGTGGGTAGTAGGCTTGGATATTTTTGATGCTTTTCCTTGTTGCGACTCCAGCCATAATACTTTGTAAGTCACTTTTCACTTTTATCTGTTGTTAGAGCCCCCTTTGTGTGGGCATTGTAGAGAGGTTACATCTTGGGGAGGCTGACCTCCATGTGACTGGCAAAATGTAAGTCTATGGTGAAGATAGTATTTCTCCCCTCTATGCACTATTTAAGATGGACACTAGGGGTCACTGTTGTTCTATGCAATTGTCTTACAGTGACTCTCCTTTCTGTTAGGTTGAGTTTACTTTTTGCTTTTATGGCAGTGTATCCAAGCTTCTCCCCATGAGTGGACCCTCATCTAGGCAGGGGACTTCTCTCCCCCTTGAGTGTAAATTCAACCTCTGGGAGGGGGTCGGTGGTGAGCGTCTTTAAAGGATTTATATGTCTTCACCGAGGGATGTAAAATTTTGCCACACCTTTGTCTGCTGTTTGGAGTTGTGGATGTCGTCCTCCAGATTATAGTCAGCACCCCTGTTGCTTCACTTTATGTGTGTTCTTTATGTTGTGTTGGGGCGATTTTTGCTATACATACAGTGGGCTTCCAGAAATTAGATAAGAAAGTTATGTAATGGCCCTTGTCTTTGTGCCTCTTGAGAGTTATCACACATTTGTAGGGGTTTATTAAGTGGACCTTTTTCCTTATTTTTAGTTTCTTAATTTCCCCCTTACGTAAGTTTGTCCCAGTGTTGTATTGTAGGTTCCAGGTTCATTAGAAAATGGCCGCCGCTGTATTTTGGCGGGAAATAATCCTGGTGCTGTTAGGGTGTGGATGGGACAAAATGGCCGTCAATTATAAATCCAGGGTATGATCCTCTTCACAAAGGGGATGTGTGGGTTCCCCCCCTCGGGGCCCCGTGTCTCTCTCTGTCCAGGTTTCTTTAATGTCTCTATTAGAGGTAGTAATGCCCCTGCATTTAAAGTGGGCACTGGTTGGGAGCAAACTTGTATGTTCTTTATTAGTTGCCCTTATTTGGGTTTATATGGCATATTCTTAATATGTCCCTGGGCCTATGCAGTGTATGTGGGGGGGAATCTGGGTTGTGAACCGCCGTGACACCTTACCCTGCTGTCGCTTCTTCTCTCAGGGCCTCCGGGTCTGGCGTGGCGGGAGACTCGTTGACCTGGCTCTCCACCGCCGGCGGCACCCGAAACCACTAAGTGTCTCACGGGAGCCCCGTGGACTGACGCCTGGTAAGATGTAGTAGCTGTAATTTGGCTTACTTGTTTGGTTTCTTTCTTTTTTTTCTTGTGGGTCCTGCCGCTTGTCCCGGGTCTGTTTTGTCGTTGCGATGCAGCAGTCGCAGATTTTTGTGTCCTCCGTTGGGGTCAGGACTGTGTCAGCGCGGTGTGTTCTGAGCTTAGGGTCTTGTGGACGGATCACCCCTCCGGGGGAAGAGGGGAGACGTCCGGCGCGCCTCAGGCCCCCGTCGGGCCCGTTTCCACGAGGGTGTGGAAAAATTGCGTGTGCCGCTCCTAAAAAATATCTCCGTGGTCCTGGGGAGTATGTGGTTCTTTGTGTGGTGGTTTTGAGCTGATTTGGTGTAAATTAACCACTTTATCTTGAAAGAATTCGGTCACCCAGACGGAGCTCCTCTGTAGCACGACCGATCAGCTCGCTTGCTGGACACGCCCCCCATAAATTTTATGTTTTTTATGTTTAATTTTCAGGTTATATTGATCCCTGCAATCAATGTGTTAATACATATACATATACAATATGCAAATAGAACTTGCATTGACTATAATATTATATTTATTGATTTTTTCATATTGCATTATTTCTGGAATGTGGGCCCGATCGCAACTCAGACTTTAAAAACGTAAATGATTGAAATTTAACCTGTGTTTTAGTGACGTAATGATGACGGTCTCTTTTACTATTGACTCTGTCTAAACCCGTAACTAGTGATGTCGCGAACAACAAATTTTCGGTTCGCGAACAGCAGACGCGAACTTCCATCAAATGTTCGCGAACGGGCGAACCGGGCGAACCACCATAGACTTCAATGGGCAGGCGAATTTCAAAATCCACAGGGACTCTTTCTGGCCACAAGTGATGGGAAAGTTGTTTCAAGGGGACTAACACCTGGACTGTGGCATGCCGGAGGGGGATCCATGGCAAAACTCCCACGGAAAATTACATAGTTGATACAGAGTCTGGTTTTAAGCCATAAAGGGCATAAATCCCATAACATTCCTAAATTGTTTGGAATAACATGCTTTAAAACATCAGGTATGATGTTGTATCGATCAGGTAGTGTAAGGGTTACACCCGCTTCACATTAACAGATCCATCTCCCCGTTTAATGCACCGCAAACAACCGCAAACAGTCCCTTTGCACAACCGCAAACTCCCCATTTGAACAAGGTTGGATACCAAGCTAGCCATGTCCCGTTCTTTGTCCTCACTGATGTCATTGAAGGTCTCTTCCTCCACTCAGCCACCAAGGGTCCCCGAAAGGTGACAACAAGCCCCCTGGGACGCCTGCTGTGTTTGGTCTTCCACCTCCTCAAAGCCACCTTCCTCCTCTGACTCCTCTTCTTCAGACTCCCAGAGTCTGGGGGCTTCCACTGTCCAGCATGGAAGATTATACACAGGTCAGAGTCTGGGGGCTTCCACTGCCAAGCATGGAAGATTATACACAGGTCAGAGTCTGGGGGCTTCCACTGCACAGCATGGAAGATTATTCGCGTTGCCTCTGTCTGCGTTATTATAAGGTGTGTACTGTTAAGTAGTACTATTCCTAACGGTTTAATCCCTGTTACGTCCACTATCAGGGGACGTGTATATGGCATGGATTTTTGGAAGCGGAAGATGGAAAAAGATGCTTGGTCGGTCCTCCCACTTCAAATTTGGGGCACTGCACGTGCAATCTAAGGTGCCACCAGATATGAGTGTCACTGTGCACTGGCAAAAGTTGGTATAGTAGATGTAATAGGCTTCACACACACATGTGTAGGCAGGCAATTGCTATTCAATCTATTACAGTCAAAAAAGTGTTGTTTTATGTCACTGAGCACAATATAAGCTGTGAGCCTGACACAGGCAGGCAACTGAAATTAGATTATAGGAAAAAAATGGTTGTTTTCAATGTATGTTACACTACCAGGTATGAGTAGTGAAAATAAGCACAATATAAGCTGTTAGGTGTTAGCCTGTCACACACACGCTGGCAGGCAGGCTTAGATTACACACAAAAAATGATAAAATAAAATAAATGATGTTCAAAGTTTCCTCAATGATAAAGTATAGGGGGCGAACCGAAAAGCGCATATGTTCGCCGTTCGGGGCGGACGCGAACATCGGAAAATCGCTGCGAATAGTTCTCCGGCGAACTGTTCGGGACATCACTACCCGTAAGTATGGGTTTGAATAATTTATCATATTTACGCCCAAAGCATTTGGATTCCGGCAATGTCGTTGTGGACTTTTCAAATTTAATCGCTCTGTAACTCCTGCAAATGTAATAGGGCCCTTGGTATCTTAATTAGCATCCAATTAAAAAAACAGTGAAAATATCGGACCAAAGCTCTGGGACTTAAACCTTTAGGGCCATATTCTATTGGCCAGTTTTCAAAGTTACACACATTTAAAACCACTCTGAAAATTGCCATAGATTCTATTAGCTACTCGCATTCTGATAATGAGTTCCCAGCCTACAATCACTATGGGCCAGCCAAAGTCACAAAACTGTCCTTAAAACTCCATTGGATTTAGCACAGCTTGAATATTATGAGCTCTAAATAATTAAAGTATAACAAATCAATATTCTATAAATTGTGGATTTTTGCATTAACTGGATCCCCAGTGGCTCACCAGGACACTAGAGAAAATCCAAGACTCTATTTTATAATTGTGTAGCAACAAACTAAAGAAAAAACTTTATTAAAAACACAAAACATAATAGTGAAAATTAAAAAGATATAAGGTATTTATACAGTATATCTAATAAAGCAGGCTAATACATGGGCCTGGTGGGAGGTAAAGAGTCTCCAAAATGATCTACAGCAACATTTAATCCCTAGGGGATTATGGGTAAACTTAAGCCCGGCCTCCCACTAGAGTGAGAAATTTATTGAATCATGGGATAATATACTTAATACATGTTCAGCTGAACTTATGAAATTGATTTTAAGTGAGGAGGAGAAGATTCTAGAATCAACGAAAGTAGAATTAGCACTCCACTTGGTGGATATTGAAGCTTTTCGCACTTCTGAAAAATTTAAGGATTATGATTTATGAGTTAAAGCTTCAGAATAAGATTGATCAATTTAAAAACATATTGAAACAGCGGAAGCTTTGTAAATATATGAGAGATTCCAAAGATCTGACAAATAAACAAGTTTATTGTCATTCCCAACAACAAAAGATTTCCCCAGTAGAGGCACTCTCATCATCAGAGTATGATACCTCAGATACTGAATATATAAGTGAAAGACGTAAAACGGATGGTCCCATAACACCTTCCAGTCCGACTTTTTTAGACCCACGCCAACAGTATCCGGAGCAAAGGAAATTCCGAGATCGCAATCAGAGAGTTTAACTGAGATACAAGTAAGAAATACAAATTGTAATATTCAAGTCATGAATGTGACAGACTCTAAATTGACTACGGGAGATCCTACATTGTTGGGTAGAGGTCTATCTTTTTCACCCACAAATAATTTCAACCTCTTTGATTGGATTAAGGACATCCATTTGTTTGCACGAAAACTCATATTGATTAAACATCATAAAAAACAGCAAATATTGAATACAACTCCCTTAGATTGAGTGTTATTGAGGAGCAATTTTTGAGAGAGATGATAATCGATTTGGATGGAGATAACTGCGAACATGAACCAGGGGAAGGGCATTATACAGATCTTAAACCAAAAAGTCGTTTTACACCTATTTTTGGAATCTCACCTGAAGTACAGGTCTTTGTGAAACTAGTAACAAAAGACTTGGAATCATTGGCCGAAAATCACGCAAGAGAATCAAACTTAACAGAAATGGAATTGAAATCTTGACCAAACTTCAAGAAAATAAACAGATAGTGGTGAAACCATAGGACAAAGGGGGAAATACAGTTATTTTGAGAAAGGTTGATTATCACCAAGATAATTCACGTCTGTTATGTGATACAAGTACTTACCAAAAACTGATAGTTGATCCAACACTAGATTTCAAACAAGAGTTACAAACAATCCTTATGTAAGGATTATGGAACAATGTAATTTCAAGACAAGAATATAATTATTTACTTAACAAACATCCAACTATACCAACCTTCTATTCTTTACCCAAGGTCCATAAAAATCAAACGACACCAGGGACGCCCTATAGTATTTGGTCTATCAGAACATGTCAGTACATACATAGACCAGATTCTCACACCATTTGTAGCAACCCTGGCCTCTTATGTTCAAGACACGAAGAGTGTCCTAAAAAGACTATATAGCTTACGCCTGGATGATGATTCCTTGCTGGTCTGTTTAGATGTAGAGGGATTATATACTTCTATCCCACATGAAGTTGGTATTCTAGCAGTCAAAAAGTATTTACAAACTCGCAGTTTACAACATGTAAAACATAGCGAGTTTGTGTTAAAACTTTTAGAATTTGTTCTAACTAGGAATTACTTTACATATAACAACATCTTCTATAAACCGATCAAAGGTACAGCAATGCGCACTCCCTGTGCCCCCTCATATGCCAATTTACATCTAGGCATTTGGGAGGAATACACAGTCTTTGGAGAAGACCTTACGGATCATATAGGCCTTTCGTTTTGCTACATTGACGATGTTTTCTTGACATGGAACGGAATTATGTCTAAACTATTGAACTTTATCTGTATATTAAACATCAATAATATAGGTCTAAAGTTGACATATACCATCAATCGAAGTCAGATTGAATTCTTGGATCTGTTATTTTTGAAAACGGAAACTAATGCCGTAATTACAAAGACACTGTTAAGAATTGACTCTGCTGGGTTTTGAACCCTGGTCCCCAGGCTGCTATACCTCTTCCCTACCACTGCGCCAGCCTGCCTGTTGTGAATTCCATTGAGACCGTATAAGCTTGACTCTGCTAGCAATTGTATCAGTACCTAAGTCTCTTCAGCTGTGTCTGGTCAGGTGTCTGGTCCTTGGCCTATATAAGGCACTTCCTGTCTATTGATCCTTGCCAGATTATTGTGTGGTTTCTGATCACTTCAATAAACCTTGTTCCTGTTTTCACCTACAAGTTTGCGGAACTGGATTATTGCTGACCTTGGCTACTGGTCTCCACAACTTTGTGATTTCTATATCATTACAGAATAATCTGGCCCTTTCATGGAGACCGCCGGGACAGATTCTGCATTGGCCCAGCAGGTTGCTTTATTTGCAAGAACTGTGCAGACCCAGGCACAGACCATCCAAGTGCTGCAGGACCAGGTAGCTGAACTGCAAAATAAATTTCAGTCAATGCACAGTGAGTATACCAGCTACAGGGCACGTGATGCTGCGACTGCTACTGTTACACCTGCTCAAGAGGCCCGCTTGCCCCTGCCAGAAAAGTTTGGAGGAGATCGCAAAAAATGTAGGGGTTTCCTAAATCAATGCCGTTTGCACTTCATGATGTTACCTCACCAATTTCCATCTGAAAGAGAGAAGGTGGGATTTTTTTTTCCCTTATTCAAAGATGAAGCCCTGGCTTGGGGCTCCCCTCTTCTGGAACAAGACAGTCCAGTCTTGGGTAATCTAAATGACTTTCTTGAGGCCATGTGCCTAGTTTTTGATGACCTCAATCGATGTGCTACAGCAGAAGCCACTCTCCTTCATTTGCATCAAGGGAGGCGCTCGGTGGCTGAATATGCTGCTGAATTCAGACAGTGGGTTGCTGATACTACCTGGAACCAATCAGCCCAGAGGTTCCACTTCAGAAAAGGTCTCTCAGAAGCTATAAAAGATGAGCTAGCTCGTGTTGATCTTCCTGCTGACTTTGATGCATTTGTGCGTTTGGCTATCCGTATTGATCGGAGACTTTCTGAAAGAAGATTGGAAAGACAGGGCTCTTTTAGACCAAGTACTACTCAAATTTCCTATTCAAGAACTTCTACTCCGATCCCACAAACACCTACAGACTCTGAGCCAGAGGCCATGCAGGTAAATCTAATAAGAGGGCCATTATCCAACGAAGAAAAACAGTGGCGACGCACTCACAATTTATGCCTGTATTGTGGTAGTGCAGGGCACTATGCCATCAATTGCCCTAGCAAATCCAAAAGAACAATAGCTATGGCGGCTGAGGGTGCACAGATTCGACACCAATCCCAGATTTCGGATCATCTGGATTCTGTCACACAACACTTGTTTTCTCTGGCTCATGGTGAAGAGGGTATGTTGACTCAACATCCTCATTTTGTGGTGCCTATCATGTTGCAATGTGGTGATCGTAAAATTTCAACTACCGCTATGATAGATTCTGGAGCATGCGGAAACTTTATGGACATTAAATTTGCAGCAGGAAATAGAATTCAGTCTATCCCTAATTCTTCACCTGTGTTAATGGAGACAGTTGATGGTTCTCCACTTACGTCAGGACCGGTTACACATGAGACTGTGCCCTTAAAGTTGACTGTGGAAGTGAATCACCATGAGGCTATCTCTTTCCACCTAATTTCCTCAACACAGTTTCTAGTGATTTTGGGGGTACCTTGGCTTGCTCTGCATAACCCACAGATTGATTGGAAGATCAGAACTTTGTCCTTTCCTTCAGAACACTGCTTAATGAATTGTCAACCCTCTAAGGTAACACCTGTTGCCACAACAATTCTTCGTGAATACCTACAAGAAAATCTTGCCAAAGGCTTTATTCGACCATCTACTTCTCCAGCAGGAGCTCCTATTTTCTTTGTAGAAAAGAAAGATGGCAGCCTACGGCCATGCGTTGATTACAGGGACATTAATAACATCACTGTTAAAAACCGCTACCCCTTGCCTCTTATTCCTGAACTTTTGGAGAGACTCCGCTCAGCTAAAATATTTACGAAGCTTGATCTTCGGGGGGCATTTAATCTGGTTCGCATAAGACCCAATGATGAATGGAAAACAGCTTTCAGAACCAGGTACGGGCATTACGAATATCTAATAATGCCTTTTGGGCTGTGTAATGCCCCTGCAACTTTCCAGCATCTTATCAATGATGTACTACGAGATCTCCTGGATCAGTTTGTTGTGGCATATTTGGATGATATCCTAATATTCTCTGATAATCTTGAAAACCACAGAAAACAGGTCCTTATAGTTCTAGAGCGCCTTCGTACCCACCGCCTATACATTAAACTTGAAAAATGTGAGTTTGAACAAACAGAAATTCAATTCCTGGGGTATGTAATAACTCCCAAAGGTTTAAGTATGGACGCAAGTAAAATTAAAGCTGTGCTGGACTGGCCCATCCCCAGAATGAAAAAGATGTTCAGAGATTTGTGGGGTTTGCCAATTTTTACAGGCGTTTCATTAAGAATTTCTCTGCCGTTATTACACCGATCACTGAACTCACACGTATAGGGACTCCTTTTCAGTGGTCCGATAAGGCGGATACCGCATTTTCCCGATTGAAGACTCTGTTTACCTCTGCCCCTGTCCTGGTACATCCTCAGCCGGAATTACCATTTATTGTGGAAGTTGATGCTTCTGATTCAGCTGTTGGTGCTATACTGTCTCAAAGGACTGGACCTAAGATGCTGTTACATCCGTGTGCCTTCTATTCCCGCCAGATGGTGCCAGCAGAAAGAAACTATGACATAGGGAATAAAGAACTATTGGCTATAAAAGCTGCCTTCACCGAATGGAGACATCTCTTGGAGGGAGCTACCCATCCAATTACTGTCCTCACAGATCACAAAAATCTGGAATGTATTCGATCAGCTAAGAGACTGTCAGCCAGACAAGCACGCTGGTCCCTATTCTTCTCAAGGTTTAATTTTTTGGTTACATACCGTCCTGGCTCCAAGAATGGTAAGGCGGATGCCTTGTCTAGAATAGCTGACCCCCTCCATACTACCGTAACCAAGACCACCATCTTGCCAGAGGATATATTTATAGGAGTTACATTTCCTTCTGATCTGATGTCTCGCATTAAAAAGGGCTACGCTGAAGACCCAGTTCTTCGTGATCCTCCTTGTGACCTCCATATGACGATGCGTAATGGGTTTTGGATTTTTCAACAACGTCTGTTTGCTCCGGAGTCAGTACGACTGGACCTTTTACGTCTCTACCATGACTCAAAACCAGCAGGTCATCCAGGAATCCGAAAGACACAAGAGCTACTTGCCCGATCCTTTTGGTGGCCGAAGTATCATGAGGATGTTAAGAAGTATGTGTCCTCTTGTGATGTGTGTGCCAGACATAAGACTCCTCGCTCATCCCCTGTTGGTTTGCTTCAGCCTCTTCCGATTCCTCATCGTCCCTGGGGATCTATATCCATGGACTTTATTGTGGAACTACCTCCCTCTAAGGAACACACTACCATTCTTGTTGTTGTGGACAGGTTAACTAAGATGGGTCATTTCATACCAGCTCGTGGTCTCCCTTCAGCTAAACAGACGGCTGACCTGGTTATTCGGGAAATATTTCGCTTGCATGGAGTGCCTGATGAAGTAGTTTCTGACAGGGGAGTACAGTTTACGTCTCGTTTTTGGAAACATTTTTGTTCTAATCTAGGTATTAATGTAAATCTGTTGTCAGCTTTTCATCCGCAAAGTAATGGACAGACTGAGCGAACCAACCAGACTTTGGAGCAATATTTGCGGTGCTATATTAGTTACCTGCAGGATGACTGGCTGGATTTTCTACCCACGGCGGAGTTTGCCTATAACAATGCCCAACACTGCTCCACTTCTTTGAGCCCATTTTTTGCCAACTATGGTTACCATCCGACCTTTCTAGTCAGTCTCCCAATTACTACTTCCATTCCTGCTGTCGCTGACCGGCTAACGGCCTTACGTGATTCCCAAGCACTGTTGAAAGAGACTCTTTTGGAGGCTCAGGAATGTTACAAAAGAGCTGCTGATAGGCATAGAAAGGAGGCCCCAGTCTATCACGTTGGTGACAAGGTGTGGCTGTCAACAAGGAATCTCAAGCTTCGGATTCCTTCTCATAAATTGGGTCAAAGGTTCATGGGACCTTTTGAGATCATTGCTCAGATCAATGCTGTCACTTTCCGTTTACAACTCCCGAATTCCATGAAAATACATCCAGTGTTTCACGTTGCACTGCTTAAACCTTTTCATGAAAACACTTTCCCTGGCCGAGCCCTGCCTGCCCCACCTCCAGTCCTCGTGGATGGTGAGGATGAGTACGAAGTGGACAAAATTCTTGACTCCAGGATCTTCCGTGGCAAGCTTCAGTATCTGGTTCACTGGAAAGGCTATGGTGAGGAGGAGAGTTCGTGGGAACCAGTGGACAGTATTCACGCTCCTGATCTCCTTCGGTCTTTTCATGTGCAGTACCCTGCTAAACCAGGTAATAGGACATCCAGAGGCTGCACCTATAGAGGCGGGGGTAATGTGAGGAATTGACTCTGCTGGGTTTTGAACCCTGGTCCCCAGGCTGCTATACCTCTTCCCTACCACTGCGCCAGCCTGCCTGTTGTGAATTCCATTGAGACATTATAAGCTTGACTCTGCTAGCAATTGTATCAGTACCTAAGTCTCTTCAGCTGTGTCTGGTCCTTGGCCTATATAAGGCACTTCCTGTCTATTGATCCTTGCCAGATTATTGTGTGGTTTCTGATCCCTTCAATAAACCTTGTTCCTGTTTTCACCTACAAGTTTGCGGAATTGGATTATTGCTGACCTTGGCACTGGTCTCCACAACTTTGTGATTTCTATATCATTACAGACACATTGAAAAGATACGGCAACAGTCTATTATTTGCGACAAGCCATCACCCTCAACATTTAATATGCAGTATACCATTTGGCCAATATCTAAGGATACGTCGAAACTGTACAACAGAAATAGGTTTTGAAACTCAAGCAAAGGACTTATATGATTGTTTCAAACAACGAGGTTACTAACATACTGTAATGTGTTGAAGAAAGCATATGCCAGGGCAAAACAACATTCTCAGGCAGATTTACTATATAACCACACTGTGTCATCATCTGTAAATACTCAACCAATACGAGTAATCGGAACATATAACAAATTTGGAGACAAAATCCGCTCCATTTTACAACGTCACTGGCATGTTCTACTTGCAGACAAGAATCTCAGATCAAGGCTAAGTGATCAAGTATCAATTACCTTTCGAAGAGCTCTGAGTCTAAAGGACAAACTGGTCCATAGCCATTTTGAGGCACAGAAGAATCTGGGATGTCAGTGGCTACAAAAAAGAGCTCTAGGATCAAGACCTTGCAGAGGCTGTAAAGCTTGTCTTCATATGCATACAATGACAACATTTAGTAGTTTTTCTCATCAGAAAGAATTCAAGATCAGGGATCACATCAGTTGTAGAACAACGTCAGTTATTTACCTCATTTCATGTAGATGTAGCCTTCGCAACACGCCGTCGCATTTTGGAGCATATCAACTCTATCATTAACAAACAGGATGTATCTGTTGCAAGACATGTCAACTCTATACATGATGGTAATGTTATGTCTTTAAAATTTGTAGGCATTGAACAAGTCAAAACCTCAGCTAGAAGGGGCAGAGATCAAATTATAACAACGTGAAGCCTGGTGGATTTTCCATCTTAAAACTCTAACACCATTTGGCCTTAATGAGGGTTTCACCTTTACCCCGTTTATCTAATTTTGGATAACTTATTACAACTTTGCAAGCAGTTTTGACATCCACTTTGCCTAGCCACTTGCTTAAGTAATATTAGAGCAACTATATTTTATACTTCTATCTTAAATTTAATCATCCTAAATAGAGGTATCACTTACTATGGATTAAGTGTGTTTTTTTAGCCTGGTAAAGTTTTGCAGAGAAGTCCTTATATATAGTGGAGGCATAGTCTCAAACCATTTTTGAGGAGTTTATCTACTTATCCTCCTCACCTCTCTTTTTCATTAAATTGTAAATTGTAAATAGTATTTCTTTCTCTCTCCACCACAATGGTAAAAAATAGTAAGTCTGTGTGTTTTTGTATGGACTCAATCCTTTGAGTTAAACTTTTGGTTTATTGTTGATGTTTTCACAATCTTTTATAATAATTAGTAATTCTGGATCTGGCACTTAGTTCTGGAAAACATATATTAATACACAAGGTATATATTCCCTGTCTACCCAACATGAACGCTATTCATCAGTTCCTTGTTAATCCGATCAGAGCCACAATCTCTGTTAGAATTCTTGCAATAAGTGCGAGTTTGTCCATTACGACGCTGTATCTCGCGATACATGCAAATATGTAATTCCTAGATGTCCCCTGATGAATCCGCCTTAGACACCATGGGGAAACACCCGTCGAGAGGCTAAGCAGGCTATTGGGGTAAGCTATTCCCCTTTATCCATCAACGCATATTGATTTGGATAATTGAATAGTCTATCAATGAGGAAATTATACTGTAATGCTTGACATGTTTTTTCCATATATAGAGTAATTGAGAGCAGCATTTATATTGCTGTCTGTCAATATTAAGTCTATTTTTTGGAATCTCTATGGCTGAATACTGTGGAGAAACAGGCTTGATAATTTTATAATAACATATTGGCCTTTTTTCCACAATTAAGTAAGAAAAAATAGAGATTCATCTAGAAAATTATCATATGCAACATTTGACAGACATCAGTTTAATCAACTAGAGTGATGCTGCCTTAATATATTATTAACATTAGATACTATACCTTTTGGGGTTACTTAGAGTAGCTTACTTACCATGTATTAGCCTGCTTTATTAGATATATAAATACCTTATATCTTTTTAATTGTCACTATTATGTTTTGTTAATTAATAACGTTTTTTCTTTAGTTTGTTTTGGATTTTCTCTAGTGTCCTGGTGAGCTTTACTGGGGATCCAGTTCACGCAAAAATCCACAATTTATATTATATTATTTACTCTATTTCATTTAGGGATTTCACATATTTTTGTCTTCTATTAAACTAAAATCAATATTCTATTAGTGCTAGATTGTAACCTTCAACTGAAAAAAGATTCACGTTTCTGTCAAAAATTTTGCGAGTTCTCAAGAAGACTTGCAAGGGCTTATATGGGAAAGCATAGAAATACATTAGACTTAATTGCAGAACAGTCTCAAACCCACAAATATGCATTTAAAACATATTTTTATAATGCTTTTTTTTGCATGAAATGGATCCTGAGACTTTTGTGAGCTGGAGTCAATAGAATATATCTAAACATTTATTTTAAAAAAAAAAACACCTGCAGCCAAATTTGTGTGTTTGAGGCATTTGCAAGAAGCCAATAGAATATGTCTCTTACTTATTCCACAGGATATACGCAATCACGTGGAGCACACAATCACGTGAACAATGAAGAAACCAGATAGTGCAGCATGTACAGCGCACACTTCTTCAACATGGAAATGAATGTAGCTAGCTCATGAAGTTAACATTTAGTATTATTAATGAATATACTAATCATACATGATAGCAATACACCACGACAGGCAAAAGAGTTCTGTACCATATGGCACTCCTTCAGAGGTAGTTGAAGTACTGTTGTCTGCCATAATGTACCATTATTAGTTATGATTTGTATATTAATTTTAGCTAGATGTCTTTATTTGCATTTTGAAGTGTGCACTGTATAAGGAGCACTATGCGACTTCACTGGTTCAGTTAACATCCAGACTTTAGTTGTTTTACAATTCTGTCCATTAATTGTTTGAGTACCAAGGATCATTACTATTTCCAGATAATATACATATTGTATCCTTATTTTAATAATTTTAATAAATGTAGTATTTAAAGGACCACTACTTAAAGGACCATTAAAGTCTTTTTACTTTGAGCAGCAGGCTAACTTTTGAACTCTCTTCTTTTACCCTCATCAATAGGTCCTTTAGTTCCTCCTCACTTTTAGCTATCAAGGTAGTATCATCAGTATCATGAGGTTGTTCATATTTCTTCTAGCAATATTGATTCCGGCTTTGGGATCATCCAGTCCAGCCTTGATGTACTCTGACCATGGCTTCTTGGTCCACATAAAGATTTTTTAGGAGGAGGATGAGATGATCTGGAACACCCATCTCTTTAAGAACGTGCCACATTTTGTTGTGAGCCACACAGTCAAAGGCTTTAGAATAGTCTATAAAGCAGAAGCATATATTGTTGGAATTGAGCTTGTATATTCTTTAAGGCATATAAAAGTAGGTTGGGTTATGAATGCATCCTGTAGAGGAGCATCATAACCCACCTAGCAAAAATGTTTGCATGGAAAAATGAAAGCCATTTTTGAAACAACAAAAAAAATGTGCTGGGAGTGATGTAGACACCCCCAGCAACGGACGCTGCACATATAGAGTACTAAATAAAAAAAAGTGTACCCTATCTAACAGTCATTGGCTTTTCAGTGAATCTGCAAACAGCGGTGACGTCACTGCTTCTTCTGATTATCTCCAAACACAGCTCGTTGGTTTCAGAAGGAAGGGGGGAGAAGGGAGAAGAGGGTGAGCGTTGACAGAGGACTGCGCGGCCACGTGCAATGTGAGTGTGTGTCTGTGTAAGTAAGTGTGTATGCATGAGTGAGTGTGTCTGTGGGAGTAAGTATGTATGTCTTTGTGAGTGAGTTTGTCTTTGTGAGTGAGTATGTCTGTGTGAGTGTGTATGTCTGTGTGAGTGAGTGTGTCTGTGAGTGAGGCCGGGCGCAGCGTGAATGTGTATCTGTTTGTGTAAGTGAGTATGTATGTGTGAGTGAATGTGTCTGTGTGAGTGAGTGAGTATGCCTGTGTTTGTGAGTGAGTATGTCTGTGTGAGTAAGTATGTGTCTCTGTGTGAGTGTGTATGTCTGTGTGAGTGTCGGTGTGAGTGTCTCTGTGAGTGTGTCTGTCAGTGTGAGTGTCTGATTGTGTGCGTGTCTGAGTATGTGAGTGAGTGTTTGAGTGTGCGTGTCTGAGTGTGAGTGAGTGTGTCTGTGTGTGTGTCTGTGAGTGTGTCTGTGTGGGTGTCTGTGTGAGTGAGAGTGTGTAAGTCTTTGAGTGAGTGAGTGAGTGTGTGTATGTATGTGTGTGAGTGAGTGTGTTTGTTTGCGTGAGTGTCTGTGTGAGTGTGTATGCCTGTGTGAGTGTGTATGTCTGTGTGAGTGTCTCTGCGAGTGTGTCTCTGTCAGTGTGAGTGTCTGATTGTGTGCGTGTCTGAGTGTGTGTGTGAGTGAGTGTGTCTGAGTGATAGTGTGTCTGTGAGTGTGTCTGTGTGGGTTTCTGTGTGAGTGAGAGTGTGTCTCTGTGAATGTCTGAGTGTGTGAGTTAGTGTTTGAGTGTGTGTGTCTGAGTGTGAGTGAGTGTGTATGTCTTTGAGTGAGTGGGTGTGTATGTGTGTGCATTAGAAAGTCTGTGTGAGTGAATGTGTCTGTGTGAGTAAGTATGTATGTCTGTGTGTGTGAGTGAGTATGTCTGTGTGAGTGAGTGGATATGCCTGTGTTTGTGAGTGAGTATGTCTGTGTGAGTGAGTATGTCTGTGTGAGTGTGTATGTCTGTGTGAGTGAGTGAGTGTGTAAGTCTGTGTGAGTGTCTGTGTGAGTGTCCGTGTGAGTGTGTATGTCTGTGTGAGTGTGTCTGTGAGTGAGAGTGTGTCTGTGAGTGAGAGTGTGTCTCTGTAAGTGTGAGTGATTGTGTGCCTGTTAGTGTATGAGTGAATGTCTGAGTGTGAATAAGTGAGTCTGTCTGAGTGAGTCTGTGTAAGTGTGTATGTCTGTGTGAGTGTATGTATTTGTGTGAGTGTGTCTGAGTATGAGTGCCTGAGTGAGAGTGTGTCACGGGGAAATTCACTGGAACTGGGGCAGGTGATGGGGCAATTTACTGGGGCTGGGGCAGGTGATGGTGGCAATTCACTGGGGCTGACACAGGTGATGGGGAAATTCGCTGGAGCTGGGGCAGGACACTGAACATTTCACTGGGGCTGGAGTGCAATTCACTGGGGCTGTGGGAGGTTACAGAGAGTGAGCCTGTCTGAGTGAGTCTGTCTGAGTGGGTCTGTCTAAGTGAGTCTGTCTGAGTGAGTCTGTGTACTTAGTGTGTACAGTATGTCTGTGTGAGTGTATGTGTTTGTGTGTGTCTGTGTGAGTGTGTATGTCTATGTGAGTGTGTCTGAGGGTGAGTGTCTGAGTGTGAGAGTAAGAGTGTGTCGCGGGGTAATTCACTGGGGCTGGGGCAGGTGATGGGGCAATTCACTGGGGCTGGGGGAGGTCACAGGACAATTCACTGGGACTGGAGGGCAATTCACTGGGACTGGGGGGTTAAAGGGGCAATTCACTGGGGCTGGGGGAGGTCACAGGACAATTCACTGAGGCTGGGGGAGGGGCAGGTGATGGGGCAATTCACTGGGGCAATTCACTGGGGCTCGGGGTGGTCACAGGGCAATTCACTAAGGCTGGAGGGCTATTCACTGGTGCTGGGGGAGGTAATAGGGCAATTCACTGGGGCTGGGGTAGGTCACAGGGCAATTCATTGGGGCTGGAGGGCATTTTACTGGGGCTGGGGCAGTTTATGGGGGCAATTAACTGGGGCTAAGGGAGGTCACGGGGGAATTCACAGGGGCTAAGGGAGAGAAAAAGGCAATTCTCCAGGGCTGGAGGTCAATTCACTGGGGCTGGGGCAGGTGATGGAGCAATTCACTGGGGCTAGAGGAGATCATGGGGCAATTTACTGGGGCTGGGAAATGTAATGGGGGCAATTCACTGGGGCTGGGGGAGGTCACAGGGGAATTCACTGGGGATGGGGAAATTCACTGGGGCTGGGGGTGGTCATGGGGCAATTCACTGGTGCTTGGGCAGGTGATAGGGCAATTCGCTGGGGCTGGGGGAGGTCACAGGGCAATTCACTGGGGCTGGATGGCAATTCACTGGGGCTGGGATAGGTGATGGGGCAATTCACTAAGGTTGGGGGGGGGGTTACAGGGGCAATTCACTGAGGCTGCAGGGTTACAGGGGAAATTCACTGGGGCTAGGGGGTAACAGGGGCAATTCACTGAGGCTGGGGGAAGTAGCATCTGGGATGTAGATAAAACAATCATCGAATGAAGGGACACAGACCTTGTTCTGGGTATTACAGAAATCTAAAGGAAAGCTGCCTATTTTTCCCTGGGAATTTAAGGAGGTGCCAATATTGATAGAAACTGTTTGCAAATGTAAGAAATTCAGCAAACTTTAGGGTTTAACTGCTTATTTTTATTTTTTTCATGCAAACATTTTTTTTTCAAATGCTATAAATTTTCCTTTACAGGATGCATTCATAACCCACCTCACTTTAATATGCCTTTAATCATTACCTCGCTGGCATGTAAAATGAGTGCAATACTCCCCCTAATAGATCTCAAAACTATAACACTCTTGTGTCCAGAAGATGTTCCTCTTGAAGGTTGCCATGATCTCTTTCCATAAGCATATCCCATTTTCTTGAGAAAAATCATGTACGGTCCCTGGTTTATCTTAATAGTATCACCCAAACACTTACCAGGAGGATAATTAAATCAAAGGGTATACTTAATAAACTTAACATTGAAGATAATTCTAAAAATCTGTATATAGGCCACAAAATCCCCCTTAATCAAGACCACCAAGATTAGGGATCTGCAGGAAAGCCACACCGTGAGCCCTATTCAATTGCAATTGAAATTTGCAACAGTTACAGAGCGATTCAATTCAGCAAGGCCGCAACTACACGCCTAAAGCCTCAAGCCCGTAAAGCCTCCCATGCCCACAAGCTGTTAGTGGGCTGGGATAGAAGCTGTCCGCAGTTACAATCCAATCCCGTAATTACAGAGTGCGACACAGGCCTCAGAGTCAATAGAAAGCGGGCTACTGGAAAATGATTTACAGAGAGAGAGATTATAAAGTTTTGTTTCACATGCCCATGCATTGACCGTGTTATAGATTCTCAAGCAGGGTTGGGGGTTGGATATTGAGAGAGAGAGAAAGAGAGAGAGTAGGCAAATTTTCAAAGCAGGAAATTATGGTTTTATCCATTTATATTATTCTAACAGCTATTTTACACTTAACACACATAGATACACATAGAGCAAGGTCACTACATACACACACACCCCCACAATATATCCATCCCCCAACAGTTAAGAATTACACTGAAAAACACACATTTTTTTTACCTCACAAATATATACAGAAATACTTTTTTTCATTTATCCTTATTTTCTGTTGAAGTTGGATTGTCTGGGAAGGAGGAGAGAGGAGGGGAGAGAACTGAAGAGGTGGGGAGGAGGAGTAGGCGGTAAGGAGTGGAGATGAAGAGGAGGAGTAGGAGGTGAGGAGTGGAGGAGAGGGGTGGAGGAGCCGGAGGTGAAGAGAGGAGGAGAGTGGAGGAGGAGAAGAGGAAAGGAGATGAAGAGGTGAGTGGAGATGACGAGGGGAGAAAAGGATGAGGAGAGTGGAGGAGAGGAGGTGAGGAATGGAGGAGAAGAGGAGCTGAGGAGTGGAAGAGAGTGGAGGAGATGATGAGAGTGGAGGAGGAGGAGAAAAGAGGGGAGTAGAGGAGGAGGAGAAGAGTACAGGAGGAGGAGATGGGAGGAGGAGAGTGGAGGAGAGGAGGTGGGTGGTGGCAAGGTGCCGCTAGTAAAAGACACTCCAAGCTCAGGGTCAGAGGGGGAGGGGCCTTAACCTAGGGGGGTGGTAGTGTGGTGGGCCCGGGTCCCTCCAGCCTCCGCTCGGCCCCCCTAACCACAGTCCAAAGTCAAGTATGTGCCTGCTAAATTGGGATGCTTAAGCCAGGGTGTCCATATCTTTAGAAAAAGGGGGCGTCAAGCACCATTTTGATGACGTCCTGGCCAAGGTGACGAGGATCCAGCCTCCATGTCAGGTGAATCTCACATACACCAACATGCCACCACATGTACATCACACACACTACACATGTATATGATGACCAACAAGGACACTGACATGTCAGCTCTATGGAATTAACAAGGGATAAATGGATCAGTCATGCACCATTAAATCCATGAAGCTGACAAATCACTGTCATTTGTGGGCACAAGAACAGTAATCAACCAATAGAGAGTCCATGTATGGGTGTGCCCACTGCAGCGTATTCAGTTACAGACCGTAGCCGAAATCTAGATAGAGTTAGGAGCCAAGAACAATCAAGATCAAGAACCAATAAATAGATGGCATCTAGCAAATGATAGCTACTCATAGTTACAATTAAGAGAGTCATCCAGGTTCAAGGCTAGATGTCAGATAGTTAGGAGAGAACACAAAGTAAATATATTCATATTTAACATATATACCTTTCTTTTCTCTTTTCCAGCTTTCAGGAGGTCTTGGTCAAGTTGTGAGCTAGAGGCGGGGCATCGGCTCCTTCGGAGCAGGAGCAGGAGTGAGGAGTGAGTTGCCACTTAGCAGGATCCGGCGAAGGGAGAAGAGGAACCGAGACTAGCCGACGGCCCTGGTTCCGAGGAGGAGGATATAATCTGGGCAGTGGGGTCACCTACAGGATCATCAGCTACACCGGTGACATTTGACCCCACTGTCCCACTCCTACAAAGACTGAGTCTGTCACCAGGGCCCTCATACTGGAGGGATGAGCAGGGATTGCAACCACCTCCTCCAACCCCCAGCAGTGCATCGGCCTGGTTCTCACCACCACCAGGCCCACCTCCACCCCTATTGGGCCTGGCCCAGCCGGGCCACAGCTTCTTCCCACTAGGCCACCACCACAGCCACCTCCTCACCCAGCAATGGCCCCCAACATGGACCTCCATCCCCGCCACCACCAAGCCAGGCTGCTCAGGGGGAGATGCTGGCCATCATGCATCAGCAACTGGAGTGCCTTCAGGGGATACAGGCCAGCATATCCACCAATCATGCATTCAGAGATCATGACCAGCCTGGCCAGGTGAAATAGGGAGGAGAGGAGGCACCAACTAATTACAAAATCGTACATTGCGAGGCTGCTGGGGATGGGGGCAGACCAGAGCGCAATCATCAAGTCCCCAACCCCACCTCCTCCATCCCAGAGGCATCCCTCATACACCCGCAGCCTGGCCACTCCTCTCCTCCCCTATGCCTCCACCACCACCGCCACCAGCACCATTGCATGTGCCGCTGATTCCTGGGGGTATGCCTCCCCTTGCCCTCCCCCTTCCTATCCCTAAAAGCACCACCAGTGAAACGGCAGCCACACGAGATTGGGCCCCTGATGCAAGGCGGAGGAGGATGTAGGGGCTACACATATTTATTTGCCTTCTCAACAGCACTCGTCAGTGACAATCTTTTGGTCCAAGCATTAACATAATCTAGCCTGGCTACAGAAAGTAGTATTATGGCCTATGTGATGGTAACATTTTGTACGCAGATGGCTACCTCCCATCACATAGTCCATGATCCTCTTCTCTTTAGATACATAGGGTTCTGTATAATATTTCACCAAGTGATGGTCACCGAGGAATGCTGTTGAGTAGATGCTCCAGTCACTATATTTTTTAAGGCCTTATTTTGCAGATTATTGTTTTCTGTATTTTTGTTTTAGGCACAATTCAGATCCATAAAGGCATCTTCTGCATCTGCAAGCATTGTCAAATCAATTAAATAATTGTTATTATATTCACAGTGCCTCTTAGTTAGACATTCCATCAATGACAGCCCCCCTTAACATGTAGCTCCCACAATATTAAATATATCATATATCTAGATGTCTAAGACATGATTGTTGTTAGCTTAAATGTAGACTAATACAGCTATGGCGGTGGACTTGCAAAGTCTCACAATGGCATGTTAATGAAAGCCAGCATTAATACATACACTAGTGAAGCATGTGACCCTGACCTCAATATCAGTATGAGAATAGATCCTTGTGTCTGATGTAAGTAACAGTGAATCTGGCTGTTGACCTTTGGGTACTGTCCGTATTGCTGATATCATGAGTATCCTTTAACATGTGTAACACCTGTATAGCTGATGAAAGTGAAATTAATGCTGATTAACAATATCATATGGAGAAGTTGATAGTACGCCTTGACCACTGACGCTGGTCACAGCCAAGCATTTATTGTGAGATGACACATCATTAATAATGGTCATGGCCAGTGAGATATCCTGAAAACTAGCTAATGGTTAGTAATGCCTGCAGATGGAAATCAGGTAAGTTTGTATATTGTTACAGTTACAGTATTTAGCACTGTACTGTATGTACATGTTTTTTTGTGTTATTTGTTTATCCTCCTTCACCTTTTTTTTTTTTATTATTTTTTTTCAGATTTTTGTTTTAGGAACACACTGTATGTGTGAAACTGGTTTGGATGAGATAGTCCAAATGTTTATGCTTCTGTTTAATTGAGCAGATGATAACTAGAAGTAAGGGCTATGAGCATTAATCGTTACTTTGATTACATGGAGTGATTTCTGATAATCCTTTTTTTCATCAGATTACGGTTGCAGTGGTGTAGTAACCACATGTGACCCTGGTAGGTGATATGCATCATGATTTTTCTAACTAGGACATTACCCCCTTTAGGTATCCCCTTTTTCCCCAAAAGCCTCTTGTTTTTCTGGGATCCACCCACACCACACTCATGATATTAATGCACAGTCTAGTACATTTCTGCATGTGCTCTGTGTATGAAAGAAAGCTTTGTTATACCATTATCACCATGTCAGTGTGTTTTCATTGTTGGTGGTTTTGGGACATACACATACAATTAATTTGTGTCACATTCATATATCAGCAAACTAATGAGCCGTATTTACTGTGCAATAGATTAATATATATAATAATAATACTAATATGATCATATAGGGTTAATACACATGACAGGTCTAATTTGTGGTACTGTGGAGTATCAACATTCCCCTAAAGGCCTGATAACAATATGACAGGTGATAATGTGAATTGATTGATAGCAAAACACTTAATGGCATGTCACCAAATGGTAATGGGTATACATCTTGGCACATGGCCACAAGCAATGGCATGGAACTTTCCAGGATGGGTGTAGGTGAGATTGTCCCTGATGGAGGTGAGTTGGCTGTTGCTCCACGTGCCTCTGCACAGCCTCCATGTGTGTTTGCTGCCCTTCCTGGTGGTTAGAGTAGATTAGTGTGGTGTATGTTCCCCTGGTACTTGATATATGTCATATGGTGGTATAATTTGGCCACTATTTCTTTTCCCTATCTAGATCTGATGAGTGAGATGTATATAAGATTATCGTTGTATTTTTAGGATGCAATTTGGAGCCTCTGTGAGTGAGAAATGGATAATATGGCAGGCAGTTTCATATTTTTGTGATGCAATTTAATAAAGCAGTGTCTCTTTAATTGCTTTCAGCATCTTGTAGCAAGACTTTTCATATTGGCATATGCATGACCATTCCAACTTATGAGAAAATAAAATATTTTTTAAGGCCTATTTATTTCTTGGGAATTGTTGTGCTAGAAATTGTAATGCCTTCCATTGCTTACCTTATATTTGAAAGTCCATTAGTGTGTTTTAATTATGTTTTGCAGTGTTACAAACTTGTCTCTAAACCCTTTGCGAGTTCTATTTGGAACCCGTAATATATTTGGCTACATTTGCCATTTGCGGGTTTGAAGGCAATTGCATACTTGGGGAATTATAGCAATTGAATAGTGATTTGCGATTTTAGCGATTGTAACATTTGCGGGCTTGAAAGATCAAATGCTTAAATGAGTCAGAGTTACAATTTTACCAACCGTAGACTTTGTCAGCCTGTAACCCGCAAATTATTTGCTGCTAGCTAAAAGACGCCAATTGAATAGTAAATTGGTTTACAGGCTACATTACAGGCTCCAGTAACTAACAACTGCTCAATTGAATAAAGGCATTGAATAGCAAATAAGTTTACGGGCTACATTATGGGCTTCAGTAACTAACAATTGCTCAATTGAATAGGGGCCCATGCCTACTACTGCTTCTAAAGTAAAGTCAATCAATGTCTTTATTTCATATAATGCCTTCACAGTAAGATGATTAGTAACATCAATAGGGATAGTGGTTCCAATATTAGCCATCTAAGATTTTATAGTTATATATGCAATAGTTGAAACAACACAGGACGAGATATAGCGCCAGCCACTTATTTCCATTCATAAGGTAGGATTCTTAAATGTGCTTATTCCAATTATGATAAAGTAGATGGCTTGACCATGTGGACCACAGGAACATTTATACCAAAAATCAGTACCAGAATCTGAAAAGGAATAACGTTTGAAGGGGAAAACCAAACATACAATTGTATTGGACCACACCAATCTCCCAGAATAAGGTCCTTATGTGTCTGAAGCATATAAAGGAAGCTATCCAATTATAGGGAAAAATAAAGAAAATCTGAAGGTGAGGATGCAAATAATGCATCTATAGAAGGGAAGAGAATCTGAGTAATCATCAACACCTTCCTCCATTTGCCTATATGGGAGATTAAAATCAGGAATAGTGACATCCTGATGTGTGCGCTGACACACAATTTACTCTATAATACTGGTATCTGAAAGGCCAGACAGGATCCATAAAACTCACAAATACATATATACATATATCCATAAAACTCACAAATACATATATAAAATCATACAAAACATAAACATACATACTGATTTTCCATCAATACATATCAATCTTTAAATACAGAGTGAAGAAGAGAGACATAAATTAGTTATATACTGTTTTTTATCATGTATTTTTTTAAATAAAGTTATTTTTTTTGTAACAAAATTACTTAGTAGCGACCTACTTTATGGAAAGGAGTTTTCAAGAAATTCAGCAAAACCACCAGGAAAAGAAGGTAGAAATACAAAAATAATCAACAGGCATGAAGCAGATCACAGCTAAAAGAAATGCCATAGGGAACAATGTGAAAAGGCCAAAACATTACAGAGGTTTATACTCTCTCAGGCTAGAAAAGGGAGCAAGCAGCAACATAATGCAGGAAAGAGAAAACCTTGCAAAAATAGAGTTTAACAGTTAAAATGCCTGTTGCTAGGAAAAGCTGAAACAACATGGTGGCAGAGAAACCAAAAAGTAAGGAGAAAGCAGGAAATAAACAGCAAATTAAACAGATATAAACAAAAAGACAAGCAGAAAATAAAATTAAAAGGCATTAAGAGAAATTAGACAAAACAAACTCCCCGCCTTGGAGCCTATCCACTAGGAGTAGACAGAGGGACTCATACATAATATAAACATATGTCAATATTTATACATTCCCTGTGGAATTAATATATATATATATATATATATATATATATATATATATATATATATATATATATATATATATATATATATACTCTTAGTTTTTTCTGTAAAGATTTAAATTTGTGTTTGCAAATATTCTGAAACATACATATAACCATATAAACAATTTCTTATGAATGTAAGTATATCTCTCTCTCTCTTTCTTTACTTTTATCAATGTGTCCTTTGTCATTTTTTTAAGAATACATATAGATATAAACATATAAACTTGTATGTATAATTTAATATATCTGTGTAGATAGTATGTATAAATATGTATATATACTATAAATACACATACTTTTGTGTTTATACATATATATATATATATATATATATATATATATATATATATATATATTTATATATATTTATACTGTATAAGAGAGAGAGAAAGAAGGAGATATAAATACAGAAATAAATTTGTATGATTATTTTTAGTTGATATATGTATGCAGATTATAATAACATAATAAAATTGACCAATTTCTAATATATAGGTCTATGAAATCTCTATTTAATTACATTTTATGTTTAGTAATTCTTTGAAAATAAAACTCTTCAAGACCTTTTTGGTCAGTAGAACCATAAATCTCCAGGGGAAGGGTCAGCTAAATTGTTTCCTTTTATCCAATTCTCAATCCTTTTATTACTTAACATTATTATTGTTATTTGTTATCATTTAAACTCTCTATGGCACTGCTGCATACAAAGGGGAACATAGAGAGCATACATTGTACAACTTTTAAAAGAAGTAATAATAGGAAAACACATTGAAGAAACATTAGTTTACATAGTAATGTGAAGGAAACAACAGATCATTATTACACTGTGCAACACAGGCCAAAATACCCATTTCCCATAAGAAAGTCACAGTAAACCGTATTTTAACTGTACCGAAGGATTCTGGGTAGTGGCATGCAGATGAGCACCAAACATACCACCTTTTGCCTCAGGCCCACTTAACATTATAATCTGTTTAAGGCTATGGGTCCTGCTGTCAGACAGGCTTATAGACATAGCCATGGATTAGGGTACAGTGCCAGAAACCCACTCACAGACTGCAATTTTACCGTTATGACCGGGAGGGTGGGTGGTTGGTTGCATTGATTCTGGCAACTATGAAATGATGCTGGAGAAAGACCCTGACCAGACACTAAATATGTTATGGTGGTTAGAAAGCTCATTAATAACCCTCCACTGTATATCCAGGATGGAAACAGCAGATCATTCTGAGTATACTTGCATGTCGCACACAGACCAAAAGACCTGTTTTCCCACAGAACTTCTCAGGAAACAGTGTTTACACTGTATCTAACATTTCTGGGTTTTGACATGCAAATCAAGCTCAAAACATACCACTTTTTGCCACAGACCATCTAATAATGTGAAGCATTCTTCCTTTAGTTACAAGTAGATAGCACATTTGTAACCATAACTGATCACTGTAAATTATATTGATAATATAATTATTTCTACAAACATAGCGCCCCATTCAATTGGCCAAATTGCATTTACTTGAACTCGTAAAGCAGCTCGTAAATATATTAAACTGGCTACAATTAGCTACTCTCATTCCATTTGTGAGTTACCTGCCCACAATCACTATGGGCCAGCCAAAGCTGCAAAACCGACCTTAGTTTTCCATTGGTTTTAGTACAGCTCAAGATTTACGAGTGCTAAATAAAGTCTGATAAAATGTATCAAGTTTCTGTAAAAAATGTTACAAGTACTAAATAGGATTCACAAAGGTCTTTTTCAAACAATTATCACAGTTGCAATAGCAATTTAAAACAAATGAATGTATTTTAAAAGCATGGAAAAACATATAAATACATTAGAATAAACTGCACAACAGTTTTATATATCATTTATGGTTTATTTTTTTGTGTGTGAAATCGATTCCTGGACTTGGGGTTTATTGAAATTTGAAATGATTATCAGTAATCTTAAAATGTATTAATGCTATTCCGTGTAATTATGGACAGATTTACATTCCCAGTGCCCTAATCCAAGCTTAGTCAATGGCCAAGTGTGCTACTTGTTTGTAAGCATACACATACCACTGACCTCTCCCATTTCAAACAGCATGTCACTGACTGGCTCCTTTTTATTTTTTGCTTCTCTTTTAATATTTAAAGTACAATTTGTAAAAAAAATCAGTATTGCTTTTAACATATAAAGTGAACTGTAACAACTGAAATATGTATCTCTATACACTGCCACATGCTTATTTTGTACCTATACCACTGAATTTAAACAGCTAAATAACAACATAATTTAATTTAGAAGCTTAATTAAGTCCAAATCATATCTATAGAGACAACCACATATGAACACAGGAGAGCTGCAGCCTCCTTCATGTGTAATTAAATTGAAGTCTTTTGTTTGGACACAATTTTTGTCATAAATTATTAATTAGCACGACAGATCAAAAATTAGCCCCAATACACTTCCTTGATTTCTCCTGGGCTTGCCTGCTGTTCTTATTTGACTCTTGGTTTAAGTTTTGGGCAAACATTTGTACTTTCGGTTCCTAAATATTTTTCCAAATAATAATGTACCTTTATGAAGGGCTTCATTCAAGACTGCCCACCCAGCTACCATCAAATATTCATGGCTCCTAAATGTTAACTATTTTTGTCTATGTCAAGTGAGTTGCCATAAAGTAATAACCAGGAAGAAACTAAGCACACCATATTAATGCAAAAATCAGTAAATTGTGTTTACCCACACTTAATAGTTATTTAAGTTCACACAACCTAGTACATAAACTTACAGGACAGCAGAGACAGATTACTTTGTCCTGCAGACTATTTGCCTGCTGTAGTGGAAGTTAGGAGAATGTCTGCAGACAGAAAGTGTGATAGTTTAGGGAGGTTCCTATTTACTTTGTAAATGCCTTTTGCAAATGTACCAATAATAGAGAATAGTTCTCTTTCACTCTCTACTTCATTTTTCCGACTGTTTTGTTCATTCTCTCATGCTGTTTTTCTCTCTTTTTTTATTTCTTTTTATCCCATCTGCTTTTCTCTACTCATGCTGAATACCCCTGCAGCTTCTCTCCCTCAGTTATGCACCTTTTCTTTCCTTTTTGCTTCTTGTCTTTGTACAGCTTCTCTCCAGACTGCTCTCCCTTTGCTTTTTTGGCTCATATTGTTTTCTAACCGTCACCTGACATTACTAATTGAGCTTCCTCTCCAGTTGTCTCTCCTGCTTTCCATTAACTTAATTTCTCTCTCAATAATTTTTACACCATGAGACACACAAATACTCATTTCAAAACCCCCCTCCACACATGCTGCTTTGATACACAGTTCACATACACACCTTCAATTAACCTTAATTATCATGCACACACAGGAGAGAAAGCAGGTTATTGAAAAGATAAAACATTTCAGCTTGGGGGGAGGGTTGCGAGACACAGTCCGGCACACAGGGAAAGCAGAATAAAGCACATAAGAACACAAATTTAAAGGGATTTTGTTTTACTCCTATGAGGCGCCCTTCCAGAGGAGCAGGTGCCTATGTAGCCTAATGATAAATCCAGCCAGGGGTGTATATTACTTAACTTTTTTATTTTTTCTAAAGAGGCACCCTTCATAGGTGTTAAATCATGTATCATTGTTTCTTATAAGACAGGTAGGAATTATTGGTGCATGGCTATTATCTTCATCTGGCATGCTGAGTTATTCAGATGTATCTTATGTATTATAACTCTATGGCAATATCTCCATGTACTTGTATATCTGTTGAAAAGTTGTTGATATCTATTGACATGTGAGTTCATAGCAAATTATTGATTCAAAAGTTAAGTTACATATTCTAATCTTTATAGAATTATGGAATGAAAAAGTTCACCTTCAATTTGCTTTTTATGTTTTACATACTATAATTCATAAAACATTTTTGTTCCCTTTTTCTATGTAGGTAAGAATGATGTCAAAGTGTGTAGTCAAACGTCCCAATAAAACAAAGTTCTGCGAAGGGAACACAGACATTGCTCTACATCAAAATCAAAAGAAAGAATAAAGTTGTGACTCTAACAGACTGGTCAATAGTTTGAAAAGAACACATATTGTTGGCAGAATCAGTTCTTATAGAAATTGTTCATCCTATTTCACACCAGAATGTCACACAGGATGAGAAGATTCTTGAAAAATAATGCCATACCTAAAATGTTTACTCATTCCCAGACATGCCCAACAGAGAGTGTTACAAATGAATCCTTTACTGATTCCATAGAGGGACTGCCTGGCATCTCAAGTGTGAAATGGGCAAGCACGCACCAGCCATTCCAGATATTCTCAAGCAGAAACTCCATCTCTTTCACTGATGTGAAATGTCTGCTGTCATGTAAGCAACCTCGCTCTTTAGGTGAAGTGTCCCCAAGGAAATACTGAAAGATGCATTGACCAACACAGAAGTAGAAATATCTAAGATAAAGATATAGAGAAAGAACTGTTTGAAGCCAGATATCTAGTTTTGGAGAGCAAAAAAGTAAAAACAAACACAAGAGACTATTGGCTGATATTGGGATGTGGGATGTGGACAGGTAACACCAGTACAGGTAGTTTTAGTAGAATGTATGAATCCAAAAGCTTCTGAATAATTGGAGACAACAGCGAACTGGCATCAGAGGAAGGTGATATTGATATTTATGAGGCACAAGATTTGAAATCTCACTTCTATCTTCTACATTTGTTTCCATGATTCAGAAAGGGACATAACTGTTGGTAATGTTTCAGAGGAAGAAAGTATTCTTTCTTATACTTTGAACACCATAAAAGTGCACACATCATGGAAATTATTAATTGAAGACCCAGATCCAGATGATGTAAGAGAGATGACCTATGTTGAAACACCCACCATGGACGACTATATGACTGAACACAAGTTTATAATCTTTAAATCATGTCTAGACAACTTGATAGATATGATTGTATGCCCTAAATATGGGGACTGTGGAACAGCTTTCTATGAAATGAAGCATGCTTTATGTGTTTGTTATGTGTGAGGCATGGCACAGAAATAAATTAAAAAAGCTAACCTAAAAATGGGGATTTGCCATTGGGAAATTAACTGACATGTGTAGCATTCTAATACAGTGGAAATAATTATGCAACAATGTGAAACATATATTTACATTTCTATGAGTATCAACAAATATTTATCTATCTATCTATATATCTCTCGATATACATTGAAAAAGAGAACATGAGATCACTATTAAATATCTCAAATCCAAGTTACTTTCATTATTTGGAGATGGACATAGAGGTGTCCCGTGAAATTTTTTTTGATTTTGTCACTGTCAGGTCTCTGAAATGATGTCTTCCATGGATATAGAGGCAAAAGGACTTAAGAGTTGCCTGAATAATATGATCAGTGAAGGCCTACACATCATGACAATAGCTACTGAGCACTGTATCTGCTATTGCAAACCATTTTAAGGCATTCTAATATGATTTGCAAAGGTGATGAGATGGTGCTAAGTGAAATGTTGCTGTCCGTGCTTCCCCATGTTGTCAACAGTCATTCATGGCCCAATAATACTATAGTATGTGTTTGCAAGTATGCTGCCATATCAGAAGAGAAAAGTAGAGAGTGGCCATGATTGGTAAAGAATGTGGCACTCAACTAACAATCTTGTATACCTGAAAGAATTCAGACATACTGGAATTAAAACAGTCTTCCTTGGTCTTGTACTCAGTTACAGGCCTAAAATGGTGCGTTTTAAAATGGACTCAGGGGATGCCAGGACAAAGCTGGTTATACTGGCATATAATGCAAATGTTGGAAGGGGTACAAGCAACCATTATATATACTACAGGGAGTAATGCTGCAGAAGGAGAACTTTGGTATAAGCCACAGTGCCCAAAACAAAACTAAGAATGCAAAGTAAACATCATTTTAATGCCCTGTGTTACAATTATGTTTTTCCAATGATGGGCAATGCGTTGAGAATTCTCAGTGGAGAGATTGGACACAAAGAATTTTGCTGGGACAATTGCCTCAAGTCCATGTTTATCCAGAACCACTCATAAAAGAACAGAGATCAAGGTTTGCAAGACAGTAACTACGTAGAAGAAACATGCTACAATCATTACCTGTATTGCATGAATAGTGACAGACGTATTAAAGTTTGGTTTGAAGGCATAAAGAAATGACATACTGATAGATAATTGTAATATTTACATTTGCAATATCATATGTTTGTTTGCACAGATACCTAGATGATGCCTATAATAAAAAAAAGTCTATGCTTTACAACATTTGTAGCAGTGAAGTAATTGTATATGGAAAATTTTAAATTATAGGTAATATATTTAATTTTCTTTTTTTATCATTGTAGTTTTGCTCTGTAATAAAACAATGTTCAAACACCTGGAAGCAATTTCGGATGCTTTGTTTCTCACATGATTATCCTTTACACATGCTCTAATACTCTTATGCTTTGTCAGGTAACCAAAAAAATCATATATGTTCTATCAACAAAAATACATGTAATTCACTCTTCAAAAACAACTACTTGTTATAGGTAGAAGTACTATTAAGTAATTTTGAAAGAAATGAATGGAGATAAAAAATCCAATTAGAATTAATTCTAGGAGACAGCACATTTTTTTTTTTCATGTAAATTTCATGACTTAAAGGTATAGCACAAGGATTTAGAGAGAAAGAGATTACATATCCCATGCCGCTTTGCAACACAGGAACCACAGAGTATGATACAGATGTATCTGCCTTCTCTTGGTTGGCCAAAACAAATTATGAATTTTATGCTAATCTTAGCAGGGATTTCAGGAGTGTCAACTGACAAAAGCCTAAGCTTGCAAACTGCAAAGATTTAGCTAACAGCAGGGTGAGTTTGTACATTTTTATTTTGGTATTTTTTCATGCAAAAATTTTTTTGCAAACACTAATGATTCTCCTCCTTCAGATGCATTTATAATCCAGGACACTTAGATATGCCTTTAAAGTAACTGGTTCACTTTGACAGTTTTTTTCTAAAAATTCCAACATCTTTTGCTTAAATATCATGTCTAACATTGCACCCTTATTGTTCGTGAAACCAACATAAAAAGAATCTGATGCATCTGATGTGATCTTTCATGTGTACATGAAAAATGTAATTATCTCTAAGTTATAGTATTTCTCAATATATTCATAATTTGTACCTAGTAGCATGACATAAAGTGTTGACAGAATGTTTATTGATATTTGAAATAATCAAAATAACTAAGTCAGAGGTGCTCATCAGAGAACAAGCTAACCTTAATAGGTTAGTTCTATGGACATTATAATCCACTCTGAGAGCAACCTCTTTTAGCTCACTTGTGCCACAGGGAGAAATATCCTGTAGTATATCAGTCTGGTCCCACTCAAAAGAGTGACTCAGCCCTGAAATACCAGGCAATTATACCCTGAACAGGAGAAACTGCAAACCCCAGATGTGTTTCAACCTTCATGGTTCTCGTCAGTGGGGTGCAGCTGATCTCCCTAAGGCACAGTGAGCAAGGGGTCCACATCTGGAGTCCCCTATCACCCTTAGGGAAACTAAACCCTAAGGGTAATTTGCATAAACAAAATAACTAAGTCAGAGGTGCTCATCAGAGAATGAACTAACCTTAATAGGTTTGTTCTATGGACATAACAATCCACTCTCAGAGCAACCTCTTTTAGCTCACGTGTGCCCATCACAGGGAGAAATATCCTGGAGTATATCAGTCTGGTCCCACTCAGAAGAGTGACCCAGCCCTGAAATACCAGGCAATTCTACCCTAAACAGGAGAAACAGCAAACCCCAGATGCATTTTGGCCTTTATGGGCCTCATCAGTGAGGTGCAGCTTAACTCCCTAAGGCACAGTGAGCATGGGGTCCACGTATGGAGTCCCCTATTACCCTTAGGGAGACTAAACCCTAAGGGTAATTTGCATAAACAGAGGCGCTCATCAGAGAACGAACCAACCTTAATAGATTAGTTCTATGGCCATGATAAGCCACTCTGAGAGCAACCTCTTTTAGCTCACTTGTGCCCTTCACAGGGAGAAATATCCTGTAGTATATCAGTCTGGTCCCACTCAAAAGAGTGACCCAGCCCCGAAATACCAGGCAACTCTACCCTGAACAGGAGAAACCGCAAACTCTAGACTTGTTTCAGCCTTTATGGGTCTCGTCAGTGAGGTGCAGCTGAACTCCCTAAGGCACAGTGAGCAACAAACATCTTTTAATTTTACGGCTACAGTCACCATCTGAAGAGATCTGGGATCTTAGGAAAATAAAATCGTAACTGCCTCCACTTTCTTTTTAACACTGAGCAGCAGGTCAGATTTTGCACTCTCTTCTTTTACCCTCATGAGATTCTTTAGTTCCTCCTCACTTTCAGCCATCAAAGTAGTATCATCGTCATATCTGAGGTTGCTGATATTTCTTCCAGCAACATTGATTCCGGCTTTGGGTTCATCCAGCCCAGCTTTATGCGTGATGTATTCTGCGTATACGTTGAACACATAAGGTGACAATATACAACCTTGTCACACATCTTTTCCGATCTTGAACCATTCTGTTGTCCCATGTTCGGTTCTGACATTGGCTTCTCGGTCCACATACAGATTCTTCAGGAGGTGGACGAGATGATCTGGTACTCCCATCTCTTTAATAACTTGACACATTTTATTGTGATCCACACAGTCAAAGGATTTCAAATATCCTATTATGCAGAAGTAAATAGTTTTTCTGCAACTCCCTTGCTTTCTCTATTATCCAACGGACATTGGCAATTTGATCTCTTGTGCCTTTGCACATCTGGTAGTTGGAGCCAAGCTTGTAGGATATCGAGCATTGTGGAATGTGAAATGAGTGCAATTGTTCGATAATTGGAGGACTCTTTCGCATTTCCAGTGTTTTGTATTGGGATGTAGACTGACCTTTTCCAATCTATTGGCCATTGCTGAGTTTTCCAAATGTGTTGGCATAAGGCAAGCAACAGATTCACAGTATCAGAATTTTGAATAGTTCTATTGGGATTCCATCCGCTCCTGCAGGCTTGTTATCATCCATCTCATTTTGCTTTCCAAGATGTCTGGCTCCAGCTCATTGGTCATCACAGCTGTTAAGATCCTTCCTGTATATATTTTCAGTGTATTTATGCCTCCTCTTCTTTACCTGGTGTTCTTCTGTTAAGTCCCTACCATTTTGGTCTTTTATCACACCCATTTGGGCATGAAAGGTGCCTTTGAGATCGTCTATTGAGATCTCTTGACTTACCCATTCTGTTATCGTCCGTCCTCAATTTCTTTACAACACTCATTGTAGAAAGTCTCCTTGTCTCTTCTTGCTATCCTCTGGAATTCTGCATTCAGTTGGACAAATCTTTTCCACTACCTTTCACTTTCCTTCTTTCTTGGGGCTACTTTCAAAGCCTCATCAGATAACCATTTTGCCTTCTTACTTTTCTTTTAGGGATATCCTTTTTTCTGTTTCCTGGATAATGTTGTAAACTTTGGTCCAAAGTTCTTCAGGCATTCTATCTTCCATGTCTATTTCCTTAATTCTATTCTTTACTTCCACTGCATATTCACAGGGGATATTATTTCTTTTGTATCTACTTGATCTAATGATTTCCCCTCTTTTGTTCAGTTTAATTCTGAACTTTGCAATAAAAAGTTTATGGTCTGAGTGGCAGTCAGCTCCAGGTCTTGTTTTTGCAAATTGTATAGTGCTCCTCCATCTATGGCTGCAAAGTATATAGTCAATTTGATTTCTATAGTGTCCATCCGGTGATGTCCATGTGTATAGTCAGCTTGTAGGCTGTTGGAAGAGGTATTTGCTGTGACCAGATGACCAGAAAATTATCTTGACAGAATTCTGCCCTGACTCCAATCCCAAACTTGCCAGTTATTCCAGGTGTCTTTTGGTTCCCTACTTTAGCATCTCCTATGATGATAGTAACATCTTTTCTTGGTGTTATATCTATGACTTGTTGAATATCTTCATAGAACTGGGCAACTTCAGCCTCTTCAGAATTTATGGCTGGTGCATATACTTGGATCACTGTGATATTAAATGGCTTGCTTTGAATTCAAATTGAAATAATTCTGTCATTTATTGTATTGTAACCGATCACTGCTTTGGCCACTCTTTGATTGACTATGAGGACTACTCCATTTCTTTTGTGGGATTCTTGACCACAGTAGAAGATTTGGTGGTTCTGTGATGTGAAATGTCCCATTCCAGTCTATTTAAGTGCACTAATTCCAGGATATCAATGTTTAACCTTATCATATCATTCTTAACCACACTTCTAGTTTTCCTTGGTTCATAGTTCTAACATTCCAGGTTCCAATGCTGAATATTTTTGCAGCTGCAGCAGACTTTCCTTTCCCCTCCAGACACATCCACAGCTGGGTGTCCTCTCGCTTTGGCCCAACCACTTAATTAGATCTGGTGCTACTTGTACTTGCCCTCTGCTCTTCCTCAGTAATGTGGTAGGCATCTTCTCACCTGAGGGGCTCATCTTCCGGTGCCATATTGTTATAACTCTGGTTGTGCATGTCCATAAATTTATATTATGTTACTGGAGTGGTTTGCAGTTTTCTTCTTCAGTGGACTGTAGTTTGTCATGACCCGCCCATTTTGGGTGACACTACATGGTATAGCTTAAAGCTTCATTGAAGTACACAAGTCCATTTACCACGACAAGGTACTAACCTCTTACAATAGCTCTAACAGAGATAGACCAAAGAAACAAAAAAAACACACACTCTTTTCCATTAGGTTCTTTACTTATAGGAATATAATTTTTTTCATTCATGTACCTTGTACTTCTAGCATCTCTGTCATTTTCTGATTCTCACTCTGCCAATTCAGCTCCTCTCAACTGTGCTGCTTGCAGGTTTATACACACATTTGTCCTAAAAGCCAAAACGTATCTCTCTCTTGTGTTGCATCCATTTCAGCAGGGCATGGCCTGAGACAAGCGTAAAATGCCTTCCCAGCAGTAATACTTTATGGAAACTGAAGGCCATTTTATTGCCAGACACAATCTTTCTGACATTAAGTACGTTGTTGTCTCGGATGTAGTTTCCTTCTCAGGTACAAAATGGGATGTTCCTCTCTCTATCTAGGCTTCTCCTAATCCAACATATGATGTGCCAGTTAAGAGAAAGAAATATCTGTTGATACTCTTTGTCTGCATCCAGGTTCCATTTTACAGCATCTGGAAACCTTACCTGTCAAATAAGTTTGGGGTCCTGCAATCGTGGCAAATTTTGATATGAAACATCAGTAGTAGCCATGGAGTAACCAGGACTGCTTGAACTTGTTTCTTCCTAAGGGGTCTTAGCCAAGCCTAAAAACATATCCTAGATGTGTGTTCTGGGTTGCTTTTGGTCAAATTAGCAGTCCCACATTCCTTAGTGTTTTGGAAGACTCTTTCTACCTTTTGCAAATGAGAATACCAATCAAGGGTGTATACTATGAAATCATCCAAATATGCAGATTCATAATCCATGTGGGGACATAGGAGCTTGTCCATTAGCCTCTTAAAGGTTGCTGGGGCTCCATGTAGTTCAAATGGCAAGACATTATAATGGAATAGCCCATCACACATGCAGAAAGCATTTTTTTTTTGCTACTTTCATCAGTGGGACCTGCCAATATTCTTTTGCCAGACCCAATGTGGACAGTAATCTGGCTTTTCTCAATTGATCTATCAATTCTGAGTAGATTATATCAAATTGGGATACCTTATTCAGCCTTCTGAATTTTCTACAGAGTTGTTTTGTCCCATCACTCTTTGGAATTAGTACAATCTGACCATACAATTTACTGCTGACATCTTTAGCTATTCCTGATACAAGTATTTTTTTTTTTTTTAACCTTTGGCTCTTATTTCAACTAATTTTGCTTGTACTGTCTCTGAAAGCTTAATAATGATATATTGGTGGATTCCATTGGTCCGTCTTGGATAGGCTAAAAAGACATAACACTCTGTTGCAATGATTAGGCTTCTGCCATCTTGCCAGAAGTATATTCTCCATCGTAGGCTTTAGTACCCTCACTTTGTCTTCTTGTTCTATTCTCTGGACCTGAGCATTATGGTTATAGCAGGTTTTCTGTTGCTCCTGGGCTCATTCCATATGCTCTTTGATTCAAGTTCTAATTTGTGCATTTCTATCTTTCAGACTTTGGACATTTTCTGTAATATTTGCTCCTTGCTCACCTTTGTGTGTTTCACTTAGGATATCCAGTATTCCCATATAAGAGTTGAAATGGTGAGAATCCAATAGCACACTGAACAGCTATATGTTCATATTCTCCACATTAAAAACATTTAATCATATTCCCAAAGGTAATCCCTCTTCAGACACCAATGTGGCAAGGTGGTCCTCTTACAATAGCTCTTAGAGAGAAAGTCCAAAAGGCTCAGGTAAAGCTTCAAATCATTGTTATAATTCAACATGAAAACCAGAAATGTAGTAAGGAAAATAAATATCTACTTAAATGAAAATGAGCAGCCTCTTTGTACCTGTTCAAGCTTGTTTGACATAGGGTGAAAAACATGACCTCCACAAATACAAACACTGTTCAGGTAGGAATCCTTTCTTGTGGTTTCACTCTCTGGTTTGTGCCAGATGTACCAATATCAGTGAGTGGCGTATTAGTTCACTCTTCACTCCCAGGGACCATTAGTTTTGCAGTTTTTGTTCAATGCACTATAAGTCCAAAATACATAGACTTTTTCCTGGGTTCTTTACTTATAAGTAAAGTAAAAATAAAATTCCTTTCATTCAGGTACTTTGTACTTCCAGCACTGCCAATTCAAGTATAATCTCTGTGTGTATTATGCTGTTATATTGATCGCTCCTGTTACTGAGTATTTTGTGGTGTATCTATTACTTTAATAGTGAGTACTTTATAGGAGCTGCTCAGGCCCATGTGTGTTTGCTGACTGGTATTAACCGCTTGCATACTCTGGTCTATGTTCCCCTTGACATTGTGATATGTGATATTATGTGGGAGTATGATATTGGCAATAGTTGGTGTTCCATCTATATATGTGATGAGTAAAGATATTAATGTATATATATATATATATGTTTTTTTTCACATGTATTTTAACAATGATTTTTTCACTCCTTCCTCTGTATATGCTCACTAAACCAAGAGACAGAGAACCAGGCCTGAGATTCAAACTCCTTTATTTCTCCTTGACAAGTCAGACACAGAAGGTCCACAAGGTATGCATGTGTCTGGGATTTCATGTTCTCAGATTTCTTGGTAGGTATAAAAGACAGCTGCTATGATAAACTGATAGTATATGTAGATATGGGTTTTATTTATGTTAAGGTTAATAGGATATTTCAAGGAGTATTTTGTCCTTTTGGCTTAAGTTTTCATGGAACACGAGTACCATTTTAGCGGTCATATGTTATAATTACACAGTTTTACTGTTGATACAATTCCATAATGCAATTGGACAAGAAGAGCATAAACGTGTTCTACCATCGGTTGAAAGAAGTTTGTGTGACCACAAAGGAATTTGGCCACATGGAAAAGATTTGGTATATCTAGGGAGACAAGCAAAGGAAAGAAGCAGATCTTTCTTTCTTTAGAATGGGTCCTGGGATATTCTTCTTACTACCTCCTGAAAAAAAAACAGATTACTTCATACATCACTGAGAGATTTCCAATTATTTTTTAAACTCCAAAACGATAATGCATAGATTTATTTCCCTTATATTTTGTAATGCAGTTAACATTAGTATTATATACACCTTGTCTGTTATATTTTACCAAATGGATACAAACCCTAAAGGGTATTGTCAATCATAAATCCGGATGTGATTGTCAATCCACAATTTTGTGTCCTGTTTGTACAAAAACAGATAAATTGATTTGCTTAACCTACTTATTCAACTGTAGAACAAAATTCTCCATTCTGATAACATTATAACTATACATAAATGAATTAGCTTTCATGTCATAGAATATATTTATTTTGTCACTAATAGTTTTAATATTGGTCAATTATCTTATTTGTTCATATTATTAGTTTTATATACTAATTGCTACATGGGTTTTTCTACATATGTTGTTATTGGCTATTTTATTATGCATATTGATCATTCATTTATGAATGTCATATCATTAACGGTTAATATCATGCATTCCTCTGTGATATAAATGCTTACGTGATCTAAACTTAATAAGATGTATAATATGTTGCTATTGATTTTATATTATAAATTATCTGTAAATGGATTTTTTTTCCTAATTCTTACAGATAGATGGTTTATCATGCCTTTCTGTTATAAATAAATACTATTTTGCATAAAGGGTATATTTGTCTATAAATTAATACTGAACTTCTAATTATCATTCTTATTATTTAGACATTGTTGTCATAAAATTTCTGACAGGGTACAGTGCCAGAGGCCCACTCAAAGACTTTAGTTTCACCCTTAGGAAAGAGCTCATTAGTGTGAGATTGGTTCTGGCAGACATTATATAAAGAGAGTTTGTTAGTAAAATTTTACTTTTCACCATATCTCCAAAATGGCAACAATCATCACGAATAGTGGATAGAGTGAAGTTTCGATCTTCATAGGTTGTCAATGAACCATTGTAACAGACTAGTTACTAATTCATAATTTAATGAATCTGGGTCATTATTAGCATTAACAGCTTTGTGAATCTAAAACAAATGCAAAGGTGAATATACATCAACAAATATTTGTAATGATGAGTATATATTAAATCTAAGAATTCAGCATTGCGATATGTTTAATCAACAAACAAAACTTGGAAATATATATATATAGTATTTGTCTCCAAATACCATAATCTATATCTGCTGAGACTTTATTTACTTCAAATGTTTCAAGACCTTGGCCATAAAAGGCAAATCCTAAAATAGATGCCTGTATGTCATTCTCAATGTTAAAACTGCTATGCTTAGTCAGGATTGACGTGAATGGCTTTTTGGTAAAATGATTGGAAACCATGCAACCTGAGCCCTAAAGTTTACGTAATAATAATAGAATACCTATATTTGTGTTTCAATAACTATATTTGTGACTGACAAGAGATAAATAGAACTGTGTAAAAACATAACAATAAATGCAAAGAAACTAAAGAATTTATAGACCCCTCAAGATTTTACTTAAACATAAGTATCTTACTAGGTATGCAGTCATAACGTCCACAGGTATATGATTATGGCATGGTGGATATATTGGCATGGATAGAACTGTATTATACTACACATCTAATCTGGACTTAAATTATATTGTGATACCTTAACACATATATAGAGAAAAGTAAGAAAACTAAATTATATATCAAATGAAAAAGTTGTCAGACAAAAAATAAAAATCTGTAATATGTTATGTAAATATTTTCTATGAAATAGAATAAGTACTTCATAATAAAGATTTGACTGGAGTATGTCCACAGATTACATTGAAAACTAAATATATAGCAGCTTTGTAATCATTATCCGGACATTTGTGCATTATGCTGTGCTGCAATGCTACACAGTCATTTTATTTTATTTTTTTGCTTTTTTTTGCTTTCAAAACTAGAGTATCATCTAGTTTGTATGCTAGTGCCTGGACATTAAAGCACTGTGTTTGATTCTGTCTTCAAAAGCTGATGTTGCTAGAGAAAAAAGGACTTAGCTAATCAAAGTATTGTCCCTGCTAGGGAATTGAACTTTGAGGTCATTCATCATAGCTCAGTGTATTGTCTAATGTGCTTGACTACATTCTTCTAGGGAATGTGGTTGAATGAGACCTAGTACATGTCTACTTTCTTAAGGCATTTGTAAATATGAAAATCCAATAGCTAGGTAATCCACATAAAATCTTTTTTTTCTAATTTAATATGGCATTTATTAGCTTTAATAACTCAGACTAAACATTTGTGCTAAATGCCCAGGGAAGATTTTATAATTAAATTCATTTGTACTGGTATTTATATTTATTTTACATTATTAGAACAGTAGTAGTTTATTATGTACTTTTTCTTCCTCATAAGAATTTGTAATTCTTATTTAATGACTGGTGCGTATAGCAACATATTTTCTGTAGACAAATGTCAGATACAAGTTGACCATTTGTCTTGTGAATTGCGTCTTTTGTATTTTAATGTATTATTGGCTTTTACACATATTCCCTGTTTTTAAGTAGTGCTATGCCACCTGGCAATAGCTAAAATTAAGTTAGTTGGAAATGTTATGTTTTGATATTTAGGTAATAATTACTGCTTTTGCAAAGATATTTTAGTAGTGCAACATACCAACAAATTTCTGTTGTATAATTACACTATGAACTCGCTTTATCAGTATATCAGCAATTTAATATAAATAGTATTAAAACAATAGCATCTGCATATAATTGAAAGGGCCACCAAAACTGTTTTTTTCCAACATAATAGCAAGAACTTATAGGCAGCATGTAGACTACTTTTTCAAAAAAGCAAGTAGATTTATTAAATATTTACTTTAAATCAGAGGTAGTAAATAAGCAAATCTAAGTTTGAATTAGGAAACACGTTTTTTCTGGAACTCCACTGCTTCATTACATTTATTAGTTTTCCCTCCTGATGCTTAGTCAGTTAAACTAAATTTGTTATCTATGCCACCTCCTGGTATATACACTTCTCTATTGTAACATTTTGCATATTATTATATAAAACAACATTGGAATTACAGACCTTTACTTCATTTTAATAACAGCATCTGGACCTTGGAGGAGTTTGTGAATAATAATTGACTTGCCCTGCTTTAGAGATGGTATACATGAGGTGGGCAAAGTACATCTTACTCCTCTCTCAGTAAGGGATGTGAGGGAAAGTAAACAACTGGGAGGGACCTGGTGTCCATAGTCAAGTTCATTTGACTTCAGCAACCCACCTTAATTATGTCTTGGTGTTTCTCTTTTGTTGTTTTAAAACTCCTCCTGGTGTAGATGGAGTCAAGGTTTACTCCTCATATCTTTTTAGACAATCATTCATGTAAATTTCAACACATTTATTCAAACTGTTTTACAATTCCTGTTAAAATATGCAATTTGGCCAGTTGGAGAGGGAAGTGCTCTAAAAATTTTCTTAGAGTTTACCATAGAACAGGAGAGGAAGGCTGATTATTAGAAAAGGCCCCGAAAGAAGAATGAGAAGTGGTGTATGAAAGAGAGAGGCATGGAGAGAGGGATTTAGCAGGACGAAAGAGAAAGTGAGACAAAGGAGCAGTAAAGAGAATGGACAGAAATAGGACATTTGAGAAGGAGTAGGTCTTGGCAAGTTATGCAGGTAAAATAAACAAGGGGGTTGGGTGGATCTTACATCATTTAGTAAAGGATTGATATACAGCTTAAAATTATTTCTATCTTTCAAAAAATGATAACGGGCATATATTAAAAGTAGTATTAATAATGATATTGGCTCCTGAAATGGGTCAACCTCTATAGTCCTGTACATACCGGTGATTAGAAAAAGCCCTCCAGGTGTGCAGCAAGCTTCAGAATTACAAAAGGATTTTGAAAACGTACAAAATATACTATGTATTATCCGCATTTTAAAATTGTGGAGTACAGTCCATGAAAAGGATTGTCATGACTCTAGTTCCACACACCAGGCATGCTGTTTTATGTGCCATGCACATGCTATCTGATCCCGCAGCTGGGTGTCAAGAGCATTCATTCTGTAGTTGCTGAGGAAATGCATTGTTACACTTCAGTTTTCCATAACCCTTACATCCTTCCTATATTGCAGCTCACATTTAGACATCTACCTTTTTGGAGCCCCTAGGCAGTGAAGTGGAGGAGCCCCTGCGAGTGATCTATATCTTCTAGTACAGTAATATGTCCTCTCAAACTCACCAGTGCCTAGCAGTGACAGACTAACAGAAAGTTCCTTTTCCTGTTGTAACCCTCTTGTTCCCTTTAGAGGCCAGTCTGTAAACTGCAGCATTACTGTTTTGAAGCTAGGAACCATTTTAAGCTTTTTTAAGTTAAAAAAGTGGCACCTCTTACAGGGAACAGCCGCTGGGTGGCTGCCTAGTTGGCCTAATGGGTAATCTGGCCATGGCTACAATCCCTTGTAAACTCCGAACAACCCAAAGAAGCTGTTTAAGAAAATCCAATAGTTTTTTCAGGTTATAAAAGAGCATGAGAAACTGGTTGTATTATCAATTTATTTTTGAAGTGAGGTAATCCATGTTGTTGTTGCTGTATTTATATGCAAAGGAGCAGCTACTGCATATTAATTAGCTGTTTTGATGTGCCACTATAGGCACTATGCAAATCTTTTTTTTTCTTATGTTACAGTGCATGTAGCACAGCAACTTTATAAGCAAGGGCATAGGAGCCCATAACAATCTGGGAGTCTAAAGTTTAAAGAGACAAACAAAAACTGGTGCAATTCAACTATACTCCCTGTTCCGGGGGTCCCCAGTGCTGCAGTGCCCCTCAAATTTTCAATGCCCTGGTGCCAAACCCACTTGCCTGCAAAATAATTAAAAATTATATAGATACTAGCGAATTGCCCGTCAAAAAATGACGGCAATGAAATTGTAAGTTAGCTAATGCTGTTTGGTGTGTTATAATGAAATATGTAATACATTAATAAATGCATATACTTTACCTATTTTGAAGCATTGTGTTGAAGAGCTGTCAATGTGTCAGTGTTTTGATGTTGCTGCAGCATTAGTGGTGTGGAGCTGCTGTGTAAGCGTGGTGAATGTGTGCAGTGTAATACTGTGCGTGCGCGAGACCAAACCGTTAGCGTAGTGGTGTACTTCCGCATTGGCGTAAAATGGCGGGTAATCTGTGGTATGCGTCTTCGCGGATTATCCGTAGGTGCTTAGTGGTGTTTTGCGAGTTTCTTGTGGTGTTTTGCGAGTGTGTTGTGGTGTTTTCCGTGTTTAGAGTGCTGTAGCCTCGTTTTCTTTTTGTTCGTCGGGTTAGCGATTTTATTAGTGTCTAAACCCTTTTATTTTGATTGAAATGAAGGTGTAACTTGCTTTTTTGAGGTGCTGGATGGTTCCTCTTGCTGTAGGTAAGCTTTTTATGTGTGTGTTGTGTGTATTTATTGTTTTTTAAATGTTTTTATGTTCGCGTGTTGCGTCTGATTTTTGCAAGGTCGTAATGTGTGCTAACATGTCTCGTATCGTGTTTGCGTGTGTAGCCTCATTTTCGTTTTGCTCGGCGGCCATTTTTTCTGTCGCTTATCAAATTTTTTAGTGTGTAAACTCTTTTATTTTGAGTGAAATCAAGGTGTAAGTTGTTTTTTTGAGGTCCTGGATGCTCCCTGTTGCTGTAGGTAAGTTTTTTATGTATGTGCTGTGTGTATGTATTGTGTTTTGAATTTTGTAATGTTCGCGAGTTGCGTCCGAGTGTTGCGAGGTCGTAATGTGTGTTAACGATTGTCGTATGTTGTTTGCGTTGCGAGGAAAAGTTTGCGAGGGTCGTAATTGGTGTGTCGTGTTGTTTGCGTTGCGACGTAAAGTTTGCGAGGGTCGCAGTTGCTGGCATGGAGCGCCTTTGACGCTCCATGCCAGCAACTGAAGCCCTCGCCCACTGCCCTTTCTTTGCGAGGGCCTCAGTTGCTGGCATGGAGCGCCTTCGGCGCTTCATGCCAGCAACTGAGGCCCTCGCCCAATGCCCTCGCTGCGCGAGCTGGGACCCTCGCTTTGCGAGGGCCGCGGCCCGCTACGCGAGCCCGCAAGCGTTAGCAGCAACTCGCATGCTCACAACTATATATGTGATATATATAATAAAGCGGGCATATGCTTAAAGGAATCCATGTTTAAAATGATTATGGATTGCAAGAGCGAAGTCTTTGTGGGCACATTTGCATGTCTTTGCCCATGCTCTCAGAATGCAGTGTAATAACGGTATTTCTCAGAATTCTGAGCATGAAACAAGTTTTTTTAAATTATCTTAGGCATTCAAATGTGAACACACTATTTATATACTGTACTACTGTAAGGTGGAGGCTTCTATCACTCTTTTGCCCACAATAAATTAAATGAATTTTGTGGTAATCTACCTACTCATAAAATGTACTACACATCTAGTATCCAGCCCCACGCTGATGACAGTAACCGTGAAAAATCTGTAAGTGGGTAGGATTCCTGGTTTATGTATAATCCATCCTAAACTTTGCAAAAAAAGCTGTGTAATACAGCAGGCAAATGCTTAAAGGAAGACTTGTTTAAAATGGTTATGGATTGCAAGAGCAAAGCCTTTGTGGCCACATTTACATGTCCCTTTCCAGGCTCCCAGAATGCAGTGTAACAACTGAATTTCTTGGAATTCTTAGCATGAAACAAGTTTTGTTTAACTTATTTTAATTATTCAAATGTGAACACAAATGTACTATTTGTATACTATTTATGTATACAGTATCTCACAAAAGTGAGTACACCCCTCACATTTTCGTAAATCTTTTATTATATCTTTTCATGTGACAACACTGAAGAAATGACACTCTTCTACAATGTAAAGTAGTAAGTGTACAGCCTGTATAACAGTGTAAATTTGCTGCCCCCTTAAAATAACTCAACACACAGCCATTCATGTCTAAACATTATTATTATAATTTGCGTGGCCACCATTATTTTCCAGCACTGCCTTAATCCTCATGGGCATGGAGCTCACCAGAGCTTCACAGGTTGCCACTGGAGTCCTCTTCCACTCCTCTATGATGACATCATGGAGCTGGTGAATGTTAGAGACCTTGCACTCCCCCACCTTCCGTTTGAGGATGCCCCACAGATGCTCAATAGGGTTTAGGTCTGGTGACATGCTTGGCCAGTTCATCATCTTTACCTTCAGTTTCTTTAGCAAGGCAGTGGTTGTCTTGGAGGTGTGTTTTGGGTCGTTTAAGGACCCCCATTGTAATTAAAGATTAATAGCTTATATTGGATGGCTTAAATTGAACATAAGTGTAAGCTTGCTAAAGGAAGAAGCTTTACAAGAAAAATATGGTGTTCATCAATACTGCTCTACTTCATCAAACAGCACTGAAAACTATTTAAATTGAGGCTTATTTCATTATCCATGCATAGAATATAAGTTGCTGCCCTTCCCTGTAATGGAATCTGCTTGAGGTTTGCCGGTCAGAGAGGACCATTTATTACAAATTTCTTGCAAATGTTAACATACTCCATTTGCTCCAACAACAAAAAACAGCGTTCTTTGTGTCACTCGGGTAACTAGAAGTTGTTGGTAGGGACGTTAAAGGTAACACCTTCACCATTTATAAATATGCTGAAATATTCAAGTCAAAATCAACCGAAATATTATAGATTCTCTTCTTGATTTAGACTGCTCTGAATGATGCAGAGCAATAAGTAAACATGCATGGTCCTGTTAATGAGAAATATGATATGATCAATATTACTGGAACTTAGTTAGATAATTTGGAGGGTGGTATCTTATTTAGGAAACATAGGGATAATTGAAGAAAGATGAGGAAGAGTTTGTTTATATGTTGCCTGATTAATATTGAGAGAATATGTATATAACGTATGGATGAGAAAGAAATATATAGTGTATGTAAAAGTTAAAATAGTTAAAATATATTATTATATGTTGGCTTTCATAATCAATGTGTCCAATAACAGGTTTTGTTATTCAAAAGACCATATAGAAAAATATTGATGACAGTGGTCCTTAAGGTATTGCTAAATCAATACATATATCAACTTCTACCTTTGGGGAAAACTAATTTTATGCAAATTAACTCAGAATAAGAGGAATATTGGTGCTGATAATAATCTAAATTGGGTTCAAGAAGAAATGTATTTTTATCCATCTAAGACAACAGACAGTTTTTCAGGGGGATTATTTTTGGGTGCATTTCTGTTAATTACAATCTATGTGTAATGAACCTTAAGTGTGAGTACTCTCAAAGGTAGTGCTTCTGAGAGTGTCTATATATAACTCTATAGCGTTTCACTTGTCCCTATTTTAGAAGGGCAGGCTTCAAAATGAACCTTATGAAATGTAGTTTACAAATACATGGGAGTTTTGCTACCCAGTATCCCTGAGTCCAAATGTCTGTATAAGGGTGTATGCAAGGTTTGCAGCTTCTTTACAGAGTACCGCTCATGTTGTACTCAAAAGTTGTTTATCCAAGAAGAAAACCCAAAAGGGAGGCCGTAGAAGTGCACCATCTCCTAGTGCAGGTCAGAATGTATATATCAACAACCCTGGATCAGATATTAAAAGGTGAGAAAAGGAAAAACAGAAAATAAGGACAGAAGAGGCTTGTTTTCTGGCAATAATATAGGATATGACTAGAAAACAGTGCATTTTAATCTTAATAAGATTGTCATATGATGTTGGAAAGGTGTAAACTTGCTATTACGTTCTCAGTCTGCCTGGTTGTAAGCCTGCATTTTTCCAAATCTTGGGGTATAATGGGTGGGCCATTCACCATGTCTTACAATGTCCCATGAGTTAGAATAAGTGCCTTCAAGGTTCGCATGGGGACAGTTGGCACTAATCTCTTTCAAAGCCAATAAGATGTGAATTTCAGTACAATGATGCAAGAAATTGACTCTAAAAAATATGACAACACTGCTTACCAGTCCTCTGTAAGCATAATCCACTTCAGCTATGCATTTTCTATGAAACTTCTTCAGGGGAAGAAGTTTTAATCAAAACGTATAGCTATAGCAGGGATTTTGTCTATAGAGGACCCATTAGTAGTGCAGGAATTCCCTGAAGAAGTTTTATATGAAACACACAGCTATTGAAGGGATATTAAATCGGACTGAAGTAATAATTATCATCTACTGTATGCTTATAATTAAAAACATGTATACATGATAGCAAGGGTTAAAACACACTTCATTTTCTTTGCTAACCTCATTCCAGTCATTTTGTTTAAAAATGTTTATAATTATCAAATACCACTAGAAATGTGTCAGACTTATTCTGTAGCAAGCATAGCAATTCAAGCATTGTTCAGACTCACCCCATACCCCACAATGATGACCTGGGTTGACTCTGCAGAGGTGCTAATAAGGTGGAAAATGAAACCAATTTGTCATACTCAGGATAGGTGAAGCCAGAGACTGTTTGTTATTTTTGCTCAAAAATGTCATAGCTTTAGATAAATAACTTTGTATTGAAAAGCTTAGAAAATAATCTATTACTAATGAAACTCCACCTGTAAATTAACTAACTTTTACTATGAAGGTAGCAAAAGATTGTGGCCCTCCCCTGTAGAAGTCTTTACTAAATTAAGTAAAACTGCATTAATATTTTTAAATCCTTAAAGACTTTCTAAATCTCTGCCGACTTTCTTCTTCTGGAGTTTAGAAGAAGCCCGTAGTTGCTACTATCATGTCTCCTTGATCACCACCAATGCTAATGTCATCACATAGTAATGCCAATTCCTTTTATGTCATGTGAGAATTTTCATAACTGATCCAAACAGTGGCTTTTAATAAATTATTCTACATGTCTAAATTACAAATTAGACCATTATGACCAGTAGAGATTATGTTGTTAGAAGGTTATGAGATCAAAACTATATATTTGAAATATTAAATAATAGAATACATTTAAATAAAGTACCAGAAAATGAAAAAAGTGATTCATCTTAATACAAATAAAAATTTCACTGTGAAAATATGGGAACATAATAAAAAGAAAGAATACTTACTAAATTGTTATGAAATTTGAGTAAAAAAAAGAAAATAATCAGATAACAATACTAAATAATAATAATACACAAAAAGAAGACAAATAAAAAACAACTTGCATGTATGTAGCAAAGAGAATAATGTATTTTCTAATTAAACAAACACTGTCTTTTGAAGGCCTTCATGTTGATTATAGGCAACATGTTTTTAGAATAAAAAAATAATAACATAGGCTCTAAGTTATTATGTTTTTTATAGAATTTTCCTACTGAGGAATCTACCATTTTAGTTTCCAGTGAGCTACTTCCCGAGGTAGGAGGAGTATTTAAATGCAGAGAAGAAGCTCTTTCTACACAACAAGAATGTGGGAGAAACTACTTAGTGCTCCTATTAGCTCTAATGCAAAGCCTGTTTATTTGAAAATAACCAATTGTGACAGAACTTGCCAGAAACTAATCAAAATGTAACCTTTAATATTTCATGCTTTTTATTTTGAACTAATAACAGATCACAGAGAGCCTCATTCAATTGCGAGTTGGCCAATTGAATAGGGCTCTATATAAGCACATAACATATTTTTATACAGAACTTTTTAGTTACTGAACTTCTATCTAAAATCAAGGTCTTCACTAACTAAAAACTTCCGTCAAAAAATATGTTATGTGCTTATATAGAGCCCTCTTCAATTGGCAAAATTGCAATTGAATGAGGACCAGAGTGTATAACATATTAACTATAAATTAACCACTAATTATTTCTTCTAGTTATTGTTATTATTATTATTATTATTATTATTATTGTTATAGCTAAAGTGTAGCACAATGATAACATCCTGCAATTTGCATCAGCTGGGTAATATAAAAACAGTAACTATTTACCATTATAGGGGCCTGAAATATAGTGTACAGGCAATGAGATGTTAGCACTTATGTGTGATTGTGATCATTCTTGTGCTAAAAGTTTATATATCTATATATACACAACCTAACCTATTATCAATAATTAAAGTAGTTGTAATATACCTTTTATTAGATTCATTGGCTCTTGTGTATGGTTTTCCTTTAAGTTTTAAGACTTTTAAAGGACACTGGAAAACCATATGTCCTGATGTGTTTTGTGAATGCCCTGCTTGGCTTACATGAATGTCATGTGGTTAGGGGTAAAAATAATAAATTAATGAGGGATAGACAACGAGAAACAATGTAAATCAACTGTAATATTAAGTTAAACTTGTTAGCATGTATTTTTCTAATAAATACAACAATTCTTCTAGATAGTATCTTTAAATGACCGCAAGAAAATTCTTTACCTTGTCTATAACATGGGCATATTCAGGGTTTATGCTGCCCTAGGCCATCCAGATTCGTGCATCCATTATGTCCCACTTGCAGCTCCTCTTTTCCCCTTTGATAAGGTAATGTGTGTTTAAATAAATATAAATATATATATATATATATATATATATATATATATATATATTTGTCAGAAAGTGTCAAGTAACATAGCAATATAGCAACATAGCAATTGAGATTCTAAAACGACTTTTAGTCCATCAAGTTCATTTTTTTATATCTGTAATCCTTGTAATATTTGGATTAATTGTTAATTGATCCAGAGGAAGCCAAACATTGCCAATTGTCTCATAAGGGGAAAAAAATCCTTCCTGAACCTAAATGCTGGCAATCAGATTATTTCCTGAATCAAAACTCCTCCTTTTTATTAAAAAATATATCCAATACCTTTTTAAAGTTATCTGTCGAATCTGCTGTCTAATTTTCCTTTGGTAGAGAGTTCCACTGTCTAACCACCCTTACTGTGAAGAATTCTGTTCTTTCTTTACGGTGGAATCTTTTTTTCTTCTAACCTCTAAAGGATGATCTATTGCCTGTTGAAAACCATTTGGCGCAAAAAAGCTCCCTTGACAAAGATTTATATTGATCCTTGGTGTATTTATATGATGCAATCACATCCCCTTTTAGGATGGGTGTAGGAGCCAAATAAAATCTGGGGGGATACTGCATATAGTATGAAAATACCACACAGCTGCTTCTCTACACATCAACACACTCATTGAAAAATCTGGGGGGAATTCGTTCCTACACCCATGCCTCTTAGTTGTCTTTTTTCTAGAGAAAATAAGTTTAATTTGGTTAGTATTTCTTCATAGCTTAGTTCTATGTCCCCTCATTAAATTTGTTGCTGTTCTCTGTACCGTTTATTTTTTATGAAGTGGCACCCATAATGTAATCCATATTCCAAATGGGTATTTATATAGTAGCAGAATTATATTTGCCTCTATACCATCTTAATACAGATACATTCATAGTCCAGGAAACTTAGATATGCCTTTAAGCTTTGACTTTCCTGAATTTTATGTTTTATCTATAGAATCCCGCAATTTGTAAAATCCCAAAAAACATTAAAGTGAGACTCCAAATATAATATAGCTCAAAACTAGAGATAATGACAAGTACTTTCTCAACTTAATGTTATTTAAAAAAAATAATTTTCTTACATTAAAGTCTGCAATTTATAGTCACTATATATGTCACTTTGCCATTCTAAACCACTTACCATGGACTGACTGCATTGTTATTGTCAGTTATTATTGGCAGTGAATACTGAATCTTATAGCTTTAAACCTATTTTCTGTTACGAGCTCCAGGGATTAATCAGTCATTATTCTTCATATTGGTCCATACCGAAGACAGTGTAGTCAGTCCATGGTGGGTGGATCAGAATAGCTGATTGACAACTAAATGCAAGAAAACACATTTAAAAAAAAAATACATTCAGCTAAGTACTTTTCTCAAAGTTATTACCTATGCAGTGTCAAACTAAACATTTAACTTTGTTTAAACTAAACTATTCTGAAGTCTTTGACTGTGTGGATCACACAAACGTGTGGCAAGTCCTTAAGTAGAACGAGGTATCAGACCATTTCAGCCGCCTCCTGAGGAAGCTGCATGTGGACCAAGAAGTCACTGTCAGAACCGAACATGGAACAATTGAATGGTTCAAGGTCGGGAAAGGAATGCGATCTCGGAATACATCATGCATAAGGCTGGGCTAGGAAAATGAAAGCCAGAGTTAATATAGCTGGTTGAAAGTGAGGTGAAACTATAAGGCATATTGATGTGGAATGAAGAAAGAAGAGAATGCAAATGCTGGCCTGCTACTCAACATTAAAAAGATGAAGATCACCAAGCACCAATCTCAGTTCCTGGCATGTAGATGTGGAGGTAGTGACAGATTTTAATTTCCTTTGCTCCAAGATCTCTGCAGATGGTGACTGAAATTAAAAGACATTGGCGTCTGGGGAGGAAAGCTTTGGCAAATCTGAACAAGCTATTAAAAAGTAAAGCTAGTACACTATCCACAAATAGTTAGAACTATAGTATTCCCAATAGTAACATATGGATATGAGATTTGGACCATAAAGAAGGCTGAATGATGTATAATTAATGTCTTTGAACTGTGGTGCTTTAGAAAACTTTTTAGAGTTCATTGGACTGAGAAGAAATTCAAGAAATCGATACTACAAGAAATTAAGTCAAACTTTTCACTTTTTTTGCTCTGCTTTGAATGTGAGTTTTAGGCTCAAAGATTTTGGCCATTTCATGATAAGGTAGGATTTCCTAGGGGAGACTCTGATGCTTAGAAAGACTGAAGGCACATGGAGAAGGGGCAGCAGTGGCAGATATGCATAGATGAAGCCATTAAGCAATGAACATGAGATTAATGGATCTCAGAGGGGTAGTGGCTGATATATATTCCTGGGGTGTTGCGGTGCATTGGATCGTGGAGAGTTGGACACACCTAAATTACTAAACAACAACAACAAATTGTAAATATTATGTTTAAGATGTTAGTGAATACTTAATATGAGCAGTATTTGTTTAATATGGTTTTATAGGACCTTTGGGGATTATATCATTGCGTTCCAAGAACGTTTTTGTATTCTCTTGTTTGTATTCTCAAGACTCTGAGATAACCATGATTAATTAATTGTTTTTTATATTATTTACATTTTTTTTGTAGGTGGGATTTTGCATGTTGGTTTATTTAAATTATTTTTTATATAAGATTTTATTATCATATCTATTAAAAATAGCACTCTTTATTCAATCTGTGTAGAACAAGTGTGCGGATCAAGAAGACATCTATATTCTAATATATCCTTTTCACCATTTTACTAGCTTGCCTACTCATCAGTTGCCTACTAAGAACATCTGAGATATAATGTTAAGGTCATTATCTAAAACACAAAGCTTAAATTAAATAATTATTCATTACTGTTAGAAACGTATAACACTTTGATCCTTCAAACTCATTGCATTGGGGTAATGCTGGATTCCCCACCTCAAACATTTAGAAATTAGTCAAATTATATTACTTTCTCTTAAGGCATATCATATGCTACACTGCATAAATTCTGATACGCTTAACTTGTTCCCACCAACTGTGATTCACTCCTTATCAGCAAGCACATAAATTCCTCATTCCCGATTACATCCATTACAGCAGCTTCTAGATTCAGCCACCTTACTTATCATTCTGCCGTCACTGCATCTTCCTGCGTCCCTCCAAATACTTTTTCTAGTCTACAGAATATAATTCTCCATTAGGTTCTTAAGATGCAAAACTCTCAATAACTCTGCACCCTACTCTATGCCCTTGTCTTGTATTCCTGTCTAATTACTGACTACCGCTTTTGCCTGCAGATTGTTTCTTGTGCGGATTCAACACTTTAACATCCCTTACATTGCTGTATTAGTCTATCTTTCAGAGCTTTAAGCATTCATCAAAAGTAAACTTTCTTTAGAGAAGCCTATATCCTATATAACACGAATCTCCCTGACCATCTGGTCACTGTCTTGGATAGCTGATGAAGGGATCCCACTTCAAACACCAGTTGAACTATAACACTCTGCAATAGTCTGTGAGTCTTCTGGGTTTTGTATAAATTGCTAATACAGTCATTGACAATGCTTCATACGCAAGGCATCATAAAATCTTTACATTCACTTCAGTTTTTGTACAGGACAGGGCAGCTATAATCTCTGGTACTCTGACACATATATATATATATATATATATATATATATATACCTTCCAGATATCTTATTCCACATATATATCAATCCAGTCAGACAGCGATAGTTCTTATCATCTTCAATAGGGATTCTGATACATATATGTACTGTTTATCTTCTAGATATCTTATTCCATATATATATATTAATCCAGTCAGACAGTGAGAATTGGTACCTCACTCTTTTCCATGGCAACATGCTTACACACTTAAGTTTGAGCAGACTTTACATAACTGTCATCACTTTATGGAGTCTGGAGACTGACTCTATCCATGGCAGTTACTGGCTACCTCAACTGAATATCAACTGACAGTTACAGATTGCATCACTACATTCTAAATTAGTTATCTGTTCATGAACCAAACATGCAACATACAGATTCAAACATCATATGTCAAACACATAGGCCCTCATTCAATTGCTATTTGGCCAATTGAATAGGGGTCTAAATAAGCACATAAGATATTTTTTTAAAGAAGTTTTTAGTTACTAAACATCTATCCAAAAACAAGGTTTTCACTAACTAAAAACGTATTTTAAAAAAAATATGTTATGTGCTTATTTAGAGCACTATTCAATTGCCCAAATCGCAATTGAATGAGGGCCATAGAGAGAAGCAACACAACATACAGTAATTAACATACATAGAGTAATCACCTTAACATAACATATGAAATAACTATAAAACATAATACAAAACTATCTAGCCCAGAACCACAACCACAACATTCCAAGGAGGCAGTCCAGTTGCCATGACCCACTGACCACCAGTACTTTTGGACTAGTGGTCAGGGGGATCATTACATTATAGACTTAGCATTTACACCCCAAATAACTTATATAGATCAAATATTGCTCAGGCTTTACAGTGACACACAGCCACCAACTGACATCAGTTTGAGTAACCAATATGAAATATGAATTTCTCACACTTCTAGCCATCTACTTTCGAATTTCCTTTCACAGGAACAGGGGCCTCTGCTCCTTTATCAATATGTTTTTAAATGTTTAAAACATATTATAATTGTCGTACTACGAGATGTCGTCACGCTTTGCTTGCTGCGTACGACTTAGCAATGAGCTCCGAAGCAAGAGGAGCTGTTAACTTGGAGCACTTAGGCGATGAGTGCTGAAAGCGAGGCGAGTCGTTAAATCCTTAAAACGAGCAGCACTGGCAATGAGCACCAAAGGCGCTCCTTTCCTGCGAGGGGAGCAGTGGAGGTAATGAAAAATACAAAACGCGGGATCGCCTTAGGCTGCAAGCAGTTGATGAATGCGAGACTTAGAAAAAAACAAGGGACTTAGAAAAAAGGTGAAATGCCAATTTATGTCGAATTTAAGCAGTTTCGGCACTTAAAAATTGGCTAAGCGAGAAAAAAATTAAAACAAGGCAACACGACCCCGAACCTCGCAAAACACAGCCAGTGACGTATGCGGTAGAAAAATACTAATAAGAAGGACGCAAAATGCTTGCGAAACGCGTAAAACATAGACTAACGCCACCATTTTACAACACTAACTAACACATTTACACATCAAGATTCTGAAATGGCGGATTTCCCGCCTAAACCAACGGTTTTGTCTCGTGCACGCAGCCTATATATAGGGCACACTTGCCACAGAACTGACACTTTCTCCTCAGCTGGACATTTTCTGCTGCCGGAAAATCCAAAAAGAGAGTTAGCTCTTCAGGAAACTGATTGATGAATACTAAATACAAATAGGTAAAGTATATAAATAATCATTAATAAATAATTAATAAATGAATTATTCTTAAAAACGGTATTAATAAAGGTATATATTATTAGTTTAAAAAAATTGTTAAAAAAATGAGCAACAAATGTATAATTTATGCTTGCTTTAGTTTAGCAATACTTTCATGCTTAGCTGTTTGTAATATATTAATTAATTGAATAATTAAATAGTAATGTACATTAATTGATTAATTATTAATTAGTAATCATTATGAAAAAAATATATAACATTTTAAACTGCCTAAAGTTTATTAATACATTAATGCTTACCTCTTTCTAATATATTTAGACATTGATTCATTAATTATTAATGTACATTATTTTATCAAATAAATATTAGTAATCATTATGAACAACAAATATTCGATATTTTACAATGCCTTTAGTTTATTCATATATTAATGCTTAGCTCTTTAGAATACATTTAGTCATTGATTAATTGATTATTAATGTACATTCATTTATTAATTATTAATTAGTAATAATATCAAAAAATACAAAATGGACTACAAACAATATGTATATTTTACTATGCACTGATATATCCGTGTTGCTACTAGTTACCTGATAGGGATGAATCCACATATTACAAATGCTTTCCATCTTATTTGACAGTTTCATCATCTCTGCAGCTGACTGAACACAGAGAGTGACGTTTGCAGCCTTTGAACAGCATAAAGATCACCTTTACAGGTATATCATTTAATTATGTTCTTATAGAACAAAAAAGGATTACGTTTTTTTATTTTGAATTGATGACAGTTATTGATTAATTAACATATATTAATGTATTAATTAATTAATAATTAGTAATCATTACAAAAAATGACATGTGCTACATTTAATATTTTATACTGCTTTTATTTATGAATATATTGATGATTATGCATTTATGTTTTGCATCTATGCCAATATATCCATGTTGCTGCTGATTGCCTGATAGGGATGAATCCAAATATTACTAATGCTTTCCATCTTATTTGGCAGTTTCATCATCTCTGCATCTGACTGAACACAGAAAGTGTCGTTTTCAGCCTTTGAACAGCATAAAGATCACCTTTACAGGTATATCATTTAATTATGTTCTTATGGAACAAAAAATGATTAAGTCTTTTTATTTTGAATTGATGACAGTTATTGATTAATTAACGTATATTAATATTTTAATCACATATATAGTTGTCAGCAATACAGGTTGTTGCTAACGCTTGCAGGTTTGTGTAGCGATGCGAGGGCCGCAGTTACTGGCAAGGAGAACCAAAGGCACTCCTTGCACTGGTAGGGCTCATTGCAGGCTGCAAATGTGGATCCTCGCAAATCGAGGGGCAGCATTTGCGGAGGAAGAGGCTCTACGGTGCCTCACAACCCCTTACAAACGACCACACAAGCGGGAGTTAAAAAAACAAACACGCAATAACTAACTACGGACTTACACAAGAACAATTATGACTCGCAAAAATACAACCTTAACGGACAACCCAAACATTAAAAAAAACTAAAATAAAATAAAAACCTTACCCACCCCAAGGGGGGACACCCAGAACCTCTGCAACACTGCTTAAACCTCGAATTTGGTCAAATTTACAAAGTTTAGACACTCGAAAATACCCTAAGCAAGAAAAAAAATGACCGCCGAAAAAAACAAAAAACAAGGCTACACGACCCCTAAAGCCGCACGAAGCCTATTTACACTACACACTTCACACATTGCTGACACTTACACCTCAGCTGCACAACAGTGCAAACCTACATTTTATACTGCAGGAACTTTAAAACAGATTGTCAGCTCTTCAGCACAATGTTTCCTGCATAAATTACTTACAAATAGGTAATGTATATTAAATTATTAATTTATTACTTATTTAATTAGCATACAAAAATACATATACACAAAAAGAAAAAAACACTATAGCAATAAATGCAAAAGCCATTCACTGAGCGCCTCACAACGAGCGACAACGCTGCTCATAGCACACAAACTACAGCCTTGCAATAAGCGCAAAAAGAAGATCAGCACCGGCCTTACAATGACAGCAAAAGAGCCTCTGATAAAAAAAAATACAACAACCAATAGGCTTGCAATGAGCTCTGAAGGTGCTCATTACGAGCTACGCGATGAGCGCCAAAGGCGCTCAGCACGAGGCTCGCAATGAGCCGCGAGGGATCTCAGATTACCCAAAAACTTATGTCTGTGGCAAACAGCATTACCTGCCTTACAATTGTATTGCCCCGTCATTTTTGACGGGCAAGGCGCTAGTTAATTCATAATTAGTAATCATTACATTTTATACTGCAATAAAAGTAAGAACAATTTTTAACCTGCACTGATATATCTGCCTTACTGCTCATTCATGGACATTGCTTTTGGAACTATTAATTAATAATAATTAAAAAACCAATTTATAATAGTTAAAAAAATATGTACATTTTACAAAGCACTTACATATCTGGAGTGCTTAGATTCTGACATGTGCTATATTTAGCATTTTATAATGATTTTATTTATGAATATATTGATGACAATGTGTTTATGTTTTGCATCTATGCTAATTAATGAATTAATTGAATACAAACATTAAAAATGATTTTCATGTAATTTCACAGATTACTCATCTCTGCATCTGACTGAAGTCAAAGAGTGAATTCTGCAGGATTTTTTTCTGAAATAACATAAATTTCACAGGTATATGATTTCATGATGCCCTTATTGTTTTGTATTGATGACAGTTAATGATTAATTAATTAACCTATATTCATTTAGGATCTCATTCAAATGCAATTTGCAAAATTGAATAGGTCTCTATATAAGGACATAGCATATTATTTTTACATACATTTTTAGTTAATGAACATCTATCCAAAACTAACAAATAAATATGCTATCTGCTTATATAGTGCCCTATTGCGTTGCACAACTTGCAAATGAATGAGGCCCTTAGTATTTAATTATTCATTCATAATAACCACAAACAAAAATTCTGCATACATATATGCTTACCTAATTGACTTTTAATGAACGTCAATTACACCTTGTAAGTCAATTGATTTAATCATTAATAAAATTACAAAATTGCACATTATTTTAAGCCTGATCTATACTTTGCTCATAGCTCTTTCTGTGTGCCCTTCTTTAGGAAAACATAATTACCTCTTTAGGTTTACCATTAATGTTAGTTATTGATTAATTTATTAACGTATATTAACTTATTAATGATTTAAGAATTAATTATTTAAAAAAAAAATTGTTATCAATATATATATATATATATATATATATATATATATATATATATGTGCAGTGCTTTCCTTTTAAATTAATGCCTATAAAAAAAACTTAATGGATTAATGTATTTCAAGGAAAAATTCTAAATGCTTTGCAAATCATTGCATTCTTTCATTAATGCTATTTAGGTTTGGATTGAAAACAGCTACAAATAATATGTAGAATACAAAAAAAAATTACATCTTACACCTATATTTACAATTACTATGGAGGACAACAAAGAAGACAGGATTGAACGCAAAAGGAGAGCGGCAAGGGAACTTAATCAAAGGTGGGGAGATACACAGTCCATGGAGATTTCTCAACGCTTAAGAGAAGAAGACCAACATAATCGTTTAAATAAAAGAAAAATGAGTAAGAAAGCACAAAGTGAGTGTGCTGGAGCTTCAAAAAAAAGAAAAAGTGAACAAAAACATGTCTGTGAAACCATGTATATGACACCAATGTAGATATGGAAAGGTGTAGTGATATCTATGTTGAGGAAGCTCAGGATACTGCTTTCATTACAGCACTAACAGTAGACACTCATTATTGTGGATCACTCAATGTTTTTTGTCAGTTTTGTGGGGCCTATCATTTTCTCAAGGAAAGACCAACTGACGGAGATTTCATTAGTTGCTGTCGGAAAGGAGAGGTAAGACTTCCACAAAGACACACATTTCCAGATTACTTACAAAGTATCATGAGCGATCCAACATTTCCAAATTATACCAATTTAAAAAAAAACATCAGGTCTTATAACAGTGCAATTTAATTTGCTTCAATGGGTGCTACATTAGCAGAAAATGTCCCAGGACATGGTCCTTACTGTTTTAGAGTTCAAGGACCGACCAGATCTAGTGGCAAGAGTATTCAAAATAAAACTCAATTCATTAATGCATGATATAACTAAAGCACAGTTATTTGGAAAATGTGTGGCTTTTGTTTATACCATTGAATTTCAAAAAAGAGGACTGCCACATGCACACATAATTTTAATCCTGCAGGAAAAAGATACATTGAATACTGCAGAGAATGTGGATTCAGTCATTACTGGTGAATTCCACATCCAGAAAAAATTTCCAAACTTTATGAGATTGTAACACAGAATGATTCATGGGCCATGTGGAGATATCAATCCAAATTCACCATGTATGGGAAAAAAAAATTACAAAATTTCCAAAACAATTTCAAATGCAAACTTATGCTAATTGTGATGGATACTCTTTGTATAAAAGAAGACAAGGACAAACAGCTATTATCCGTGGACAAAAGGTTGATAATAGATATGTCGTTCCATACAATCCACATTTGCTGATTATGTATTTTATTAAATCCATCAAATATTATATATACTAAGGCTATGATGCAGCAACTGTTGTTGTTCAAGGTGCACAAATTGAAAAGGAAATCCAATTTTACATGACAAACTTTCTAATTATTTAGATGCTCGCTATGTCAGTGCTCCTGAAGAAATGTGGCATCTTCTGAAATTTTAGATGCATGATTGGTCACATGCTGTGTATCGATTAGATGTATATTTGCCACAAAGACAGTTTGTTTGCTTTACTGCAGGCAATGAAAGAACTGCCTTAGCCCAAAGTGAACATCGGGAAACAACACTTACTGCTTGGTTTCAATTAAACTGCCAGGACACTGAGGCAAGACAATTTTTATACATTAAGATTCCATATCACTATGTATTTGTAAATGGCCAATGGCAACAATGAAAAAGAGATACTCATAAAATTATACCATGAATTTATACCGTCAGTCCAAGAGACATTGAACGTTTCAGTTTAAGTTTACTTCTTTTACATGTTCCCGGTGTACAAAGTTATGAACATTTACGCACAGTGAATTACATAGTTTATGATACTTTCCTATTAGCTGCAAGACATCAAAACTTCCTAGCAGATGATACAGAATGTAAGAGGTGTCTGGAAGAAGCAGCACTATGTCAAATGCCAAAGCAAATGAGAGAACAATTTGCATTCATATGCATCTTTTGCAATGTACCTGTTGCATTTACTTTGTGGGAAACATTTAAATTTAATATGTCTGAAGACTTTTTGAAACATTACAATGAGCCTATTGCACTCTTAAGTGTTAGTGGAAACTCAAGAAACAAGTCTTGCTCATGGATTAAATTGTTCAAGTTTTAATTTGCCTGCTCCAGGACTTATTGATGGCATCAACTTTGATGATTATGACACCAAGCTTCAACAACAAAAAGCACAAGAAAAACTGGCAACTTTAAATACTTTACAATTGCAAGCATTTAATGCCATCACAGATGCTACAGATGATGAAATGGTCAAAGACCGTTATTTCTATCTAGATGGCCCTGGTGGATCAGGAAAAAACGTATCTGAGCAATTGTTTGATGAGTTACATTCGAGCACAGGGTCAAATAGCAATGCCATTTGCAACAACTGGAATTGCCGCACATTTGTTAGAAGATGGCAGAACTGTGCATAGTGGATTTAAACTGCCAGTTCCCATTTTAGAAACATCAGTGTCAGATATTCGAGTGAATTCTTTACAAGCCAAAAATGTTTAACAAAGTAAATTAATTATCGTAGATGAGGCCACAAATATGTCATGTCATGCCTTGCAATGTATTGATAGATTATTAAAAGAAGTGATGGATAATAATTTGCCATTTGGTGGAAAGGTGATGTTGTCAAATAATATAGATGCCTTGAATCTAAATAACAAAATGTAAAATTCATCAACGCATCCCAAAATAATTATTACATTGCAGATTCAGTTCTTGCTGACGATAAAGACAGTGAATCTAATTTTAGTATAGAATTTATTAATTCTTTAACACCACCTGGAATGCCACCACATGTTTTGCAATTGAAAAAAGGGGCAATTGTCATGCTATTGAGAAATATGAATCCGAAAAAAGGACTTTGTAATGGGACCAGATTAATTGTGCACAATTGAAAAGATCATTTCATATATGCAGAAATGATGACTGGTACCGATAAAGGTAACGAGTTTTGATACCAAGAATTGATTTGGCTCTAAGTGAGAGTGGTTTGCCTTTTGTCCTTCAAAGGAGACAATTTCCAGGTATCATGGCATTTGCCATGACCATCAATAAATCCCAAGGACAAACAAGTCTGTAGGTATGTTTTTACAGGAACCGTTTTTTTTGCACATGGACAACTCTATTTTGCTTTTTCAAGGTGCACAAATCCAGATGATATTAAAGTTTCAATTGAAGACAACCCAAGTCAGGGTGATCTATTACATGATGGACGCATTTTTACAAAAAAACATTGTATACTATGAGGTTTTGTAAACATAGAGAATAGTGGTTTCATTTACAGGACGAAATTTAATGTCACTTGGCCTCTTCTTAGAGGACCACTATTTCACATACGAAACTCTATCTACAATTTTACAAAACTACAACATTAAACAAAAAAAAAAGAAAAAAGAAAGCAACAATAAAAAGTGGTTAGATTCCATAGACACAATTCCAAGTCTGCTGGGGTCTTTTAAAGGGAACCACTTTGACAGAGAAAAAAAAATGGAATGTCTTGGAAGTGACTTTGGCCAGGATTGACTCCACGAAACAGTTGCCTTGCATTTTCTTACCATTACTGTTTCCATTTTAATACTTTAAGTTCATGTTTGTAATGTTAAAATTCTGTTTTCAAAGGACTGAAAAGTTGTTTCATTCTATGAAATTAAGGTTTAATGTTAGTAGCAGGATCATCATTTGTTGCAAAATGTAAATGTTTCATGATATAGGGAGTATTGATCCAGGGAGTGATCCGATCGCCAGTTAATGGGGTCAGGAAGGAATATTTTTTTTGCCCACTTTAAAACAATTAACCAAGTTTCACTGGGTTTTTTGGCGTTTGCCTTCCTCTGGATTCAATATTTACGATCACTATATTTTTAACTAATTTCATTTTAAATGTTATTACCTTACTTTAATGTTTGCATTGCTAACTTTGTATTTTACAAGGTTTAAAAAGTTGATTTATTGAATGTTATTAAGGATTTATGTCAACAGCAGCATAATCAGTTGTTACAAATTTAAATGTATAATTAAATAGACAGGATTCATCCAGGGAGTAATCTGATCACCAGTTACTGGGGTCAGGAAGGAAAAAAAAAATTCCACCTTTGATACAATTGGCTAAGTTTCAATGTTTTTTTTTTACTGTTTGCCTTCCCCTGGTTTCAATACCTATGTGCTTTACCAGGAGTTCAACTACAAGTTTCATGTTAAGAAGCATTCTGTAATGGTTTAAAATACTAATTTATACAAAGTTGACCTATTTATGTTAGTATTGTTAAAAATAATTAATTCAACACTTGCATGTTAGAAACCTTTGGTTCACAATACTTATTCAGACAAATGTCATGGATTGTTAGATTATTACTTCATACATGACAATTAAAAAGTTTAATATGGTTAAACAGTTCATTGTTAAAAGAATAAAGAAACTTTATTATACATTTTTGTACTTCTTTGTAGATAACAAAAAGTTTAAGAGTCTCAGAAAATCACATTGTATTACAAACAGCATTTCCAGCTTTAACATTTTATTGACCGTCATTTTTTGACTGGCAATATATTTATTGTATTTTCTGCTTGCATAAATATGAATAATAATAATAATAATAGAAAATGTCTGTATTTTATGTCTACTATACTATTGCAGGAATAGTATAAATGAAGTACTACTTAAAATGTTATGTTTTTCACTGAAAACATGTCTGAACTTTAGTATTGATAGAAATATAGATTTGATGGCAGATACGATTCAAAAAGGTCCATATATGGGCCTATTCGATCTACCTAAAAGTGTGTCTTAATTTAGCCTCAGAAAAGCCTTATGCAGATCCCAGGCATGCTTCAATTTCTTAACTGTGTTTGACTTCTCGTTCTTGCATTCCTCTTTTTCTGTCTTGAGCATTATTAAAGCCTATTATAAATTTGGAGTTTTCTAGCATATATCTCTTCTTCCTACTATCCTCTAAGCTCACAAGGTCTATTTTTTCTTTTAGACCAATCACCGCTTTAGTTGCCCTTCTTTGAATTAGTTCTAGTTTATTGATATTTTTTTGAAACTATGGTCTCTAAAACTTGACACAATATTGTAGATGAGATCTAATTATACATCTATAGAGCAGCATTAGTAAATCCCTTTTTTCTGCTGTTAATTCCTGTACCAGTACATCCAACCATACCCTTGCTTTTCCTGTTGCATTGTCTGCCTACTTTTAAATAATGTAATAAAATAACTTCCAAGTCCCTTTACTTATCATTTGCCATCATTAATTGTAATGTTGAAGCTCTTTCTATTTACCACAAGTGTTGTAGCAAAGGCTTGGAAACCTCCTATCTCTAAATTTCTATAGGTAAAATATAAAATCTGATATACGCACACAATTACCATGATGATATCAATAAAACTTTTTTCTCTGGAGCGTGTCTGGGTTTTAAGAAAAGCCTCATAGATAAAATACCTCTAAACCATTATTTGCTTTCCTATTCTCTCATAGCATGGATCATTACCTTACTACCCCATTCCTTTCGCTTGAACCTTCAGTTATCTTTCCTTACCTGTTTCCCATAAATTGAAAAAAACACTTGATAATGTAACAATTTTTCTTGAGATCTATTTTTCTACCAAAGACTGCAATATCAATATACAACTGAAAACTATGTATTCTTTGATTAATCAATCTGGACTTGTACACTATTTGTACTCTTGTAATTTGTCAATGTACTTTCATATGGATACAGATGCACAGAAATATTGTCTGTCATAATAAAAATATAAAAAAATAGTAATATCTTTGTTTTAAGCCTTTACCCATAGACATTATTTGTGTTGTCCAACAGCAGTAAGGTTTGAAAAGGATTATTGGAGCAACAGCCATGAAATTCTCTATGATTTGAATCCCTATAAATATCCACAGTACCATTCCCACTCTATGTTCAATGCCATTTTTTTGCTTTTCTTGTAAATCTTCTCTGACTTAGAAAGTCGTTAATCCTGACTTGTGGCACCCATTATCCTGCTCTTATGTGTGGTCCATTGTACCACTCAAGCAAAAATCCAAACCTCTAGTTACCTATTATGTTTCTTCAATGATCTATCCTTCTTTATACTCCCAGAGTTATGATGTACTATGCTATTCAAGCCAGTATTGAGTTCATTATAAGTTGAATTTTATGGTAAAGAGAAATTTTGCAGTAAGAGAAAGTTTCTAGCAAATTTCCTCAGGGACCCAGGCAAGAAGCAGAAATATTCTGCCCTGGTACATACATAATTTGCACCAAGTTCCTAATTATTTTAACTGTTATTACTTTTAATTGCCTATTTGTCATGATGGGTAAATAAAATGAACAACAATTTAATAAACTGAGCTATGGAAATTTTGTGAAATATTTGAATGTTACAATAGGTAAAAAGGAGCAATTTAAGACACAAAATTCCCAAGGTGAAATATATTCTTAGTGACATTTAACTGACAACAGCAGCATGGAAAGAAGTTATTGTTCCAGATTTTTTTTTAAAGCAGCAAATGCATCTAATTAAATTCATTATATACTGCATAAAAATACAGAACATCAGGATATTGTAATTTGAGTTATCTCTGAGACAGTATACCAAATGAAAAGCTCAGTATATTCCCCCCAAAAAGTTGCTACAAGCAAATCAGTTTCTTAGCAGAGTAAGAAAAGAAAAGCAATATCTTCTAATTCTTACAGAATGTATATATGAAAGTCTGCTGATTTATTTCTAGAATTTGTTGTTTTATGAAGTAAATGTTTGAAGCCAGAACATCAACGGTTAGCAGACCTTTTAAAATAGGTTTCAGAAATCATATTCTCTCTTGTTTAGTTTGTTTCAGAAAAAGAAAAGTGCAACAAGGTAATTAGAAAAATTGATCTTTCAGAAGCAAAGCTTAATAACAGTCTTATTGTAATGATAGTACTTCTGGGTTATCAAACACCTCTCACAAGTAATTTTGCCCGAGATGTTTGTAACTAGTCAGGAATGTCTAAAATCAATACTTACAGGCAAAAATCGATGTCCAGAAAGCACTGGAATCCAAGCAATGGTTTGACCTCACACGTAAGGTTCAAAAAGTTTACAAAGAAAAATGCAGTTGTTTATGTAATTAATTGTTGATACAACAAATGTTAGTCTTAATTCAGCTTATTGTTCTAAATGATAACACAATTTCCTTTCAGAAGTGTGTAATTTGTTATTTATTTTCTGCAGAAAAGGATTTTGGGTAAAGATATCCAAATTATCTTCAATGTTTATCATAATTATGCGTCTTTACACTTTAATTATAGAAGATTTTGTAGAAGTAAAAATTAACTAATTTTAATAACTATATTCACAGGTTTTATATAGAATATTGGATATATTTTCACAATGAATATGTTTTATATGTAAAATATTAAATAGAGAGTTTCAAACAAAGATACATTAATCATCAATATTGTGATCTCTACACTATTTGCTATGAATATACAGGACTATTTATACAACTGAGGTTTAAGTGATGATCTTCCATAATCTATGCATTAACCAATAAAAAAACCTTTTGGCAGTAAAAGTAGCAAACTTGAGGTGAACTGAAAAAAATACTTTTGCATGGTTTCAAAGATTATTCTACAATTTAGTTTTCTCCTAAAAGAACAGAATTATGACAACACATGCATGGCATCATTATACTATATGTATTGTGTGGGGGTGGAGGAGTGGAATAAACTTCTTTGATGTCTAAACCACATAGTTAAGTATACATTTATTAACAAATTTGGTAAAACTATTTACAAGCTTGTTCTGAACAATGTGATCTATCCCTCACATTCCAATAATAATAAAAGGAATGTAAAGCTATCAATAAAATGACCCGTACATTGTTTTACTTTTTTAAATTTTGAGAAAAATTTGATATACAATTCATATACTGGTTTAGAAGTTTTTTTAATAAAATATAATTTAATCATTGTTCTCATACATTTAATAAGCAATCTCTGTATTCAAACACTACATTTTCACAGCTTATGATAATGAAGACAAACTGCAGTAATAAATGAGTTAGTAAAAGGAACCATTAATAAAACACTTGTATTTGTTGTTAAGACTTGGTTGAGCTGTCTGAGGAAAAATTATTTTAATTCTGAACCTCTACAACTCCAGTTCATAAGCTCGGTATTTTAATTCCATGTTAGGTCCAAAGGCCCAAATGGAAAACACAAAAGTGATTATTATAATCTATTCCTAGATGCCTTGATACTTGGTCATCTCTAGATGCTGTACTTTCAAAATTTGGCTTTTTTCATTAATGAGTAGGCCAATCATATTGTATTATTCAGTATCATCTGCTTTGTTGGCTGGCTTTGAGATTTTGCTTTGATAACAACAAAACCAATTTGCACACCAATCATCAGAAAATTAGACACAAATTATTTTTGAGGCCATGGGAGATTTGCTATGCGTCACAGAGGTGTGATGTGCATTGCTGTTCTCTATTTCCAATGTGGAGAATCACCATTGTGCTTTTTTATCATACAATCTTGATCCCTGTGATAGATTTTCAAGACTCCTCCATTTTCATGGTAGCACTTAATCATCCTCAAACATTTGTGCTTTGTCAAATATGAACTGCTTTCATTGATTTATTAATTAAGGAAAGTTATATACAATTATCTCATCAGAAATTTGAATAGTTATGTCGTTTTTGGATGTAAAAATGAATATATGATGCTCAACTCTAAACAGAAAGAGTTATTATAGGGCATTTTAAACACAATGCTCTATAGGACGCTTCACCATTAGCTGAAATGTATTTAAATAAATGCATGAACTAAATGTATAAGAATGTAACATATACAGTTGCAAGCAAAAGTATGTGAACCCTTTGGAATAATATGGATTTCTGCACAAATTGGTCAAAAAATGTGATCTGATCTTCATCTAAGTCACAACAATAGACAATCACAGTCTGCTTAAACAAATAACACACAAAGTATTAAATGTTGCCATGTTTTTATTCAACACACCATGTAAACATTCACAGTGCAGGTGGAAAAAGTATGTGAACCCTTGGATTTAATAACTGTTTGAACCTCCTTTGGCAGCAATAACTACAACCAAACATTTCCTGTAGTTGCAGATCAGATGTGCACAACGGTCAGGAGTAATTCTTGACCATTTCTCTTTACAGAACTGTTTCAGTTCAGTAATATTCTTGGGATGTCTGGTGTGAATCGCTTTCTTGAGGTCATGCCACAACATCTCAATCGGGTTGAGGTCAGGACTCTGACTGGGCCACTTCAGAAGGCGTATTTTCTTCTGTTTAACCCATTCTGTTGTTGATTTACTTCTATGCTTTGGGTCGTCCTGTTGTAACACCCATCTTCTGTTGAGCTTCAGCTGGTGGACAGATGGCCTTAAGTTCTCCTGCAAAATGTCTTCATAAACTTGGGAATTCATTTTTCCTTCGATGATAGCAATCCGTCCAGGCCCTGACGCAGCAAAGCAGACCCAAACCATGATGCCCCCACCACCGTACTTCACAGTTGGGATGAGGTTTTGATGTTGGTGTGCTGTGCCTCTTTTTCTCCACACATAGTGTTGTGTGTTTCTTCCAAACAACTCAACTTTAGTTTCATCTGTCCACAGAATATTTTGCCAGTACTGCTGTGGAACATCCAGGTGCTCTTGTGCAAACTGTAAACGTGCAGCAATGCTTGGATAGCAGTGGCTTCCTCTGTGCTATCCTCCCATGAAATCCATTCTTGTTTAGTATTTTACATATCGTAGATTCGCTAACAGGGATGTTAGCATATGCCAGAGACTTTTGTAAGTCTTTAGCTGACACTCTAGGATTCTTCTTCACCTCATTGAGCAGTCTGCGCTGTGCTCTTGCAGTCATCTTTACAGGACGGCCACTCCTAGGGAGAGTAGCAGCAATGCTGAACTTTCTCCATTTATAGACAATTTGTCTTACTGTGGACTGATGAACAGCAAGGCTTTTGGAGATACTTTTATAACCCTTTCCAGCTTTATGCAAGTCAACAATTTTTAATCGTAGGTCTTCTGAGAGCTCTTTTGTGGGAGGCATCATTTACATCAGGCAATGCTTCTTCTGAAAAGCAAACCGAGAACTGGTGTTTTTTTTTTTATAGGACAGGGCAGCTGTAACCAACACCTCCAATCTCATCTCATTGATTGGACTCCAATTAGCTTTTAGAGATGTCATTAGTCTAGGGGTTTACATACTTTTTCCACCTGCACTGTGAATGTTTACATGGTGTGTTCAATAACAACATGGTAACATTTAATTATTTGTGTGTTATTTGTTTAAGCAGACTGTGATTGTCTATTGTTGTGACTTAGATGAAGATCAGATCACATACTTTTACTTGCAACTGTAGGTTATTAAATGCATATGAAGTTACATATGGGTTATTGGAGTTGAAGCATGTGATATTCTTAGTGCATTTTTTTATGAAAATCTATTTATGGTATGAAAGAGGCATAATATGTCTGGAAAACCTATATATTTATGGAATATTATTATTATTAATAACTCTTTGGTAATATTGCTCTTTTATTTGTAAGTGATTAAGGTAAATAGTTACTTTTTTTCAACAATAATAACCAAAATGGATCTTCTATACACAGGTCCATTTTCATTAAAATAATGTATTAGATGCAGGTCTTAATATAAATCAGAATCACGAGATTGTGACAAGTATCTTTTATAAGAAAACGATCATGATACCCTGGGTAATCATTATCTAAATTGGATGCCGAACATTAGCAAATTCCAAGAATGTTACCATAAATAGAGCCTGCTTTCTTTCTTTTGTGAGCGACCTTTGTTTATATTGAAAAATATAAAATTGTAAAATATAGAAAAAGTTAGACAGTATGAACTGTTTTATCTTGTTTTTGAAACAGTAGGCCTTGGTTCCATGGTTGCATATTAGGAAAATATTTTAAATTGTGAGTTTTATATACAAATTATAAACAACACAATGAAATATCTAACACTAAAAGCTAACTACAGCTTAGGACCTTTTGTTCAATGTGTAATACTTAATACATATATGTGAAGACTACAGTGCTGTCTTACACAGGTCTGGAGTTGGAATCAGCCTCTGCCTCACATGATGTAGACATAGCACTAGACTAGTGGTTCCCAAATAGTTTTTGCTGTTGGAAGACCACTTAAATACACAGACCCCCAAAGGAATTTTCTACTTGCTTCCAATTAATTCAAACTCTGTGTGATAATATGATGGTAAAGTAATGTGTTATAACAAATGAAAAGGTGCAAGGTAGATAATGTTGTCTGTACTGTACCAAGTTGTCCTGATGGGAAAAGAATATAGGATTACTCTTTTCATAAAACCTATAGTTTGAAGAGATGACAAAAAAAAATAGAGTCTTGTCTTTTGATAGAGGTGAACAGGTACTTGCTTAAGGACATGTAGTTTAAGAGACAAATCCCATGGAGACAAATAATGTTTGGCTTGAAGCTATATACACAACAAATACTGAAAAACAAGACTAATAAGAAGTTATTTTTAGAGAACTTTATAGAAAGATATCATGGACAATCCAAATTAAAGTAGAGAAGCCTTCACTTTAGGATCTAAGCACAATACAAAATGACCCCCAAGTCACCTTGCCCATGACCTATAAAGGCTGTAAGTATTGGTTTAAATCTACAGTGTGTTCTCCTTATGTGCACGTCTTAAATATAAATTTATGTTTGAGATGCAATAAAAAAATATTTTTTCTATTTTACATGACATTATCCACATTGTATAATCTCAGAGAAGCAGATATAAAAAATGTTACATTTTGATGTCGCTGAGTATTTAAGGAACATGAAAGAACTAATGAAGAAACATATGCTTATTGTGATAAGGAGTTTTACCTACTGTACCTTTTAATGTTCAGCCGCTAGTAATGGAATAAGGTGTTGTCTTTATTAAAGTCTAATCAGTTGGAAAAATCCTCTTGTTTTCAATTAAGTCCCCTGCAATAAAAAAAGCAATTAGTTTCTCTGTGCCATAATAAATGCTGTGTGTTCCACCAGTTAACAACAAATTGTTTGAAATGATTGTTTGTGCATATTAAAATAGCACGGTCAGTACAAAATTCTCTGCTGAAAATGTACCATAACCACAATTAAAAAGCAAATTAATAAATAAAAGCTCTCGCAACTATTCATTTCCTTTGTAATTAAAAATATAATTATTTGCCTAAATAAACTGTGTGACAATTATATTCATTTACTTCACATATAAGGTTGTACACCTCCAGTGGTAAGAACCTCTTGTCCTTTTTCTAATAGAGATTAACGTGATAACTCTACAAATGCTAGCATTAATGCTGCCGTCTTTGCAGAGAGATCAAAATAAATGACTGTAGCATAGAAATTGAAACAGTGACATTATTAAAACCGTAGGGGCCAGCCATCTTGGTCACCACAGGGAAATCCAGTTTTGCACAGTTGGTACTTTGAAATACATATCTGACACAATTAGTGTGGTAGAATAAGTTTCTTACTGCTAAGGAATTTATTGCAAATTGAGTCATTAATCTGTTTTATAATGCTGATGTTTATCAGCTTGGTAGTACAGTCCCTTAATTTGCAAGTCTTACAACTAGACTCTTGTGAGTAGTCATACAAGAATGAGTCCCATCTCTTGCAATTATGTTATGTGGCTAGTAATGCAGTCTACGATTACACACAACTGAGGATAGAGTATGAAATCTATGTTTCATGGGTATCTATAATTGTTTATCAACATGCTTATGTTATTTATAAAGATATTTTAATTAAAACTGTTCATTTTTATATAATTATATGAACAGGAATATGGTTTATCCCCAGTCATCTCTTATGAGAATTCAAACATAATTATGTTTAAGGGGACATGCAACAAACCTTTTTTTCATGCCTTAAAATATTAATGTATTCAATATCTCCAACGTCAGCCATACTTGTGTTAATAAATACTTAGTTAATTTTAAAAAAGTGGAAGGCATTGATTTAGAAACAATCACTTACTAATGAAAACATTTTATGATGCTTATTTTCCACTAGACCAACACACTCTGCTTTAAAAACTATGTGTAAAAGCTAAACTAAATTCATGTTTTTGAACTATATATTTATACTAGCGACTTGCCGTAAAAAAATTACGGCAATAAGATTGTAAGGCAGGTAATGGTGTTTGGTTGAGACCTTAATTTTGTTGGTGCTCCGAGATCCTCCGGGGCTCATTGCTAGGGTGTTGGTTGTTTGTGTGCTGTGAGCAACGTTGGCAATGTTTTTTTGTATGCTTATGAAATAATTAATAAATTAATATCCTTTACCTATTTTGAAGTAATCTATGCAGGAAGCATTGTGTTGAAGAGCTGACAATCTGTTTTGATGTTGCTGCAGCATACAATGTCGGTTTCAGTGTTGTGGAGCTGATGTTTAAGTGTCAGCAATGTGTGCAGTCTGTAGTGTAATAGTGTTTGTGCGCAAGGAAAATCCGTTAGGGTAGCTGTGTACTTCCAGACTGTGTAAGTTAGTGTTGTAAAATGGCGCCTAATATGTGGTACGCGGCTGTGGCTGATTTGCCGTCCTTGGATCACGTTCGTCTTTTTGGGAAAATCTGTATGTGTTTGGTGGTGTTTTGCGTCTTTAGGTTCCTGTAGCCTCGTTTTCGTTTTTTTTGGGTGGCCAGTTTTTCTCTTGCCTAGGTGATTTTCGGGTGTCTAAACTCTTGTATTTTAACTTAAATTGAGGTGTAACTTCAGTTTCCGAGGTCCTGGGTGCCCACCCTTGCTGTGGGTAAGGTTTTTATGTATTTCTTGTGTGTATTTATTGTGTTTTTAATGTTTTCATGTTCGCAGGTTTCGGGCGGTAAGGTCGTAATTTTGCGAGGTCGTAATGTTTTTTTTTAGTCCTGCGTCTCGTATTTGTTTCTCGTAAGTCCGTAAATTTTGTGAGGTCCGCAGTTGCTGGCAAGGAGCGTTAGCAATAACCTGCATGCTCAAAACTATATATGTGATAGATGCCAAGAACTGTCAGAACAAGGCATTCAGTCAGAAATAGTGATTCAGATAATGAGGAACCCAAAGAACTTGCGATGGATTTCCTCACTAAAAGTTTGAAGACCATAAATTAAATCATCAATCAATTTGTGGCAAGCGATTTGTAATTAACAGGAGCAGAAAAACAAGAGAAGACATTTTGGGTGGGATCTTTTGCTACCAACATCTGCTGGATGAGAGTAAGACAAAAAGACAAATGTCGCTGGTCGAGTTCATCTCCAAAAACCTAAGAATCCAGGAAGAACTAGAAGCTTCAACAGCAGATATTTAAAGTACTGCTAATGTTCAGCTTGTGTTTGTGTTATATTTGCTACTTCTTTGAAGTTCATATAAAACCAAAAAAGGTACAATTTAAATTGCTCTTGTTTCTCTGCCTCTGCCAAACCTGGCTTGCACATCTGGTAGATCTAGGTACATATGAAATGAGTTCACTTGCTCAGTAATTTTATCAATTTTTCACACTGCCTTTTTTCAAATTGGGATGTAGACTGAAATTTTCCAGTCCACTGGCCACTGCAGAGGTTTCCAAAGTTGTTGACGTAACTCATGCAACACTTTCACAGCATCTTCTTGTAGGATTTTGAACAGTTCAGTTGGGAGTATATCAACTCCTGAAGCAAGGCTTTCTATAGCCCAGATCACTTCACTCTGTAGAAAGTCTGACTCCGGATTATTGCGTCAACTATTGGGGTTATCAATGCTGTTAGATCCTTCCTCTTTAAATCCCTACCATGTTTGTCTTATTACGCCTCTGGAATTCTGCATTCAGTTGGATACATATTTTCCTATCTCCACTAACTTTCAATTTTCTTCTTTCCTGGCTTATTTCAAAGACTTATCAGACAGCTTAGTTTTTTCTTTTAAAAATATTGTTTGTTGATGTTTTCTGAATAATGTCACAAACAAAGGTCCTCTGGCATTCTATCTACCATTTCTTGTTCCTTAAATATATTCTTCACCTCCACTGCATATTCAAATGGGATATTATTTATTTCACATATGCTAGGACTGATGATTTTCCTTCTTTTCCGCATTTTATTTCTGAACTTTGCAATAAAAAGCTCATGATCTAAGCAGCAGTCAGCTCCAGGTCTTTTTTTTGCTAGCTTACAGAACTCCTCCATCTTTTTTTACAAAGTATACAGTCAATTTGATTTCTATATTGCCCATCTGGTGAAGTCCATGTGTAGAGTCATCTCTGAGGCTGTTGGGAGAAGGTGTTTCCTATGACCAGAGATTTATCTTTACAAAGTTCTACTAATCTATGACCTGCTTCATTTTGTACTCCAATGCCAAACTTTTCCGTTATTTCAGGTATCTTTTGGTTCCCTACTTTAGCATTCCAATCTCCTAGGATGAGAGTAACATCTTCTTTTGGTAATATATCTATAATATGTTTAATATCTTTATTGAATTGGACAACTTCAGGATCTTCATCCATGGTTGCAGGAGAGACTTAAATCACTGTGATGTTAAAAGGCTTGCCATGAATTCGATTGAAATCATTCAATCATTTAACAGAGCATTTTTCCACCTTTGATTGATTATGAAGGCTACATAATTTCTTCTGCGTGATTTTTGACCATAGTTGAAGAACTGGTGGTTGTGTGATAAGAAATGTCCTATTCCAGATAAAGCTCACAACTTCACTGAGGCACACAAGCACCTTCTACACAACAAGATAGCGATCCAGGCTTAGTGGTCTTTAATTAAACCTTCAATAGTGTGCCTATGCAAATCTAATGCCTTTAGAGCCTGGTCAACACTTCACTATCGAAGATATCCAAAACACTTCTTTTTATTTAATAACAATTTTATATTACCACCACTCCATGGCATATGCACTATATCCATTACTGGAAACCTTAAAGGAAGGAATATTTATAATATGTTGTTTTGAAGAGCTTAACTTGATAACTTGCAAAATGTTTTTACACATTTAAAAATAAATAATTACAGCCTTAAATGTTTAAATATTGTATTCAGTTTTGCTTAAAGGATTATAGACATTTTTTTATTACCCCTGATCCCAACAAACAAAAAAATAACCCTTACCACATCTATCGGTGCAGACATGGAAGACTGGTGCTTACCTAAAAGAGGAAAGCTATGACCTAACTGGTCAGTACATTGTAACCTGAGTCCAAGGGAAGATGTACTATCAATCACAGCCTTCCCCCATAGAACCTCATACGTCGTTGTGATGTGAGGCACCCTGCTAATAACTAATGCAACTGCAAGTGGACAGAATAGACTGCATGTAAACAAAGATTTAAAATGTAAGATTTTTTTTTTATTAGTGTCATAACAAAAAAAGATCATTATAACAAAATCTTGGGCTTTTTCACACCATGAAGGGCACTTACAGTGAGTTCAGTGGCCCTTTAATCATAGAATTAAAGTTAGCACAATTCAAACATTGAAAACATCCTTTGACGATGTGTTGAAGGGAATTCATTCACAGCAGTTGCCAGAAACCTTCAATCCGTGGATGCTTATCTACCAGAGACCCTTGAAGAAAATGGTGATTACTAGGATACATGAATTATTCTGCAAGTTAAAAATCATTTGCACAAAATAATCAGCACTGTGGGTTTGATAAAGACCTAATCAAATAATTCAATGGCATATATTACATACAAAATTTCATGGCATAGGAAAATGTTGTAGAAAGATTTAAGATCCTTGATCCTTAATCTTTAATATGTACAATGCATCTATCATCCTCCTATACCACACCCAAATTCTTTAGATAGTAAGCTTGCCAATTTGTAATCTTGTAAGGTGCTTTGAGAAAGCATTTTGTATACTAAATTTTCAGCTCAAAAACAGGGCCCTCTATTTGCTTTGTGTTAAAACTGTTTTTGCCTTGTACTTCACCCTTGCACTGCAAAATATGATGGTGCGTTATAAATAAAGAATAATAAAAAAAAAAAGATCTTATAATGTAGTCAATTTCATTCCACTCTATAAGTGGATAAAATGCTTATTGCATATATGGAAGATATCTTTGCTAAAATCCGTGAGCAAAGTGCAAACTGCAGGAAGTTTTTAATAGATGTATGCAATTAACATGTTTGCAGTGGTGGCTAATGCGAATAAAAGTGAGTGATTAAAATTATGAGAGGTGTATGAAAGGTGTGGTTGCATAGGGGCCTTTAAGAGATAGTCACTGAGAAGATGGTCCAGAAGGATAGTAAGACTTATGTGAATATAGGTTAAGAGAGAAGCTAAGATATGTGTGCATTAGAGCAGTGAAAACGTGTTTGTCTTCCACAGCTGTCCAAAGTTAAACACGAAGTGCAGACATGTAGGTGACAGTCACATTTTTTAAATGTAATCTTAGCATTATGCGTGTCTTCATCCATATCATAGTGGCTGTAAATATAAAATATAATTGAAATGATAATTGAACAGATAGCTGCAGTCTATGGTAGCAAAGATCCTAGGTTCAAATCCTCCACGTTTTTTTTTTTATTGTTTAAAATTTTTTTATTTTTTTCTTTTCAATTGCCTAGCGTATTAACACATATAGGGTTGATATATAAAAATTAATTCAGTGTTTTAGGTAAACAAAAAAACTGGAAGGCAGGGCAATGGACACTATGACTTACCAATTAAAAAAATCTTTAAAAGAATGTATTTTTATCGGCTGTCCTATCCAGTGCATGTTCAAGATACAGATTTGTACAGACCAAATGTTCTGCTTTACAGTGTCATCTCACTGCACCATTGTGATATCACAGATTGATAATAATATGCAATGTATTATATTACTTTGACAGATAAATACATCATTGGTAGTGGCACTGCTATGTCAAAAAATCTTTATTTTTTATCCCCCACACACACAGAGCATCCCAGAGTTTACTATTGTAATGTCTTCACTGGCACTTGCTGTATGTATGTGAATGGGATTCCATTCTCTTATGTCATGGTCATTCTGGTGTATATGCCAGATGAACAAAATATGTCAGTGCTATTCATTATTACTGTTAGTTCCATTTTAGGAATCCAATTCTTGGATAATCCCTTCTCTAGATTGAGACCCTAACATAATTTACCTAGAGTGACTAAGCACCAACAGAGTATATGTAGTGCTTAATTGTAGCTGGAATGGATTCACAGGAAATAAGAAGTAAATGCTTTAAATATAAGTTATATTACCTTAAATATTTATATACTATGTTCAATTCTCATTCTTTGCCATTATGCCTACTTTGGCAGAATCATATGGTGACTCTTTAACACAATTAAACTCAAACTATACATATGGTTACATGTTCAATTAAATTACCAAAAAAATCACACACCAGACTTGATTCTTTGTTTTTAGTAACATTCCACATATGCCAGAGAATACGCACAGCTGACTAACACAGAATCATTATAGACTGAGAAAAGAGTATTTGCAGGGCATGGAGGGAGATTGGACCTGACGCTGACAATAAGGATCAGACTGAAATGGATGCAGTTTGCTTGAATTTGATGTAATACAATAGTCAATATGAGGAAATGCTTTATGGTCTGGGGTAATATTCAGCAGAGGTGTGCTGACAGTTTACATAGGAAACAATGTTTTAGAGATATCAGAAGAATTTAAAACCATGTCAGGATTGACTCATTATTTGAAGATAAGGTGTTGACATTTGAATACCACAAGAGACAATGTCCAAACAAGAATCTTTCATACACATTTCCACCAAGTCTTAATTTAGGGCGAAGTATTACTACACTGTTATGAACAGAAGAGCCCGCTGAACTGTTTGGGGTTAATCAGTTATTATATGTGTGCTTAGAATGTAATAACAATTTGCTTAACATTTATATGATGGATGTAATAAGTGCATGTTATGCTGTCATTGATTAACATTGGAATACTGTATCTGTGTTAGAAATATGATAGTGGGCTATGCTTAAATAATAAAGTTAATGTGACAATTTAAAGAATTTATATGGCCCTGCGATCGGCCACGTGTGAAGGCTCTGACTTTAGTCATGAAGGTGGGAGCTAGACTTATGGCTCTGTAAGAGGAGAGAAAATGTGTAATGAGAAGAAAGCCATGTGGGTGAGGGGGGTAGCAAGCTATTGGCCTAGGAGGATGGGCTGGAACTGGGGGAAGGTGTGGCCGGCTTCTGTGGCCGGCTTCTGTTCAGGAGTCATCAAGCTGAGTAAGGAGCCATCCAAAAGCCCCCCATTACTGATATACCGGATACAACTTGTGGGATAAAAGGTTGGTGCCAAATACATATTATTTTCATCATACCTAGAAAAAGGATTACAAATGCCCCAGGGAGAAGAGAGTATTAAGAGAGAGTAATCATCCCTCATCACAAGAGGGTGACAAGGGTCCCTGGGGTGAAGCATAAGGGAGAGAAGGGTGGGCCCTATGCTTCACCCGCTATTGACAGAGAGAGAAGAGGAAAAAGGTCCTCAAGAGATCCAAGAAAGAAGCAGAGAGCTTACACTGTGGACTGTATAATTTTACCTGCAGGCCGAGAAGCGGTCTCAGAGCGAGTCAGGGTGTTCCAGGTTATAGTAAGCCCCTTTATGTAGAATTTTATTTCGTTGCTGAGGATAAGCACTATTTTTCTTTCAGTCTGTACTGACAAAATAAAACAGCAGTAAAACAAAGCTTCTGACAAACCTGCTGTGATTTCCTCCATAAATAAGTTAAAGAGCAAGGAGAATAACACATATAATAACTGATTAACCCCAAACAGTCCAGTGGGCCCTTCTGTTTATAACATACACCAGAGCGCTTTATTTGCTTGTATGGAGATTTTCAGGGTTAATTTCCAGACTCTATCCTCAAAGAACTGGAGGTGCTGTAGTTAAACAACACTAAGCCAAAACAATTGATATCACATTGATAATCACAAATTATCAATCAATATGTAATGTAACAATAATCATTACATGCAAGATGACACCAATATGTAGTTATCAGGCTTTAAATAAAAAATATATTATGTCAAATACATGTCCTGAGCTCGAGCAGATCTGACAAACACGGCACCCAGACTTTAAAGACTCCAAATGCGCAACAGCAAATGGGCGCCTACTCATGCACTCACAAACAAAAGCGCGCTTGCCAGGTGGCACTCCGTCATCTGTGCGCATGGGGTGCATATATTATGTGTGTGTGTGTACAGAATCCCTGATTTCCACTAAACTGTGCGTATCTCTCTCTCCCCCAAACCGTTGACCGGCCTCTTTGGAAGAAATGCTACAATGTAGCGATGCCCCAAATACCCATGGGAGTTGGCAACTAACCTAGAAAGTCTGTGCCCAAATCCCAGAATCCATCACTGCTGGCTGTGCAGCCACTGTACCTCCTCCTCCCCGGCTGTACAGCCCAGCCATGTCACAGGGGGTGACCACATCATGGAGCACTGAGAAGCCTGTCCGATCCATATAGGAATTTTATAAATGATCAATGCATAATTAAAACAACCAGTTCCACTTGTTAGGACACTATAGTGGTCCTTTAACTGAAATTATTTTACACATAACATGTGAAGGATTGTTATTATCAGTATATCATTTGACATGTTGCAAATTATACTGGAACTGTAACAGAGACAAGGAACAGGATACATCAGGAAATCATTTTACAGAACTATGCAATAAAAAATACTTGCATAATGCTTTTTTCTATGCATATCTGCAGAATATGGAAGTTGGGGAATTAGTAGGTTTATTTTCAAAGATCATTGTTATTTTATTATAATTAGTATTGTTAGAATTTACAACGTATTTTCTTAGAAAATTCAACAAATCCCATAGTGCTAAGTACAGAAGAATAGGAGTTGAGGACCCTGCTCTTGTAAGATCTTAATAATATTTACGTGATGTAGAGAATGTTAGAGATAAATGGAATTAACTGCTTGATGGGTGTCTGATCAAGGAGAACTTTCATAGAAATGAGGCATTTACTGTGTTTCAAAAGACAGATTGCTTAGTGGACTTTAGGGAGCATGATTGAAAACATGTCTGAGTACATGCATTTTCTGTGAAGAGTGGTTGAAAGCTTGACAGAGAGAGGAAAAGAATTCCATAGAGTGAATCAACAGAAGAAAAGTAATTTAGAAGAGAGTGATGTGAGAGAAAGATAGATAAAGAGATGATTCATTCATTGACAGAGTGGAGTTGGGTGTTAGGGGACAATCTATATATGTATTTACATTTGTATTTAAAACTTAGATTACAGATATAGGTGGGTGTAGTATTTCTGAAGGCTTTGTAGGTGAAGGACGAGAGTCGAAACTACAACAACAACAAAAAATTTTTCTGCCTGATGGGTTGATGATGGATTTAGAAGGAAATATAGATAGCTTTTTTGTAGTACTTGTACATACATTCTACCAGGAAACAATATAGTATACAAATAATGGCATGTACATATACATAATTAAAAACTATACCTGTCTGACCATCCAAATTTTAGCTGGTATTGTGTTATGGGGCAGTGCAAAATATTGATATTCTGTATAGATCAATTATTAGTAGATTTGATCTGGTACTGTCTTTGGTTTTCTCTTATTGTGCTTTTTTTAATGCATACACTATGGTGATGATAAGAAGGGTATGGCAAAGACAGGGCGCCACCTCCTAGTGCAATATGAGTGTATAATAGGCACATCAAAACATCAAGCATATAGTATTTCACTCACATGTGATAACCTAAAAGTTATGAGGTATCTGTATGGATTAAAAGGGGTACCTCTGGAAGTACCCGATGTCCAATCCTCAGATCCCAATCCCAGGCACAGGATACAATCCAGGTAGTCTTGTAGCAGGTATAGTTGGATCACCAATGTTATTGAGTACACTATTATATAGTGTCTATAGAAAACAATATGATACCAACTCCTTATGTCTACTATAGGGGACAATTGAAGCACACTAGTACAAACAATGGTGTGTTTCTCATATATTTATTGTACCATGTAATACATGCCATATATGGCCAATAGGCACAATGATAGGCACAATGAAAATGAATAAAATCAATAATCTAAAAACATTAAATATTATCAAACAAACAGTATCAAACTTCTTATCATCTCTAGTAGTTACTTGGACACAGAGGGAACTGTGTCCTGAGAAGACACTGCACACCTCTGGCATTTACATTGTGTTTCTGGACTTATATCGATGGACTTTTACTCTGATTTCCATCTGTGTATCTCTCCAGAGGAACTGTATTTAGATATATCTATATAGTTCATACATGGAACATTCTCTTGTTTGATTTGTCCATTTTTCTGACTATTTTGTGTAAACACATTAGTTATACTACAGAGTTCTTCTATTTATAGCAATATACTATATGTAATTTACTTCTCTGTTTTTACATACACTGTGGTACCTCGGTTTAAGTCGTTAATCCTTTCCGGACGGCACAATGTAAATCAAAAACGACTTAAATTAAAGATAGCATTTCCACAGGGTTTTCATATTTTCTCAAATATTATTTTGAACAAAACTTTAAAAGTAATCGGGCATTACTAAACAACAATAACAACAATAATTACATTAAAAACTTAACATTAAACTCCACTTTAACTGTACTGAGAACAAATAACAGAGAATTTTACTTCACTGTAACTGTACTGAGATCAATAACAGAGAAGTTAATGTCACTTTAACTCTACAGTTCTGAGAGCACTTTAGAGCCCAATGGGATGGTGGCAATGTAGAGAAAGAGAAGGGGAGTCCTCTTCCATTGCAATATCAGGCACTTGCACAGGGGATGTTTGTCCTTTATGTCTCCTAACACTACTGCACCATGTTGGAGACTCTGTTGGAGACTGTGATGTAGGCAGTTTCTCTAGAAACCAATGAAGGGAAACTTGCTTCTGCCTTCGTTGCAAAATGTTTCTGACGTTAGACATTGCTTTATCATTAAACAAGGCCACAACACGGATTGCTTGAGCTTTGTCAGGGAGATAGTGTTCAACAAAAGTTTGTAATTCAGCTTATTTAGCACCCATTTCTTTGATGAGTGCGTTAGTTGCTTCCTCCGTTCCCTCACCCATTTCTTTGATGTGTGCTTCCTCTATTCCCTCCTCTTCACCTGAAGAAGAAAGTTCATCAGCCACTCTGTCTTGCTGCTCTCCCTGAAGTTCCTGCAGCTCCTCAGTGCTGATCTCTTCTCTATGCTCCTCCACTAGCTCTTTGATGTCATCATTAGTCAAGTTCAGGCCCATGGACTTGCCCAGAGACACAATGTCCTACACTATTTTTCTAGGTTCAGCCTCCAAGTTTACCGGAGCTACAGCTTCTTGCCATAATTTTCTGCAGCCACAGTTCATGGTCTTGTGAGAGACCTTACGCCAGGCCTTTTCTATGAGAGTGACACAGTGGAGGATATTGAAATGGTCCTTCCAGAACTCACTGAGTGTCAACTGAGCTTTCAAGGCAATCCTAGATAACTAGCGAAGGATTATTGATCCAGGGAGAAATGTGATCGCCAGTTTCTGGGGTCAGGAAGGAATTTTGCTTTTTTTCCCCTTATGAGACAATTGGCAAAGTTTAATGTTTTTTTTTCTGTTTGCCTTCCTCTGGATCAATTAACAATTAATAATAAATAGTCCACATTAAAAAGATCAATAGAGATCTAAAAAGGTTGAACTTGAGGGACTAACTCTTTATTCATCCTCCAATACTATACTATTAATAATTATTTAATCAACAAATTAATTAATAACTAATCTGCATATTCAGATCGGAAGAGATCTTGACAGGTTGAGCTTGATGGACTGAAAGTCTTTTTTCGACCTTAATTACTATGAGTATCCGAGGTCACCTCAAAGCACCTCCAGAAGAGGGCCTTGGTATACAACTTCTTAAAGTTGGAGATGACCTGCTGGTCCATGGGCTGGATTAGAGGAATTGTGTTCGGGGACAAGAACCTCACTGTTATGAACTTAAAGTCCTCTATGCCTGGAGGGTGAGCAGGAGCATTATTCATGATTAACAGTGCCTTTAGAGGCAGTTCTTGCCTCTATATTTATTCACAGTTGGGCCAAACACATCATTAATCCATTCAGTGAAGAACATTATTGTTACCCAGGCTTTTCTGTTTGCCCTCCACATGACACTTAAGTTGATTTTCTGCATGTTTTCTCTCTTAAAAACTCTGGTGTTTTTAGAAGTTTTTGGGTGCTGGACTTTAGCTCTTACAGACACAGGCTGGAGTTTTGCTCAAATTGGACTTTTGCAGGCACAGGCTGGACTTGGGCTCTTACAGGCACAGGCTGGATTTGGGCTAAATTTTGACTCTTGCAGGCACAGGGTGGACTTGGTCTTTGGCAGGCTGAGGCAATTTCAGCTCATACATGCACAGGCTTGATTTTGACTCAATTTGGGCTCTTTCAGGCACTGGTGATTAGAATTATTGCGGGCATGATTGTGCTTTCAGTTTTGCGAGCTAAACTTAAACCGCAGCTGAAATTTCCTGAGGAGATGGGAACTCGAAAACAACTTAAACTGAGGTACCACTGTACTACAATGTAACTACAATGTATTACACTAAGATATTATCCATTTTTAGTGCACAAAATATCACAGTCATAAAAACATTAACAACTAATTAAAAAGTTTCAGTATTTTAGCGTGCATGAATAAAGTAGTTTTGAAGAGTACTGAGCAAGCACAGTATAGTAGAAGCACTATACTATTTGTCCCTACTGTCAACATGTCATCTGTATTATTGTTTATTTGTAACGTGCCAACATATTTCGTAGCACTACACATAAGTTAGGTTCCAGGCAAAGACAAATTCTAAATTAAGACATTGCAAAGAAAGGAGGGCCCTGTCTTTGAGCTTGGAATCCGGTGTCCATAGTGCTTTTCCTAAAGCACCTTGCACAATTGAAACTCGCAGGCATACAATCTAAAGGTTGACGTTTGTATGTGTAGGGACAGAGTAGTGTTGTGCGTGTTAGGGTGGAAGGTTATAGGCTTCTTCAAAGAGATGTGTTTTTATTGAAGTTTTGAAGGATATAAGGCAGGAGGATTGTCTGGTGAAGCGAGGCAAGGAGTTGAAGAGAATAGGGGCAGCACGAGAAAAGTCCTGGAGGCAGGAGTGAAAGGAGTTGAGTGGTAGAAAGAAGAAGATCGTTAGCAGAACAAAAAGAAAATGTGTTAGAGTATTTGGAGATGAGATCAGAGATGTATGTGGGTGTGCTATCATTGAGGGCTTTGTAAGTATTGGTGAAGATTTTAAATTTTATTCTGGAGGCTAAGGGAAGCCAGTGGAGTGATTGACAAAGAGGAGCTGCCGACACTGAACGTTGTGTACGGTAGATGAGTCTGGCGTACGCATTCATTATGGATTGAAGTGGGGAAAGACGGGTGGTGGGCAGGCCAACAAGGAGCAAGTTGCAATTGTCAAGACGAGAAATGATGAGTGTATTAGAATCTTAGTAGTGTCATGTGCGAGGTAATGGCGTATTTTTGATAAATTTTTTAGATGGAGAAGGCAAGATTTTGTTAGTGACTGTATGTGAGCGATGAAAGAGAGGGCAGGGTCCAGTAGAACCCCAAGGCAGCGGGCTTGGGAGGTGACAGTGATGGTTGCATTGTTGTCAGTGAGAGAGATGTGAGGAATTGAAGCTGTGTAAGTGGGTCGGAAGATTAAGAGTTCTGTCTTAGACATGTTGAGTTTTAGATGGTGGGCGGACATCCAAGAGGATATACTAGAGAGCCAGTTGGAGATGCGTGCTAGAAGAGAGAGGATAGATCAAGTGCTGAGAGGTAGATTTAAGTGTCATCTGCATAGAGATGATACTGAAACCCAAAAGAGTTTATTAGGGTACCAAGTGAGGGTGTATAGATGGAGAAGAGGAGGGGTCCTAGGACTGATCCCTTGGGGTACGCCAACAGACAAGCAGTGAGGAGAAGAAGAGGTGCCGGAGGAGACGCTAAATTATTGTTCTTGTAGGTATGATAAGAACCACAAGAGAGCAGCATATTGAATGCAGAGGGAGGAGTTAATATGGAGTAGAAGTGGATGGTCAACTGTGTGAAAGGCGGCAGAGAGATCCAGAAGAAGCAAAATGGTAAAATGGTCTTTTGACTTAGAGGTGAGCAGGTCATTGGTGACTTTTATGAGAGCTGTCTCAGTGGAATGTTGGGGCCGGAAGCCAGATTGGAAGGTGTCCAGAATGGAGTTAGAGGTGATAAAACTGGTAAGAAGGTTATAGACAAACTGCTCCAGCAGTTTAGAAGCCAGGGGAAGTAGAGAGATAGGGCAATAGTTAGATGCAACATCAGAGTCGGATGAGGGTTTCTTAAGAGTGGGTGTAATTAGGGCATGTTTTAGAGAAGATGGAAACATGCCAGTGTTTAGGGAAATGTTGAAGATGTGTGTGAGAGCTTGGATTAGTGTGGTAGAGAGGGGAGGGATGAGCGGAGATGGAATAGGATCCAAAGGACAGGTAGTGAGGTGAGAAGATGCTATTAGGATGGAAATGTCATCCTCTGTTGCAGGGGTAAAGTATTTCATAGTTGCTGTGGGAATTGCGAGGAGAGAAGACTGGGTATTGTTGGTTAGTTGAGAGGGTGGCGTGTGTGAACTATGATGAGAGGAGCGTTCATTGTGGATAGTTTGAATTTTATGTGTGACATGGTTGGCAAAATCTTCAGCCGTGAGACAGGAGGGGATGGGAGGAGGTGATGGGTGGATGAGAGTATTAAAAGGGGCAAACAGATGTTTGGGGTTGGGGGACAGAGTTGATATTAGTGATGTGAATAAGTGCTGTTTAGCCAGGTTGAGGGTGGAGGATTAGGAACGTAGCATTAACTTGTAGTGGAGGAAATCTGCTGTGGAGCGTGATTTCCTCCATAGCCGTTCAGCAATGCGGTTCACTTCTGAATGTAACATGTGTGTAGTGTGCCATAGTTGTGTATGATATTGAGGGCGTCTGTGTGTAGTTATGGGGGCAAGGGTGTCAAGGGTGAAAGAGAGAATTGAGTTGTAGTGTGAGGTGGCAGTGTCAGGGCAGTTGAAGTTGGTGATGGGGCTCAGAAGAGGTTGGAGTACAGTGGAGAGCAGTGTAGGGTCAAGTTCTAGCAGGTTTCTGTCGGTTATGGTGGCTGGGGTTGATGAAGAGCAATGAGAGGAAGATGTGGTGAGGTTGAAGGTAAAGAGGGGAATGTCTGATAGAGGGAGTGGGTGGATGACTGGGTTGGAGGTAGGGCTGATTTTGGGGAAAAATAAGGTCAAGAGAGTGTCCAGCGTGGTGAGTTGAAGAATTTGTCAGTTGTGAGAGGCAGAGGGAAGAGGTGAGTGCAAGCAGTTTGGTGAGGTGGGAGTGTCGATGGCAATGTTGAAGTCACCAAGTACCAGTGAAGGAATGTTAGAGGAGAGAAAGTGAGGGAGCCAGGCGGAAAAGTGATCAAGACATTGAGAGTACCTGGGGGGCAATAGATTACAGCAACACATAGAGAGATAGGAGAGAAGAGGCGGATAGTATGAACTTCAAAAGATGAAAATTGGAGGGATGGGACAGGCGGTATGAGGTGAAATGTACAGCGAGTAGAAAGTAATACAACCACACCTCCACCTTGTTTGTTTCCAGGTCTTGGTGTGTGACTGGGGTGAAAACCACCATGAGAGAGTGCTGCAGAGGAGGTAGTGTCTGAAGAGGAGAGCCAGGGGTCAGTGAGAGCCAGTAGATTGAGAGAGTTGGTAATGACTAAGTCATGAGTGAAAGTGAGTTTATTGCAGATAGACCATGCGTTCCAGAGAGCGCAGGAGAAAGGTAGAGTGGAAGGTTTGTGACAAGTGATGGGTATCAAATTCTGGGTGTTTTGGGTGTTTGCTGCCTTTGGGATGGAGCGTGGCTGAAAGCAGGTAGAAATGAGAGAGGGACCATGGGTTAGGGGATATGTCACCAGCGGCAAATAGAAGAAGGATTGAGAGCGAGAGAATGTGGGCGTCGGGCTTACAGTGATGTTTCTGCTTATGAGTGTTAGGGAAGGGATGAGATTGTGATTGGAGGAGGGAGAGGAGCTTCTGGGAGCAAAGAAGAGGAGAGGGGAGCAAGGAAGGTGAGATGGTTATAGTATTGGGGGCATGATATGGAGAGGCTGCAAATGAAAGTTAGAGAGAGACAGTAGAAGATGAGGATGAGAAAAATTGTGAGAGAGCATTGAGACACATTGTGTAGGTACAGGGAGTAGATGAGATGAAGGTGAGGGAAAAATTGTTAGTGACTGTGGTGGGTGAGTAGTTGAGATTATATATATATATATATTTTTTGGGGGGGGGTTAAATTAATGAATTAATTTGAAGCAGGTGATTCTTACTGAGCAGGTCTAAATCATGTGGGTTTCTGTAAGTTAAGACAATGCTGGAGTAGGTTGGTGTGGGGCAGGGAGGGAGGGGAGAGATAGAATTTCACATATAATAGTTGTCGTAATTGCGAGTTGACATCACGCAATGCTAAAAATTAGAGGCTTGCGCATGCGCAATGAGTGCCGAAGGCACTCATCGCAAGGCCTGCGCGACTTTGCTGCAGGCCTTGCTCATTGCAGGAGAGTAAAAGTGTCTGTGTCCTCGGTGTAGACGGGGCTGGATGTTCCGGGCATAGAGACAGTACAGACTGCAGCATGGAGGATCACAGGTGGGTACAGCCTGGTGGGGGAGGGCGAGTCTGTATAGGATCTTCCTGCTGGGGGTCTAATTAGTATGGGATCTGTGTGCGGGGGTCTTACCAGTATGGGATCTGTGTGCAGGGGTCCAGTCAGTAGGGGATCTGTGTGCAGGGGGCAAGAGACACAGGGGAGGGGGGAAAGAGACACAGGGGAGGGAGAGGGGGGAAGAGACACAGGGGAGGGAGAGGTGGGAAAGAGACAAACAACGGGTAGTAAATAAACAGACAGAAAACACAAAGTATAACAATATATCATGCCTTCATTTTTGACGGGCAAGTCGCTGGTACAATATAACCCCAAACTTACACAATATATCAGCAAATTGAATAAACAGCACACAGTATTGTAATTTATCTGTTGTTGATTTTATATGATGTTATTTTTAGCGTTTTCAACATCTAGCTGCAGTGAACTCTGCTATATCATCAAACAGGTTAGAATGTTCTGGTTTAAATCACAGTAGAACTGCTCTAAATAAAGGTTTATTTATGGTTCACCATAATATTAGGAAACAACAAGATATTGCCCCTGCGGTTGCTAATAAAGTGAAAAAAGGTATAGGTGTGCCTTTTATTTCAACCAATTTGAGTACTTTATTAATTAGGCTTGAATGCTGAAAATTATATATCTACATGGCAATAGGCTCCAGTCTCAGCCTTGTTTATTTTAATAATTTAATATTTTGCTTTTCGCTATAAAGTTATTTTAATATCATGTGAAATAAAGGTTGTACAATAATATAAGCAAAATTGTCATGACCTCCCTGGACTCATGGACTTTTGGAACTGGCAACCAGATTTTTATGGACACTAACCACTGGGCTTCCTAACTCAAGGGCTATTATAATAAGCATACAAGCTCCTGAAAAAGTCTATCAGCCTTATTAAATTGTGATTCAGCAAATTTAAAAAAGCTTTATTTAAGCACATAGCATATTTTTTTTACAGTTTTTAGTTAGTGAACTTCTATCCAAAAGCAAGGTCTTCGCTAACTAAAAACTTCTGTAAAAAAATATGCTATGTGCTTATATAGAGCCCTTTTAAATTTGCTGAATCACAATTTAATAAGGCTCTATTATATACAGATTAAAAAGGCAGAAATGGAAAACCATCATAAATCTATATTATATTGTTCCCCAGCAAAACTCTGCTAAACAGGTCAAATAATGTAGTTAATGGGGCAATAAATTAGGAAGATGGACAGAAGATGCTAATGATACATTGGAAAACTGGAGAAAAAAGGCAACTTATAACCTAGTACTATTTAATAAAAAAAATCACAATAGGATAGACATTGTTCAAACCTTTATTAATTGGGTCATTAAACAAATTAATACATTTTTCAATAAAATGGAATTTTTACTTGATCACAGTAAAGTGATTGTCAAAATCGCAATTACTGGAGCCGGGAATGGAGCCCGTAAAAGTTACAGATATTTAATTGGCTACATTTTGCTATCCGCAATCCATTTGCGAGTTACAGGCTCAAAATCACTACTGTTGTTAAAAACGTAACGCTGTCCTATGTACTCCTTTGACGTTTCGAACCCGCAAATGTTATCAGTGATAAAGAAGCAAATCCATATTTAATTGCAACAATTCAGCAAAACACCAATAGACTTCAAACTCGTAAATGGCAAATGTGTAAAAAAATCCTACAAGTACTAGACAGGACTCGCAAGTGGGTTAAACACCTGTTCATAACAATGTAAAAGCAAATATAAACACACTATACTATATTCTATACTTTAAAATACCGGGAAAGCAATGAAAGGCATTCGAATTAATTCCACAACAGTCCCAAGCTCTCAAATCTGCAATAATTTTTTTTTTTACGGTTTAACTCTGTGTTATATCGATCTCAGGAATCAAGGAGTTAATATATAATAGGCCACCCACAGATGATCTATTAATTATTATGGATCTCTACATTTCTGGATTGCACAATCGCAAATCAGACTTCTAAACACTATTTATTTGTACTCTAAACTCCATGTTTTACTGACGTCATGATGACGGTCTCATTTACTATTGGCCCTGTCTAAATTGTAATTTACGGGCTTGCTTAATTGGTTCATGTTGGGGCTGTGAGCCTGTAATTGCGGGCTTGAGCAATTAAATACATCTGTAACTGTAGCAAATTTTGAACTGACATACACAGACATACGGGCAGTGTGAAGGTAATTATAGGCTTGGAATTACAGTAAATAGGGGCCTATGTCACTTGCTGATTTGTACTGTTGTGTGATGTTTTCTCCAAGCCCTGATTGTAGGCCTTGGACCCCTAAGACCCCCTTTCACCAGGCCATTAGAGCCTAGGGGATTGTGCGGAAATATTTCATTTTTTAAATAGTTATTTATGTTTAGAGTGTGTTTTGGTGGCGTAACTATTACATTGGTTTATTAAAAATGTTTTGAGGTTGGTTTCACTTTATGGGTGACCAGTAGTCACCTCCAGTAGCCAACTGAGACACCCTGGTTCACAGGCAAGGTTCCTGGCTGGGATCGAACTTACGACACACTCTAGACTAGGCTCCATATAGATCTATGGGAGATTCACAGAACTGGTTGAGCCATCAATTCTAATTAACTAGGCTGTCAAGCAACAATTGAAACACTTTGTTGCGATAGACAGTGCTTTACAAGTTATATCCCTTTGATCGTTTTTCTTGCCGAAGTACTTCACCTCAGCTATTGTTCCTGAGCCACCATACACTCTAACAGGGAGCTCAAATTGCAAGAAATATTGTGGAAGTTTGGGTCGGCTACTAAAAGTGATTACAGCCTATAGGTCCTCAACTCCCCTTAGCCCACTCTCCTCCAACTCAATAAAGGTATCGTTACCAGGGAGGAGATCGGTTAGGGTGAGGATACATCTACCCAACAGTTTCCTTCAATGCTCCAGGCCCCTTCCTGCTCACAGAACATCCTGGACCCGCTTGTTGGTCTACCACCCCTCCCAAAGCTTCATGATGTATAGTGGGAGATCCCTTCCCTGCAACCCCTAAGTCTATCTACCCCCAATCCATTTCATGTTGGACCAACTCTCTCCCAGACACTCTGGCTCCAGGGTTCACTGTAGCTTATCAAAACCTACTGTTCCCAGATCCAGATCAGAAGCAACTGGTAACTGGGGCCATAGACTCCTCTGCACCTACCTGGAGAAATAGAGAGGCTGGTGCTGGATCCTTGGAGACAGTCCTAACCCACATTGGGTTCATTAAAAGGGGGCACAAGGTGTCAAAATCATGTTTACCTAAGGAAATGGGCCGTGCTGATTGGGACAAAAACTGTATAAAAAGTGTACAAAAAAATAAAGGTTATACTCTGTTTGGGACACATATATATGGTGTTTTTAATTTAGGGAAGGTCGTTATTATTATTTTTCTTTGAAATTATTTTCTGCATCTTGTCCTGAGACTCTGCAATCAGTCATAGATAACACAAATTAATTTTAAAATCAGCAACTTGTCTTAGCCACCAGTTAAGTCCTGTTAGGACCTGTGTGTGGAGATAAGGAACCTGTATAACCTATGGGTATGATTGGTCTTCTTGGTCTTTTCAAGTCCAAAAAAGAGTGGGTTGTGACATTAATTTAGAGTCTTTTCTGTTTTCCTTGTACGACTACTATATTGAACATGAAAGTGGTTTAGCTGCACCTGTACTGATATTATCCAGCCTCAAACATTGCAGGCTACTAGATGGTGTTTAGCCTTATAAAGAGTCCTTACCATCCAAACGACCATCATGCCCTTGGTCCAAGTTACATACTGCGTATGCAAACTTTGTAATAGGCAGCATAAATTTCTAACTCTTCCCTTCTGAGTTCCAGAACTAGTTGGATAAAAAATCTCTTCCCAGATAGCAATCAACAAAAGCTATTGGAAATTGAAATAAAACAAGGGATAACACACCTTGATAACACTTTAACCATGCATACATTTATATCTTGGACATAATGTTGTCCTGGAATTTGTGATTTCAAATATGCTGTCTTTTTTGTTCAAAAATGGTTCAATAAAATGTTACTATGTGGCAAGATTGCACTTCCATTTCAATCTTTGTTTTAACAAGTTCAAATCACAGATAATCACTTAATCTCACACTTTATTGACATTTTATTGACACCTAAAACCATAGTATGTGCTAACTTATGAACTGAATATCAATGAAATTGCTAACATTTTAAATTGACAATAACATTTTAAAGCACTTGCATCTACCACTATCAAATAATGAATACAAAAGTTATTTGCTTTTCAATATTTATAAATTGTCGAAAATTTATTGACCGTATATACTCGAGTATAAGCCGACCCGAGTATAAGCCGAGGCACCTATTTTACCACAAAATACTGGGAAAATAAGTGACTCGAGTATAAGCTGAGGGTGGGAAATGTGCTGCCCCCTGTGTCCCTCTTGTGCCCTCTGTGTCCCCCTCTTGTGTGCCCTTTTCTTGTGTCCCCCCTCTCTCTCCCCTTTGTCTCTTCTGCCCCACTCCCTCTCCTGTGTCTCTTCCCCCTCTCCCTTCTCTGTGTCACTTCCCCCCTCCCTTATCACCCTCCTCAACCCCCCTCCTCATCCTCTCTCCTCATTCTCAACCTCCCTCCTCAACCCCCCTCCTCATCCTCAAACCCCTCCTCAACCCCCCTCCTCGTCCTCAACCCCCTACTCAACCTCCCTCCTCAACCTCAACCTCCCTCCTCAATCTCAACCCCCATCCTCAATCCACCATCCTCATCCTCAAACCCCATCCTCATCCTCAACCCCCATCCTCATCCTAAACCACCCTCCTCATCCTAAACCACCCTCCTCAGCCCCCTTCCTCAACCCCCTCCTCATCCTCAACCTCCCTCCTCATCCTCCCTCCTCATCCTCGACCCCCCTCCTCAACCACCCTCCTGAACCCCCCTCCTCAACCTCAACCCCAAACCCCCTCCTCAACCTCAACCCCCCATCCTCATCCTCAACCCCCATCCTCAACCCCCCTCCTCATTCTAAACCCCCTCCTCAACCTCCCTCCTCAACCCCCTTCCTCAACCTCAACCCTCCTCCTCAATCTCAACCCCCCATCCTCAACCCCCTCATCCTCAACCCCCCCATCCTCAAACCCCCTCCTCAACCCCCCATCCTCAATCCCCCTTCTAATCCCCCCTATCCTCAACCCCCCCTCCTCATCCTAAACCCCTCTCCTCAACCACCCTCCTCAACCTCTCTCCTCAGCCCCCTCCAAAACCTTTCTCCTCAGCCCCCCTCCTCAATCTCAACCCCCTTCCTCAACCTCAACCCCCCCTCAACCTCAACCCCCCTCCTCAACCTCAACCCCCCATCCTCATCCTCAGCCCCCCTCCTCAACCCCCCCTCAACCTCAACCCCCCTCCACAACCTCAACCACCCTCCTCAACCTCAACCACCCCATCCTCATCCTCAACTCCCCCATCCTCTTCCTAAACCTCCATCCTCATCCTAAACCCTCCCCATCCTCATCCTAAACCCCCATCCTCCTCCTAAACCCCCCCATCCTCATCCTAAAAACCCCCATCCTCATCCTCATCTTAAAACCCAAAATCCTCATACTCATCCTAAATACCCCTTCTCATTTTACCCCTCCTTATCCTAAACCCCTCCTCACTTTACCCCTCTAAATACCTCACCCTTTCCCTTTCCCCTCACTTACCTCCATCTGCAGCTGCTCCCCTGCTCCTCCACGCTCCTTCCTGCGCCTTGACCCGGCATCTGTTGATGCATGTTTAATAATGATGATTAACCATTGCAGCTAATGCTGGGTGCTTTGATACTTTATAAAAGGTTTAAGAGCTCTAGCAGAATGCCTGGAAAGCTTAACAGGGGTAGGAGGGAACTTGTCAGCTTGCAAACACTTCTAGTGTAAGTGCAATTCTAGTATGAGTGTAGAAGTTTAAATAAAAGGAGGGAGTACAATAAAAAGGGTAGCACATTGTAGTGCTTTATGCAATTGTTTTCCCCACTGTAATTAGTAATCTTGAGTCAGTACAGTGACAACCTCACTCTGTGCGCATCATGTCACATGTATGAACTGTTGGAACAGCTGATCCAGAGTCTATACCTCTGTGCCTATCTTGAAGCTCAGATTGGACAAATGGAAAGAAGAATAGCAGCACTTAGTGATATTGCTCCACTGGAAAGGGAGTTGGTACTCACTGAACACAGTTTAGCTGGGCCTAGCATGGAGGGTGGAGATAGGGCTAGTGAGGATGTCCAGGGAGGTAGCTGGCTTACAGTTATAAGTGGAAGCAGGGGGAAAGTAGGAGGAAATGGGCCTGTTCAGAGTTGGCACACACCAACAGATTTGCCAGATTGAGTGAAACTGTTGGGGATGTCCATTCAGGAATGGCAATGCCAGATAGAGCTTTTCCCTCTAACAGCCGGGACAACAGATCTACTGGAGGAGTGGAAGGGCAGCATAGGTAGAGCAAGAAATAGGTTTTGGTGGTAGGGGACTATATTTTTAGGAAGGTAGACAGGGTATCACCCGTATCCCAGCAATCGAACAGTTTGCTCTCTCACGGGAGCTCGGGTTCGGCATGCTGTGGATCGTGTAGATAAATTATTGGGAGGGGCTGGAAATTAACCGGTGGTCTTGGTACATTTTGGCACCAATGACAAAGTAAGTGGAAGATGGAGAGCCCTAAAGAATGATTTTATAGAGCTTGGTGATAAGCTAAAGGCAAGGACCTCCAAGGTAGTATTTTACCTAGATAATACCAGTGCCACGTGCTAGCCAGGGAGACAGTTGGAGGTTAATGCGTGGCTAAAAAAGTGGTGCATTAAGGAAGGGGTTGTGTTTTTAGAGCACAAGGCTGACTTCTCACTTGGGTACAATCTATATAGCAGCAGTGGATTTCACCTTAATAAAAAGGGAGCTGGTGTGCTAGGGGAAAGGATGGTAGAACGGCTGGGGGAGTTTTTAAACTAGTAGGCTAGTAGGGGGGAGGAGTAGATAGAAGTAATGGGATAAAAAATATAGAGGGGGTAAGAAATGAATCAACTAGTTAAGTGGGAGGAGATGGGGGAGGGTTAGTATAGTAAATGGGGATGTATTGTTAAGTAACTCAAGTACAGTGGCACATCAGAACTATAGACTCATAACATAAAGTGTATGCTTGCTAATGCCAGAAGCTTGCCAGGTAAAATGGGAGAGTTAGAATTATTAGCAGTTAATGAGAAATTGGATCTAATAGGCATTACTGAATCTCATGACTGGACTGTTAATCTGGATGGTTATAACCTATTTAGTAAAGATTGGGGAAATGGTAAAAGAGGAGGAGGGATTTGTCTGTATGTTAAGTCTGAATTTAAGCCTATAGTCAGAGAAGATATTTATGGTGGAATATTTATGGAGGAATGGATAATGTTGAATGTTTGTGGGTAGAGTAAAAAAGCGGAGAAGCAAATTCTAAAAGAATATTGGTTGGAGTATGCTATAAACCCCAAAATATAATTGAGCGAGGAACTGCAATCATTGTTACAGATTGGAAATGCAGCTTGGGCAAGTTTTAATAATGGGAGATTTTAACTACCCTGAAATAAACTGGATGAATGAGACCAGCAGTTCAGCTAAGGGGAGCAGGTTCTTGGGTACACTCAGGGATCATTATCTGGCCCAGGTTATACAAGAGCCTACTAGAAATGAGGCTATCTTGGATTCAGTCATCACAAATACAGTAATATTGATATAGTATTAAATGTTTAAATAGGGCAACCTTTGTGAAACAGTGATCACAACACAGTCTCATTTGAGATTGAATAAAAAAAAAAAAACTGTAAACGCCCAACAAAAACTCTTAATTTTAAAAGGGCAGGCTTTAATGGTCTAAGGACAGCAATACAAAGTATAAACTGGGACAGAGAACTGACAGGTAAAAATACTGAACATAAATGGACAACATTCAAATCCTTACTAAATACTGTATACATACCTATCACTATATACCATGTGGAAATAAAAGTAGGAGTAAATCACAACCCATGTGGCTTAACAATGACTTAACTATGAAGATGAAGAGTAAAAAACAGGCATTTAAATTATGCAAAAAAGAGGGGATAGAAACTGCTTTATGTGAGTACAAGGAAGTCAACAAGGCTTGCAAAAGCGCTATTAGACTGGCTAAAATAGAAAATGAAAAGTTAGTTGCAAAGGAGAGTAAGACTAACCCTAAAATATTTTTTAAATATATTAATGGGACGAAGGTCAGGTAGGAAGCTATAGGAACATTACAATGTAACGCAGGCTGTCTGACAATGAGTGACCAGGAAAAGGCAGATGAGCTAAATAGGTTCTTTTATTCGGAATATATACAAGGGAATTACCAGTGGTTGGGACACTGCAACAAAATGGGGCTACAAATAATTGGTTAACGCAGCAAGAAATCCAAAAGAGGTTGGAAAAAATAAATTTTAATAAAGCGCCAGGTCCTGATGGATAACATCCAAGGGTACTGAGGGAACTTGGCTCTGTAATAGCCAAACCATTACATCTAATTTTTCAAGATTCACTCAACACAGGGTCTCTACCAGATGGCTGCAGAAAAGCAGAGGTGAAGGCATCTTCTGCATCTGCAAGCATTGTGAAGAAAATGTATTAAGTGTAAAATTGTCACAGTGCCTCTCAGGAAGACATCCCTTCAATGACAGCACCCCCTTAACATTTAGCTCCCACAATATTAAAGCTATCATATAGCCAGATATCTAAGACATGATTGTTGTTAGCGGAAATGTAGACTAATACCGGTATGGCGGTGGACTTGCAAAGTCTCACAATGGTATGTCAATGACAGCCAGCATTAATATATGCACTAGTGAAGCATGTGATCCTGACCTGATATTGAATCTGGCTGCTGAACTTTGTGTCCTCTCCGTATTAATGGGTATTTTCCCATATTTAAGAAGGGAGCAAGAGCAAATCCATGAAGTTATAGACCGGTAAGTCTCACTTCTGTATTGGGAAAGGTTTTAAAAGGGTTAATAAGGCATAGTATACAAGAATATGTCTATTTAAACAAAATTATAAGTCAACACAGATTTATGAGGGATAGGTCATGTCAAATAAATGTAATTAGTTTCTATGAAGAGGTTAGTAGGAACTTGGATCAATTCAAGTGAGTGGATATAGTATTTTTGGATTTTGCAAAGGCTTTTGATATAGTGCCACATGGGAAACTATTGAGCAAACTAAGGGATACAGAAATTGCAGTAAATATCTGCTCTTGGATTGAGAGCTGGCTAAAAGACAGGAAGCAAATGGTTGCTGTACTTGGAACATACTCAGATTGGACTAATGTGGTATGTGGGGTTCATCAGGGTTCAGAATTAGGTCCTCTCCTTGTTAACATATTTATTAATGACTTAGAAGTAGGATTGGAAAGTATTGTCTTCTTTTTTTATGACACTAAGTAGTGCAAGGTAATTCAATCAGATAATGATGTACTTTCCTTCCAAAGTGATCTGTATAAATTAGAGAAATGGGTGACTAAATGGCAGATTTAATATGTATAAATGTAAAGTTGCATCTGGGTAGGAAAGATAGCGAGGCAATTTATAATCTTAATGGAGCAAATCTAGGGGTATCAGATATTGAAAGGGATTTGGGAGTACTTGTGGACAACCACCTAGGTAACAGTGCTCAATGCCAAGCAGCATCTGCAAAGGCAAGTAAAATATTAGCATGTATTAAGAAGGATATGGAAGCAAGGAAAGCAAATATAATTTTGCTACTATACAAATCCCTAGTACCCCCTCATTTGGAATATGGAGTACCATTTTGGGCACCACTACATAAAAAGGACAAGGTCAACAAAACTAATAAGGGGAATGGAGGGCCTAAGTTATGAAGAAAGACTAACCAAATTAAACTTATTTTCTCTAGAAAATGGAGTCTAATAGATATATAAATATAAGGTAATCAATACAAGGCTTTGTCAAGTGAGCTTTTTGTGCCGACAGGTTTTCAACTGACAAGAGGACATCCTTTGAGATTAGAAGTAAAAATATTTAACCTTAAAGAAAGAAAAGAGTTCTTCACAGTAATGGTGGTTAATCTGTGAAGTTTTCTACCAAAGGAGGTCTTGACAGCGGATTTGATAGATAACTTTAAAAAGGGGCAGGAGGGAATTTTATACATTTTTCCCCTTTTGAGACAATTGGCAAAGTTTCACTGTTTTTTTTTTTTTCTGTTTGCCTTCCTCTGGATTAATTAACAATTAATCCACACATTGCAGATCAGAGATATACAAAGGTGGAAATTGATGGACTTAAAGCCTTTTTTCAACCTCAATTACTATGTAACTATGTAATTATGTAACACTGTGTGTACCAAAAAAAAAAAAAAATATATATATATATATATATATTTGTATATATATATAAATAGATATATGGGATTTTTATTAAATACAAAATTCACCATTGCATTGTGAGAAATGCCTATTGTTTTTGTGGCTGTAACATTTTCATATTTCTTACTTCCCATCTGATCTTCTGTCATTACACCTTGCACATTTCTGTTTATTCTCCAAATATATGTATAGGTCAGGAAATAAACACATTCCATGTTTGTCTTGAGACAGATGAATAACATACTTGTTATGAATAATATGTTCACCAGGCAAGGCAAATATGTCTTATACAATTGCTTGCAGTGTTCAATAGTGAGAGCCTTTATCTGTAAAACAGAAGCTCTAAATTTAGTACAATAATTGAAATATTGCTTGTATTATTCCATAGCTAGATTCTTCCTCCTTAACATATTCCATTTAATTTGCATTTTGGGTATAAGATTTGTATAAAGAAACACTGTAAACCATTAACATTTTCAGCACTTGAAAGAGTATATGAAATATTAGCTGACCTACTTTACCATAGCAGTAATTAAATATAAGTTCCTTCCCCCCTAGGAATAATAATATTGTCAATTTTAAAACTGGACATGAATTAAAATACCAAGAAAAAAGTTTTATAGCTCATTATTCAAATGGTAAAATGTTAATATTTTGTTTAATCAAATATGAATAGGTTATCATTAACTTTGATGTGTTTTTTTTCCAGAGCATATAAGTGAAACAGATCCAGCCAGAACATCTGTGATATATGTTATGTGAATTTAAAGAAATAACAAGTAATAAGGCTGGGATAATTAATGCTAATTGTGATAGCTTTAGTACAATTAGAGTCACTAACATTTATTAATTATTAAAGATCAATGAATATTTTTTTTTAAGATGACAAATAATCTATTTTATAATTAAACTACAATACTCATGACACATTGAAATAGTCTTATTGGTAATACACATCATTGTCTAGTGTAATGAGTGACCAGGAAAATGCAGTGCAATGTAGTGCTAAAATACATGAAATTATTTAAATAGAAATATTTAGCTTGTAATTGAAGCTGCATGGCTTGTAACATATAGAACAAAGTTTGTGCTATTAAAATCCAGTCCAAGGATTTTAACCTTTCCACTTACTCTCACCTTTTAATTAATGTTAAAATATATTTTAGTAAAAAGTTATGTGCTTGGAACGTGAGATTAGATGCAAGGGTGACATGAGAAATCTATTTTAAATAGGTAATCTATCACATATATAGTTATGAGCAATACGGGCTGTTGTTAACACAGGGGCGCAGTTGCTGGCAAGGAGCCATAGGCGCTCATCCCTACAACCCCGTACGACATAGACAAGGGGCTCACTGTGCTAGTGGAGATAAGCACTGTAGTCGCTAATCCCTATGACCCTGCATGACCTCTTCCCCTCCTCCTCTCCTTTTCCTGTGCCTCTCTTCCCCTCCTCCTCTCCTTACTCTGTGTCTCTCTTCCTCTCCTTCCCCTGTGTGTCTCTTCCCCTCCTCCTCTCTTCCCCTGTGTCTCTCTGCCTCTCCTCCTCTCCTTCCCCTGTGTCTCTCTTCCCCTCCTCCTGTCCTTACCCTGTGTCTCTCTTTTCCTGTGTCTCTCTTCCCTTTCTCCTCTCCCTCATTGCCTGCTGCCTGCGACTAAAAATGACGACACGCGGCACTTAAAAGAAAAAAATACCCTGCGACTCAAAATTACGACCTGAGGAACTTAGAAAAACAAACAAACACGTAACCGTGTAAACACAAAAGCACACACAAAAACAAAATAATTATTAAAAAAATAAAATAAAACACTCATTGACAGCACGGGGGGACAGCCAGGACGTCTGGAAGTGAGGTTGAACGCAAATTTAACCCCAATTTCCCCAGTTTCGCCATTCAAAAATCGCCTAAGCAAGAAAAAAAATGGCGGCCGAAAAAATTTAAAAAAGGCTCCAAGATCCAGGCCCGCGAAAAACACTGCTAAACATGTACAAGTTTTCCTAGAGATACGAGATAAGCTCAAGACCCCACATTAACCCTCCTGCAGTGGAGGTCCGATTGGACCTCCAAACTGTGCCCACATTAAGCCCTTGCTGGGGGTCCCGACATTGACCCTTACAGTGCGAGTCACAATCATTTTTAAAAGCTCTAAATTCCCTGTCACAGCTCCTTAAAGGCCCCGCGACACACTGAAAGTACCCCCACCTGCACCTAACATTAAACCCACATTAACCTTCGCAGTGGGGGTACCCGATTACATGCGATCTGGGACCCCCACTGAAATCAAATTTCCCGCCTTGCAGGTCCTTAAAGGACCGTAAAGGTTCTAAAAGGACCTGTGAAAAATACAAATTAACCCTATCTTTCATGGGGCTCTATACAGAGCCCCATGAGCCACTAAAAAAACATGTCACTCATGGGAGTCAATACAGACCACCATAATTCCTTTATTAACCCTGTCACGCATGGGGGTCAATTCAGACCAGCATAAGCCCTTAATTCACCATGTCACTCATGGGGGTCAATGAAGACCCATATAGCCCCTTAATTAACCCTGTCACTCATGGGGGCCAATACAGACCCCCATAAGCTTTCATTAACTCTGTCACTCATGGGGGTCAGTACAGACCCCATAAGCCAATAATTAACCCTCTCACTCATGGGGGTCAATACAGACCCCATAATCCATTAATTAACCCTGTCACTCATAGGGCTCAATACAGACCCCTATAAGCCTTTCATTAACCCTGTCACTCATGGGGTCAATACAGACCCCCATAATCCATTAATTAACCATGTCACTCGTGGGAGTCAATACTGACCCCCATAATCCAGTAATTAATCCTGTCACTCATATGGGTCAATTAAGGCCCCATTAAAGCCCTTCATTAACCCTGTCACTCATAGGGGTCAACACAGACCCTCAAAAGCCTCTATTTAACCCCATCAGTCAGATAAGGGTATATAAAGACCCTTACGGGACAGTTACAACCCTAACATTAACCACATAAGTTCCATGACGGTCCTCAAGGACCCTGATGACACTAACTACAAACACTACACTGCACTTTAAACCCTAATAAACCATTACATCTAAACTAACCCCCCTCTACACTAACCTATTAACATCTACACTACCTACCTACCCCCTAATAACCCCCCACCACACTAATTACAGAAAATAATAAAACCTAACTCACAAAAAATAATAAAAACTAAGTCACAGAACAAAAAAATCTACATTACAGAAAATAAAAAACTTAAGTCACAAAAAAAATCTACATTACAGAAAATAAAAAAACCTAAGTCACAAAAAAAGGGACATTACAGAAAATAAAAAAAATACATTACAACCCCTCCCCCACTACAGAAAATTTAAAAAAAATTACACATCTGAAATGGAAATACATAAAGAATACAGTACATTACAATACAAATAAAATACAATACCCCCTATCTAAAATATTTTAAATATACTATCTAAAATACACACATACCCCCTATCTATCTAAAATACATCCCCCTATTTAATATACAATAAATCCTTCCATATATATACCCTAATTCTAACCCAAAATAAAATAATTAAGACCACTTACTTTTGTAGTTGTCCCTTCAGATCACCAACGTAAGGAAAAAAACACAACACAAATTAGTACAACACATTTGCATACAATAAATAAACATTGTAAATTTTCTAAATATTCTACTCACCTTTCCAGCATGTCCCCATCCTTCTTCTTTTCTTCTCCGGCGCGACCCCTGTTAAAAATAAACATTACATTACTACAACAAATACACACACAAATGAAAACAATGCTAATGAGCCTTCTACAGACTTGGCAATTGCACCTTCTGATTGGCTAAAAATGTTGTCAATCACATTTCAGCCAATCAGAAGGCGCCAAGGTGTAAGCCAATCAGAATTGGATACACCCCCATATACAATTATGATTGGCTAATGCACCTGTCAAACTTTTCTAAACCAATCAGAAGGCTTTATTGCCTTCAGCTGATTACAATGGGATACACCCCCACGTGGTGATTGGCTGGAGGCATCTGCGCAATCTGATTGGCTGCAGTCTAATTGACAGTGACAAAAGTCAATCAGAAGGTGCTATTACAATCACAATGGGATACATCCTCATGGGGTGATTGGCTGAAGACATCTGCACCTTCTGATTGGCTATAATCTGATTGACAGTTACAACAGCCAATCAGAAGGCAGATATGCCTTTAGCTAATCACGACATGGAACTGTATCCCGTTGTGATTGACTGAAGGGAATAGCGCCTTCTGATTGGCTGTTGTCACTGAAGCCAATCAGAATGCGCAGATGCCTTCAGCCAATCACTCTGAGGTGGTGTATCCCATTGTGATTGGCTGAAGGCAATATAACCTTCTGATTGGTTTAAAAAACGATTGACAGGTGCCTTAGCCAATCAGAATGTGATATGGGGGTGTATCCCATTCTGATTGGCTGAAATTTGATTGACAGCGTTTTCAGCCAATAAGAAGACGCCATTGCCAGTTTTCTCTAGGAGGCTCATTAGCGGATTCCTCCAGGGCCCAGCCGGGGCAGAAGAGGAGGAGCACAGGGACATCGCGGTAAGGTAAGTTCATTGTATATTATTTTTATTTTATTTTATTTTGTGTGTGTATATGTTGTAGTAATGTAATGTTTATTTTTAACAGAGAAGAAAATATGAAGGATGGGGACGTGCTGGAAAGGTGAGTAGAATATTTAGAATATTTAGAATGTTTATTTATTGTATGTAAATGTGTTGTACTAATTTTTTGTGTTTTTCCCTAGGTTGGTGATCTGAAGGGACATCTGCAAAGGTAAGTGGTCTTAATTATTTTATTTTAGGTTAGAATTAGGGTTTGTAAATGGAGATAGGATTTATTGTATATTAAATTGGGTGGATGTATTTAGATAGGTAGGGGGGGTATGTGTGTATTTTAAATAGGATTTATTGTATTTTAGATAGTGGGGTATGTATGTATGTTAGATAGCATTTAATTTATTTTAGATAGTGGGGTATGTGTGTATTGTAGATAGTATTTAATATATTTTACATAGGGGGTATTGTATTTTATTTTATTTGTATTGTAATGTACTGTATAAATTCTGTATGTATTTCCTTTTCAGATTTGTAATTTTTTTTCCCTGTAGTTTATAATGTACCTTTTTTATTTTTTGTGACTTATGTTTTTTTATTTTCTGTAATGTAGCATTTTTATTTTCGCCGAACTAGCCTTTTTTTTGTATGTGACTTAGCTTTTATTATTTTTTGTGAGTTAGGTTTTATTATTTTCTGTAATTAGTGGGGTGATTTTTTTTATTAGCGGGTAGGTAGGTAGTGTAGATAGGTAGTGTAGGTGTTAATAGGTTAGTGTAGAGGGGGGTTAGGTTAGTAATGTTTATGTTAGCAATGAGCGCCGAAGGTACTGAGGACTAAAAGCCTTACATTGTGTGCTAAAGGATTCCCAGCCATACAATTTTATTGACCATCATTTTTTGACAGGCAAGTCGCTACTAATTATATATTTTGCAGTAGTGTAAATAATTTTCTGACCGGACTAACAGCCCTATTAAATTTGAAGCCCATAGCATCTTTGGCACACCCGCAAAAGGCGTCAGGCTTTTAATTTGGCTGCCTTATGGAGCTATTAAATTCCACCATGAAGTGAGTTACGGGCTGCAGACATAAGCCTGTAAACCATTCTTGAGCACGTTGCATGTGCGGCGGCAAAAATGATGAATTAGTCAAACTCATAGTTATATTTTAGATGGAGCCAATGGCAAAAAGAGATTGTCATCATTACGTCACTGAAAAATGGTTAGATTTCAAAGCCTTACGGGTTTCAATTACGAGTTTTGGTTGGACCCGCATTCTAGAAATAATGCTGTCACGACCCCAAATCTCTCTCTCTTGATGGTCGCAACTTTTTGTTCAGATCTCAACACCAGCAGACACTTCAGATGACAGCATCATTACTGCAGAGACATGCACCTCAGACACCTATTCTTAGGATCTAAGAATCACACACCATGTACCTTGGATTAGTACAAGCAGACTCTGACACAACCTTTCTTTAGTGTGTCCAAAGTCAGACTCGCCACTTCTTTATTGTTACAGAGATATATATAAACACAAAAAAATTACACAAAACACCAGACCTTCCCCCAGTTCTAGTCCATCCTCCTAGGCAAATAGCTTGCTATCCCCCCCTCACCCACATGATTTCCTGATGTATAGAGGCATCTGGCTTTCTTCTAATTACACCTTTTTTCCTCCTCTTACAGAGCCACAAAACTAGTTCCCCCTTTCATGAATAAAGCCAGAGCCTTTACACGTGGCCGTTTGCAGGGCCATAAAGATTCTTTAGAAGATTAATCCTTTGTCACATAAGTGACTGCAGTATTTTTTAGATAATTCTAGCATCCTAGGGCCTACTTCTATCACAGATGCATTATTACAGCACATATAACATGATCTAGTAACCACCAAATGAATTATTGTGGTCCATACTACACACAAAAACAATCAAGTCAGTTCTCACAACAAGTTTCAGGTCCGTTGTAATAGTTCTTGACATTAACACCCAGTGTGCCAGCATTCCAAATAGCAGAGTTACTTGTGGGTTGCAAGGGGTCCCATCATGGCCCCAAATTGTTCATGACAAATGCAATATGGATTAATCAGTAAATATTATAAAGATGACGCCTGCAACACCCGAAGGCACCTGCAGAACATGAACTCGCTCATTGCCAAGCCCCCGATGACCGCAAGGCATATCTGATTTAGACAGTAAGCTTCTAGGTCCCAGGATAATGCATGGATTTACAGAATTGTGAGGACCTAATACATTGATATCTAGATTATTTTTCAATTAGTTCTTGTGAGTAGTAACTCCGATTGGGCTGATCCTCCAAACTAGAAAACGAGGTGAATTAAATGGTTCAATAATAAAGTTGTTTTGTAGTTCCGTGTCTGTGAGGCTTTCCAAAACTCTGAAGTTCCTTCTCAGCAGATTGCCGATTGTCGCTGGTAAAGGAGACCTGGGGCTTCATGCATGGTTTCCCTGTATGGAAACTGTGCATTAAGCCAGTGATGAGGTAAGTGATGTAGGTTCATGAAGGGTAAGAGTAATTAGTGAGGGGCATAATGCATTTGCGTGAGCTTTCTGACAAATCACGCAGACGTGGTGTAAGTGGCACTCAGTAAAGGTGCAACCTTTGGTGTTAAAATGATTGCAAATAGGTGACGGACCTAGGTAATGCTCTTGGCAACCCAGCCAGTCTTTATGTTGATGAGTGAGAGCAATTGGATCCAGGAGGGATATAATTGGAATTAGGGAGAGAGGGCTGGAAAGGTAGTTGGTCAAAAACTAGACATATGGAGACAAAATGACCATTTAATAATTTAGTTAAACCTGGTTAGTTCATAGTGTAGTTAAACCTGTTGTGGAAAATAATCGATGGAAGTCATAATAGACAAACCCTCTATACTTACAGGCGAAGTAAACTATAAGGTAAAGGTATTCATCTATCTCCTATCTACAGTGAGGAGCAGAGTACATTGTGGTAGATGCTGATCCCCAAAACAAATTCAGGAATTGCTAGCTTTCTATTCAGGTGAGGTTATTTAGCTTTTATAATGATTGATACATCACCTTGGTATATGGGTATGTTCTCAGTGGTTTTGTTGGAAAATATAAGTAGAGATACCAAGTTAATATCTTTGCCTTCAGCAATGTCCCTCCTGAGTTGTACAGGGACAAGATGAGCATGCATGATCTTTGGAGGGTAGTTGGAGTGCTTAACTGTTTTTTTTTTAGATTTGGTTAATAGCAAGCTGGTGATCCGGCACTCATAGGATATTCCAGGTTTAACATCCAATTTTCGAGTGAGTTGATGTAAGCGACGATATCGCTGAGCATGCACTGCATTTGTAGGAGATGCTCATTGGGCAGACCTGCAAAGAGTAGTAGAGGGGCTAGATTAGCTTTGGTTAAGGATAAGCTTAAGGTTGTTTTTAGTGATGATGGCATGATGAAATATTTTATAGTGACAGGTTATCACAATATAACTTTATTCTGTAATGCTGATGTATTTCTTTAACTCGATCAGCTGATGTAGGCTGATGGATTATCATGTCTGCCTAGCAATGGATAAGCATCTTCCCCAATTGCGCAGGGAACATGCCGGCTGAGAGCTTCGGCGTTGCCTACCAATTCAGTATAAGATGGTTGTTGAAGAAAGAGAGCCCAGAAAGAAGCGGGAAGTGGATCTGGCGAGCAGAGCAGCTAAGCAGCAGTTTGAGGGATACTTAGGAATGTTTCTAATCCCCCCTGTGGGTGATCAGACAAAATGTTTAAAAATGTATGATGCCCCCTAAGTGGTACAGATGAGCCAAGATCCTTGCTAGATGGAAGTGGCTTTTCTGAAGACAAGCTCAACTTGTATTTGCCACTTATTTTGGTAGGGTTCTATTCAAAATAAACTTCACCCAGCTCCTAGAACATAATTATGTGTTATGCTGTCCTAGTCCCATCCTAGAAATTCATGTTATGAATGTAACACATTACTTGACAAATAAAGATATTTTAAGTAAAGAAGAATGGAATGCTTTTAGCAACCTGCACATTTGCACTGTACAGCTTATATTATAGATAAGAGTAAACTGAGATGTAACTGGCATCTGAGTGCCACTCAGGATATTTTTAGAAAAGTATTCAAAAAATCTAATGCTTTAAATACTGATGCAAGGTTTTTTTGCAACTTCTCAATCTCTAAAAAAGACTTAAAAAAATATAACATTATAAATGTATATTTGTAGCAGTGTACTGAGTTGTAACTGGTAGAAATACAATAATAGAATACATACTGTATGATGTATTGCATGTTTACTAAAATGTGTTTGGTCATCTGTAAGCAAGTGTATGTAAAATATCTAATCAACAGACCAAGTCGATTCTATATGTTCTAAAGTTGAATTCAATACATACAATACATTCAGGAGTTACCATTCGGTTTTTGTTTTTGTTTTGCAAAAGGCCATTTTCCAGTCAACTAAGCATATAATTAATTTGACTTTGCACAGATGCCAATTTTATTTTAACCTTAAGGAAAACATATTTTCCTCACTTTATTTCCATTGACTATCTAGTTTTGCGTGAGACTAATTCAATTTTTGCCTAGTGAGTAACAAAAGATTGATATGTGGAAATTGAGGGCAATTGAAAGTAGCATTCTATAACATTTGGCTTACAGGCTTTAATGGAAAAGGCTATTGAAACATTTCATATACTAAAGCTTTTAAGCAAGTCTAGACATTTCATAAAATTAGGTCTTCAAAAGACCTTACCTTTTGGTCACAAAAGGTATTGTGCGTTATCACGAAAATAATATTGTCTATTCATACTGTAAACTAAGTGATTCTTTACAGACCTGCGTGATGCAGTTTAATGGTTGCCAAAACAGTGAAGTAGTAAATTCTGATGTATACTAGCCAATCTTTACAACCCATTCAAAATGCTCATATAGTTAAAATGTGTAGAAAAATAGATTTGTAACATTGTTGGGATTCATGGAACAAATACAAAATAAAAGATGGTATGATGTTCAATCATATACATGATTTGATATACCAATATTTAAAGCCAGCTAATTCAACCTAAATAAGACTTTATATTTTGCATTAATAAAACCATTACACATTTAATTTATAATTTAATATTTCTGTAGTTTTTAGTTCAATTGATAAAACTCAAATCAAAATATACATTAGCTTATTGTGGAAAGAAATGATGTCTACCAAGATGAAATGTTCTTGATTTTGAATAAACAAATAGAGATGCATGGCACATTGAGATATAATAATAAAAACACTACAGGAACATATAGAATAACTGTCCTGTCTTAAAAGGACTATTTTAGGGGAGAGAAATTGTCAACATTAATACTTTGACCACTTATGTCAAGTGGTTTCATTGAAGACACCGAAAGTCAGTGAACACAAACAGGATACAAGCAAAGCCACTTCCTAAAATACTCAAGCTGAGAGCTGGGAGTAAACGAGTGCACAGGTGGAGCCATCCAGAGTCCATATAGGAACGGGTCTAGTGTACCCTTACTTCATATAGTGCTGACCTTTTAACAGTTAAACTTGCCCATGTGAGTGGCTCCATTGTGGGAGTCTTTTATGCTGCAAATTATTTGATAATACAGAATTGCACAAGGTGTGGTATGTCTACTTTTTCTTTGATGCCCTTTTCTTTTGGGTTAAGAATTCTGATTTACTGATCATAAATATATATATATATATATATATATATATATATATATATATATATATATATATATATTACAAGTGTGTCATCCTCTTTCCCCATCTTGATCACTATACATCACACTAAAAATGATTACTGACTTTGCTGTATTTGAAAAGTTAATCATTAACCATTAACCATTTATTATAATTATACATTTTGGATATACAGTACATAATGTCGTTTTGTTAAACCATTTGCTGGACTGGTATTTAGCTGGTAAGGATACTAAATGGCTATAATAGAAAAAGATCTTGTGGGAGATTATGCCACTGAATTATTACTGGGGCTTCCGAGAATAGAGGATAACTTTGTTTCCATGTGTTTTGGAGGAATAAGATCAATTTTAAAGATATGGTATAAGAAAATATATATTTGGGATTTGACAAAGTATCCATCGCTTGCTTCCCCCCTAAGCTTTCTAAAATATAATTTTAAGAATATTGACCTACAGAAGTGGAATGGTGCCGGAGTATTAAAAATAGGCGATCTATATGATAATAGTATATTCATATCTTACTCAAACCTGCTACAAAAAATTAACACCCTTAAAATAACCTGGTTAGAATATGAGACTATTAACATTATACTTAGGATGAGTGGTTTCCAGTTAGAGAGGCATAGAGAGTATTCACCTTTTGAAAATATTGTCCTCAGAAAGAAAGAAATACATGTGATCTCTGAATGTAACAAACTATTAAAAAGCAGGGAAGAAAACCCCCAAACTAACAAAATGGTTAAATTGGAACTGGAATGAGGCTGTACCTGGTCTGAAGAAAAGTGGTATAAAGTCTGTAAGCTTATTAAGGTAACCTCAGTTTGTATGTCTTAGAGAGAGTTAAATATTAAACTAATTCAGAGGTGGCATTTAGCCCCAACTACCATGAATATAATGAATCCATTAAATCCAGAAGAATGTTGGAGAGAATTTGGAGAGAAAGGAACACCCTCCCATATTTGATGGAGTTGCCCAGTGATACAATATTTCTGGAATAATTGTATTGATTATATTAAGTTAAAAGCAAATATTATTTCATATGTTTATAGACATGCCAACAATGCAACACAGCAGGCTGATCTCCCGTATTTTAATAGTTTGTAAATGGCATATAGCCAAATTTTGGAAGACTAAAAAGGCTCCTACTTGGTTAGATGTCAAAAGAACAGTTGACCGGGATAGAGAATTATAAAAGGGTCTTATACGGTATAAAATTCAAAAGGAAAATTTAGCAATGAAATGGCTTTTGTGGGACAAGTACTATAATCTGTATACAGGATTATAAGGGGTTTGACTGACTCTGTATGTATTTTCCTTTCTTCCTCTACATTTCCTTAATGTATAATGTACATTAAGGAATGTTTATAGGAATTTGTATGTTTATATATGCTGTAATAAAAAGATTGGAATTTATCCATTAACCATTTCAAACAGTTAATAATATGTGCATCTAGACTTTAGGTATAGAATCTAATGTGTTAGAAATCATATTTAGTAATTAGTAATCAACCATAATTTCATATGTAAAATGCAGGATCATTGTACAGGGATGATTTATAAGAAGGGTAAGAAGATAAGACCTCATGCTGACAAGAAGTATGAGATTGACATATATACAGGAAGATTAGATCATTCACAGTGGGATATTCAACATCTGGAATTACTATTTATAGGTTGTGATATAGTCCAAGTGCAATTAATAAATTGTTAACCCCTTGAGGTATGGTTTGTACTTGAGTAGTTTAACATAGGTTATGTGTTAGTGTTAACCAACTGAGGCACTTAACTGAGCCATGCTGTTTAACGGTGGAGAGGGCAAGGATTCCTCCTTCTATTTGTAGCAAGTCTCGCTAATGGGCTCGCAAAGCATTTTGGAAGTTTTGTGAGTTTTAGGACTTGCTAATTAATGGCATGTCGAGCACTTGCTAAAACCTGCTGAAACTCTGTAAAACTTAAGGCCTCATTCAATTACAACAGTTATAGATTGATTAAATTGAACAAGGCCGCAAATACAGGGCAAAAGCCTCAAAACTGTAAACCCTTCCCGCGGGCGCAAACTGTTAGTGAGCTGGATTAAATGTCTGAAGTTACAATCCAATACCGTAATTACAGAGTACGACACAGACCTCGGAGCCAATAGAAAGTGGACTAGCGGAAAATGATTGACAGAGAGAGATTATAAAGCTGCGTTCCAAACAACCTTGCATTGACTGTGTTGTAGATTCTCACAAAGTAGCACGCGGGTCCCGGAGTTGGTGGTTTAAGCAGTTAGAGAGAGAGTAGGCGATTTTTTCAAAGCAGGATCTTATGGATTTGTTCTTTTATATTATTCTAATAACAATTTTACACTTAAACCTTGATTACACATATTTAGTGATTACACATAATACAAATACACATAGAGTAAATAACACACATAGATACACATATAGCTAGGTCACTACACACCCCCATACCCCCCACCCTATACCCCAACAGTTAATCATTACACATAAAACACACTTTTTCTTTAACCTCACAAATATATACACAAATACTTTGTTTGATTTATACTTATTTTATTCTTGGGATAATTATGGAGAGAGAAGGGAAGAGGACTGGAGAAGTGGGGAGGAGGAGAGGCTGGGAGGATAGCGAGGAGAGAGAAGTGGCTCTCTGGAGTGGGGGAGAAGAGGCGGGGAGTGGAGGAGAGGAGGTGGGGGTGGCCAGGTGCCCTTAGTCATAGTCAAAACGACTTCAGGGTAAGAGGGGGAGGGGCCTGATCTTAGGCGGGGTGGTAGTGCGGTGGAGGGACAGGCCTCAGGGTCTGTCAAGCACCATTTTGATGACATCAGGGCCAAGGTGAGAAGGATGATGACCGGGGAGGCCAGTGAAGCCACAGCACCAAGTGGTGGCCGCTAAGTGACTCTGAGATACAATGAGTGGAAGAGGGTGCTCAAGGACTTACTGCCTCCATGTCAGGTGAATATCACATACACCAACATGCCACCACATGTAATCACACACACTACATATGTACATGAGGACCAACAAGGACACTGACATGTCAGCTCTGTGGAATTAACAAGGGATAGATGGATCAGTTATTAAATCCATGAAGCTGACAAATCAGTAATTCGTGGGCACAACATGAGTAATCAACCAATAGAGACTCCATGTATGCGTGTGCCCACTGCAGCGTACGCAGTTATAGACCACAGCCGCAATCAAGATAGAGTTAGGAGCCAAAAACAATCAAGATCAAGAACCAAAGAATAGATCACATCTAGAAAATGATAGCTACTCATAGTTGCAATTAAGTGAATGATCCAGGTTCAAGCCTAGATGTCAGATAGTTAGGAATGAACAGAAACCAATGTATTATTCAACATAATTAACACATATAACAACCTTTATTTTGTCTTTTCCAGCTTCCAGGAGGTCTGGGTCCAGTCGTGAGCCAGAGGCTGGGGCGTCAGCTTCATCTTATCAGGATGTCAGGGACCAAGCCCCCACCCAGCAGGAACTGGTACAGGGGAAGACTACAGACATCACCAGGGCCCTTCTACTGGAGTGATGATCGGGGCATGCCACCCCCTCCTCCTCCCCCAAGCAGTGCATCAGCCTGGCTCCCACCTCCACCACCAGGCCCACCACCATCCCTATGGAGCCAGGCTTCAGCCTCTCCCCACCACCACGATCATCTCTTCACCCAGCAATGGCCCCCCAGCAAGCACCTTCATCCCCGGAAACACCAAGCCAGGCTGCTCAGCGGGATATGCGGGTCGTCATGCAACAGCAACTGGAGTGCCTCAGGGGGATCCAGACCAGCATCTCAACAAATCACTTGAAGGTCATGAGCAGCCTGGTCATGCGAAATAGGGAGGAGAGGAGACACCACCTGAAAATAATCAGGAGGACAGCGACCAGAGCGTAATAAAGCAAGTGACTGCAGATCTGGTCTCCAGTCCTGCCTCCTCCACCCTGGAGGCCTCCCCCATGCTCCAGCAGCCCGGCTGCTCCTCTCCTCACCCATGCCTCTGCTGCCAGCAGCGGCAACGCATTTGCTGCTGCCTTCTGCGGGGATGCCTCCACCTGCCCCCCACAACCACCAGGGAGATGGCGGCCACCCATGGGGGTTTGGGGCCCTGATGCAAGGTGGAGGAGGATTTAGGGGCTGCACATATTGTTGTGCCTTCTCAACAGCACTCCTCAATGACAATCTATTAGTTACAAAGTATAGGATCATGGCCTATGTGATGGTGATATTTTTAAACCAAATGGCTACCTCCCATCACATGGTCCACGATCCTCTTCTCTGTGGACATGTAGTGTTCTGTTTAACATTTCACCAATTGATGGTCACTGATTAATGCTGTTGAGAATAGATGCTGCAGTCCCTATCTTTTTTTATGGCCTTATTTTGCTGGTCGTTGTTTTCTTTTTTTTGTTTTAGACACAATTCAAGTCCATGAAGGCATCTTCTGCATCAGCAAGCATTGTCAAATAATTGAAGTAATTGTAAAATATTCCCAGTGCCTTTTAGGTAGACATTCCTTCAATGACATCTCCCCTTAACACGTAGCTCCCACAATATTAAAGCTATCATATATCCAGATATCTAAGATATGATTGTTGTTAGCTTAAATGTAGACTAATACTGCTATGGCGGTGGACTTTCAAAATCTTTTAATGGCATGTTAATTAAAGCCAGCATTGATACATGCACTAGGGAAGCATTTTATCCTCTCCTCAATATCAGTATGAGAACAGATCCTTGTGTCTGATGTAAGTAATGGTGAATCTGGCTGCTGACCTTTGTGTCCTCTCTGTATTAATGGGTATTTTTCCTGTATTGCTGACATGAGTATCCTTTAACATGTGCTAACACTTGTATAGCTGATGGATGTGATATCGATGTGGATTAACAATATCAAATGGAGAAGTTGATAGTACACCTGGACCACTGACGATGGTCACATGTAAGCATTTTTTGTGAGATGACACATCATTATGAATTATCATGGCCAATGAGATATCCTGAGAACTAGCTAATGAACAGAAGTAAGTGTTATGCACATTACTGGTTACTTTGATTAAACAGAGTTATTTCTGATGATGCTTTTTTTCATCAGATTCCGGTTGCAGTGGTATAGTTACCACATGTGTTTCAGGATTATTCTAGACTATGACATTACCCCCTTTAGATAGCCTCTTGCCCTTCCGGGATCTGCCCACACCACACCCATGATGTTAATGCACAGTCTTGTACATATCTAAGTGTGTTCTGTGTATAAAAATAGTTCCTAACGGAATCTATCTTAATCCGTCTGCAGGGAGATATTACAGCAACATTCTTAGATATGATATTGGATTCAGTAAATAGTATCAAGTTACTGGTAAGGACAGAAGATCAGTAAGCATATTTCATTAATTATATCATGTCCCTATAAAGTATCAGTTATAGGCTTAAACAGAGCAGAAACAGCCATAAAATGTGTCCCTATCCCTTTAACTAATGTTACCAGTTATATGAACAGGCACTACCTCGCCACTTCCTGTGAGTTATCTTAGTCCCTCACTGTTTTATCATCTGTTCTGTTCACAATTACTGTAATTGATTTGACTAGGGGGAGGCTGGCGGAATAACCAGCAATTATATGGGCAAGACTCACTGTACTGATGTCCTCATAAAAAATCTCCCTCACTAGCAGAAACAGCCATATGCTTTTTCTCTGTTCCTATAAGTAAGGTTACTAAGGAGAGCTGTCAGCACAGCCAGAAATTATATGGACAGACCTTACCTCACCAGTTTCTATGAGTTCACGCTGTCCCTCACTGTTAAATCATCTGTTCTGTAAACAATTGCTGATGTTACTCTGACTAGGGAAGGCTGGCGGAATAACCAGCAGTTATATGGGCAAGACTCACTGTACTGATATATTTTTTGAAAATGTCCCTCACAAGTATCTCCTCCCCATATATTCCTCCTCAGTTGCTGTGCATTCCTAGTTTACAGGCTAACATCTACAACCTGTCAGGATTCATAGCTCTGTCTCCCTACAGTTACGGATAGCGTGTGACATCATAGAGAAGTGACGCGCAGGCTACTGACGGCCCTACGCTCGTTTCGCACCCTGATTCAACAGGACCCGACGCGGGCCTGTAGAGGTAAGTTGCATTTGGGTCCAATTAGTGTGATTTGACCCCTTCATCACCAGAGTATGGATTATCGCTAAGTGTAGGTGTCAACTTTCGGTGGGTAATATGTACGCCCTCAACTTATATTGTGCTTTGTGTATGAAATAAAGCTTTGTTATATGGCATCACTGGGAGTTTTCAATAGTTGGGGTTTTGGGACATTCAGATACATCACATTTGTGTCACATTCCTGTGCCAGTAAACTAATGAGTCCTAGTTACTGTGCAATAAATGAATTCATATAATAATAATAATAATAATATAATAATATAATATTATAGGGTTAATACACATGAAAGGTCTAATTTGTGATACTGTGGAGTATCAATATTCCCCTGAAGGGCTGATAACAATATGACAGATGATAATGGGAATTGATTGATACCAAAACACTTGATGTGATTTCACCAAATGACAATGGGTATACATCTTGGCACATGGCCACCAGCAATGGTGTGGAACTTTCCAGGATGGAAGATTGTCCCTGATGGAGGTGAGTTGGCTGTTGCTCCAAGTGCCTCTGCACCACCTCCATGTGTGTTTGCGGCCCTTACTAATGGGTATGAGTAGATTAGTGTGGCGTATGTTCCCCTGGTACTTATTTGTCATGTGGCGGTGTAATTTGGCCACTATTTCTTTTCCCAATCTAGTTCTTATGAGTGAGATGTATATAAGAATATCTTTGTATTTTTAGGGTCCACATTAGAGCCTCTGTGAGTGAGAAAGGGATAATATGCCAGGCAGTTTCATGTTTTTGTGTTGCAATTTAATCAAGTAGTATGTCTTTAATTGCTTTATGCATCTTGCAGCCACACTTTTCATATTGACATATGAATGACTACATATGAGAAAATTAAATATTTTTTAAGGCCTATTTGTTCATTGGGAATTGTTGTGCAATGAATTCTAATACCTTCCATTGCTTTCCCCAGTGTGTTTTTATTATCTTTTGCAGGGTTAAGAACTAGTCTGTAAACTATTTGCGAGTGCTATTTGGAACCTGTTATATATTGGGCTACATTCGCCATTTGCGTGTTTGACTTGGGAGAATTGTAGCAATTTAATAGTGATTTTAGCGATTGTAACGCTTGCAGGCTTGAAAGATCAAAGGCTTAGATGGGTCAGAGTTACGTTTTTGACAGCCCATAGGGATTTTCAGCCTGGAACCCACAAATAGATTGCGGTTAGCTAAAAGAGGCCAAATTAAAAGCAGTAACTTTTGTGGGCTACATTACGGGCTACAGTAACTACAATTTGGAAAATTTACTGAGGCCCTTAGTGTCATGCAATAGATGTGCATGGTATATATCTAAAAATCCAATTTGGGAGTTTTAAAATATCTAGCACTCTAAACATTGGCTCTCTAAACCTTGTTGAGTATGATCTTGGGTCTAGTGCTCAAGATCTTGAAAAATAGTACTCTGTAAAGTGACAAATCTGATACATGAAATCCTGGCGAATATATAAGAAGTTTTTACTATATGAAATGCTTAGGATAGGGAAGGTGTCCAACAATTAATTTTTACAGCACTGTTTACTTGTTTTACCCTACTTTTATCTATTAATTTGTATTAGAGAAAGTATCAAGAAAAAAGGGCGAATGAGTAAATGTTTTATTTACTTATCTTTATGAAACATTTAAAACACACAATACGTATCCATTGCTAGAAAAGAAGTACATCTTTTGAGACAATAACATTATAAATAAGACATTCTAAAAAGAGTTAAATATCCGACAGCTGACAATCGTGAAAAAAAAACCTACAGAGTAGGAATTTGATTGTTTTAAGTTTTTTTAAATAATTAGCTAAGATCAATTAGAAAATTGCTATGAAGTCCTTCCTCCCTGCTTTTTTTAGAATAGAGATTCTGAGGCATAAACTAAATGAATTAGCTCAGAGATGTCAGGTTTTCAGTGTTAAATGAACTGAACATGTGTACTGGTGGATCTTCAGTTTCTAATATCAATTATTTAAACAAAAATGTCCCCAGAACTCATGTACTTTCTATTTGCTGTCTATGCATTTCTAACATTGTTGAGGTATTTTGTAATGATAGAAAATGATTAGTTATCATTAGATATACCTCAGGTGAATATTCATGCATTGATTTATTTGCTCATTGTAATAAGAAAAAACATATTATTTTATTATTATTCATAATGTAGATTTTTTTTTCCTTTCTAATTTTACATATTCTCTATTGTATTAAGGATCAACGGCAATATTTCTGCACACCCTTCAGTGTATTACAGAGCTGTGGCTTTTGTTTCTATAGCAACCACAGAATGGGAATGTTCTTTATTTGATGAAGACAATAGATTTTACCTCCATATTGTGTTTTCTTAAACTATATGATCTATTTGATTATCCTTTTTTTCTGATTTGTTCCTTTTATTAAGCCTAATGTGATCTGTTCATGTTTGTGAACATATACAGTAATTATAGTTTATTACCGTGCAAAAGCACAAGGAACTATATAGAGAAAATAAGTTTCATGTACATATAGTGAGTGCCTTTGCTAGAAATCTCAGTTACAGTACAAATGTGACAGCCAGCCGCACCCCCCCAAGCTCACGCATTTTAATCTGTCCCACTCACAGTCTGCATTTATGTTAAATGTGTATGTGAGAACAGTACCCCCTCTTTTGTCCACTACTACATCTATTCACATAATAGCATTTCTAAGTCTTCCTCTCAGCTGCTCATCTTTGTCTCACTCCTTGTGATGGAGCAGTAGCATATTTTTTTCTCTCCGTTATTCAGTCATTTCTGACTCTCCGTGACACACCACGCACATCTCTATGTCCATGGTCATGCTTATCCACTTGGTTTTCATGGCAGAGATACTGGAGTGGGTTGCCAGTTCCTTCTCCAGTGGGCCACAGCATACAGCTCCTGGTATTTCTAGGTGGTATCCCATCCAAGTACTGAACAGGCCCAACCGTGCTCGGGTTCAGGGTGGTGTGACCTCTTGGTTCCCCGACTGGAATCAAACCCAGGTCACAGTGGTGAAAGCATTGAATCCTAACCTCCGGACCACCAGGGAAACCTGCAGCATAGCTACATGTGACCAAATAATAGTCATCTAAACAAATATTACACCTTTCTACTCCACTTTTAGATTGGAAATATAATGATGCAAAGTGTCTTTACTTAAAAAAAAATCAACTCTCTCTCTCTGTATTTATGTATTTATAGAGAGACAAACATATTTATCATAAGTAGCAATAGATACATTGTTATTTTACCTGATCTTTGTCCAGACTTAAGGACCACGTGGTGCATTTACAAATTAAGCTTATACAATTTATTCCCCAGCACAGACCATTAAAACCAGCATGCATTCTATAATAAATAAACAAATATTTGTCAGTTTACCTCTCAATCAGAGCAGCTTCTCTCCACCTACCTGTGATTATTGGGGGATGTGCCGCTCTGACTGAGGCCTTGACCAAAACAAATATCTGCCCAGACTAGGTTCTGGTGTCGGCTGGGCATGCTCAGTTAAGGAGTGAGGCCAGAAATATATTAATTTGCCCCACACCCACGGTGTCATTGGGTGGAGCAAATGGGCAGCTACAAGAAGGTTTAGCCTACAATACCTTTGAGTGGATAGCAGAGGCAGAACCAATGACCAAATACATCATAGTCCTGCCTGCATACACTCTCCATGATGGTCCAGTGCCAAGACAGAGCTGACCACACATGTGAAGGAAAAATCATATTAGAACAGGTTCTTTATTATTTTTTAAGCGTACTACATGACTCCCATCTA